>JAHWGI010001078.1:232500-400000 GCA_029379305.1 Frankliniella fusca
TGGGGGATCGTCCCGCCGCCCCCGCGCCGCCCCCGCACCGCCCCCCGCACCGCCCCCCTCCCCCGCGCCGCTCGCAATAGCAGGAGAAAGCGGGCCGCGCAGTCTTACTTCCGGCCGGCGCGGCGCGCGCCCGCCTGCCACTCCGCCGCGCAATACCATACACTTCCAAACAGTCGTCTTTCATTAAAAGCGACGAACGAAACAAGTCTCCGACCCCCGCGCCTCTTTCAAACAGAGTCTTTTCAAATAAAGAAGCACCCTGACAAAAAATTTTTAGGAAAAAAGTTTACAAATGATATTGACGATAGCATCGACGCCTAGTAGCCCCTCTGGCCTCCGCGTACTTCTTTCATGAGGAAAGCGAATTGACCTGCCGCACATTTTTTGTTTCACGCTGCACACATCCGCCCTTACCGACCGACTCCTCTACACCGACTGGTCGCAAATCGCGTACATCGTATACATATGCGCGTGTGAGTGTGTGCGTGCGTCAATGTGTTTGCTTTTGCAGCAGCGATATTGTGGCCCCTCGCCGCTGCAAAGCTTGTTTACCCGCACCGCTCATCGAGGGCCGCCGGGCCGGGCCGGGCCGGGCTGGGACCCGGGCGGGGCAGCCAAATTAATTGGCATCGCATCAGTCCCACCCCCTCACCCCTCGCCATCCGGACCTCATTATATAGGATGGCGCAGGGGGACACGGTATCCGGCGCAAAGTTATTGCCATCACATCAAAAGCTCCGGACGGGACGGAGCGAGCAGCGAGCGGTCGTACGCGAGTACAGTCCACCCTCTTCCATTTCACATAAAGTACAGAAAAAACAAAAGTGTCCTCATTATTTTTGTTACGTTTTTCAGAATAATTTTCGGCCGATAACCCCAACGTACTCTCAAGCAATGACCGCACCCGTCACTCTGACTTTTCAGGGGCGGCACTGGTAAAACAAATGTTTAGTTTTATACATCAATTCGTGTCTGGTTCCAAATGTTAATAAAAAACTATACATCTTTTGGTGTATAGTTGGACCAACTAGACATCAAATGACGTTTAGTTGGTTCCACTATACACCAGAAGGTGTATAGTTTTCCAGCACTTGGAACTAAACACCAATTGATGTATAGAACTAAACATTTGTTTAAAACAGTGCACTGTTAGAAAAAGTTGTTGCCTGACGACCATTTGTTTTACGGGAATCCTGTTTCTGAACAGCTCTTCTTTTATCAGTTAAAAACTTACTACATATGGATTATTTCAGCAGCACTCTCAAAGAACAGTGAATGAGTATCACTGTGTATGCTGGTGCTTTACAGGAAATACGCTGTTAATTTTGTTAATAGCCCTTACTGTTCAAAATACAACAATTTTGTAATATTACAGAAGAGAGATATCAGTGCAAAAAGAAGTCAATACATTTCGACGAAAAAATTGATTCTGAGATTTTTCCCATCCTTGTAAATTTACAGTTTTTCCTGTTTTGAAACAGGATTTACTGCTAACAAACTTAACAGTACTTTTCCTGTTAATTTACAACAAAATTTTTAACAGTGTGGGGTAGCGGCGCAGAGACCAGCTGTATACAACGAGCTTCACAAGCAAGCTGCTTGTGCCCAAATGCCAAAGCGCCCCTCCAAAAGAAAGAAAAAAGGGAAAAAAGGAAAAAAAAATACGATTTCACGAAATCCTGGTAGACAACGGAGTTTCTATAACTAAAATAAAATATTGTGAGTGTTGAATAAGACTGTAAGAAGACCGACTGGTTTTGTTTAGTTTACGATAGTCAAGATAGTGGCTAAATAATTCTAAGTTTGAATTGATAAGGCGGGTTTCAAGTAATGAATACTCTCCGACAGCAGTGTTGCCAGAAAAGTAGGCAAAAAGTAGCCCAAACACAGCGGAGTAAAGCGGGCTGCATCTGCGCCTGCCTACTAGGCAACACCTTCGCACAACAGCGTTTACATTGCCTAGTAGGCAGGCGCAGATGCAGCCCGCTTTACTCCGCTGCGTTTGGGCTACTTTTTGCCTACTTTTCTGGCAACACTGTCCGACAGTTCGGCCGACATTTAGTCGACAGGAGCAGGAGAAGAGAGAGCTCTCCTTCTGACGGCAAAAAATGGGCGGCGAGGTCACGTCCGGATGAGAACGTCAACAATAACCCCCCCTCCACCGGGCGCACGGAAGGGGCGAACCGGGGCCCTACCTAATACCGCTGGTACGCGAAGGACCAGCGGGCAAGCGCGCCGCGGCCGCGACGGGGGTGCGCTCTATTGGGAAAACGCGGAGTTAAGGCGTTGTTTACACAAAATGGTACACGTAAATGTACATCATTTCAAGAATTCTGCTCACCAGATCGAAGTCAAACTTACCAAACCGTTTTCCGCAGGTATAAAACTACTATTTACGCATTCAGTTCGCCTTGTCAACGTTTCGATAACTTTAAAAAATGATTTAAAGTCGCGAGGTGGGCACATCAGCCACCGGCAATGGCGGACATGCTTGGCCTGCTTTCGCGTTGTTGACACAACATGCCAACCAAATAAAATGAAAAAAATCACTGCTCTCATAACGTTACGATTGGAACTCATTCTTTGAGGCACACATTTAGTTGGCAGAACCGGGGCAAGTTTCAGTAAAACTGAAGTAGTTTTAAAGAAGGCAGTACGGTGGTCACGTGCGAATTTCAGTGGTGTTATCTCATTCTTGCGCTCGAAACTAAAGGCTGGCTTTGTTTGAACGCAGACTTTAGAAGTTTCTCTTTCGCTCCGTGTTGGCTCGTCTCGGCCTACCCCCTCCACGAAAAAATATCCCCTTCCCCTGTTCATTTTGCCTGACGAGTCGAGCATTACCATGGAAACTCGAATTTCAATTCAAATTTACAAAATTTCTGCAATACAGATTTCAACTAGACTTCAGAATCGAATGTACTAGATTACATTCTAAATGTATGCTTAAAATCATCGAATTCCCTTCAGCAGATTTTTTTCTGTCGTAAGGGGCCATATGAAACAAAACACGCACGTTTTCCAGCGATTTTAGAAGGCAACTCCGTTGCCTAAAAATGCGACGTCAAACATATCGCTGTCCGGCAGGCCATGACGAGACGAGGGTGCGCGTTTCCTTGCGCAGTGCACCCTCGCGGTCCGGCCACCCCGGCATGCAGCCTGCAGGCGCACAAAGCCCCTGTCGATTTCGTTCACAGGACAAATCCCTGCAGGTTCTCTCCTCTCTTTCTATCTCTCTCTCTCTCACTTCGTCCTTTTCCCTTTATTTTTTTTTTCATACGCATCGCCGCCAGACACGCGCGCCGATCAAATATCACACCGCCGCGCCGGTCCTGCTAGGACCCAGAGCGCCGCGGGCCCCTCGGAGCCCCGCCCGCCACGCCTCGCGCGGTATCCTTTGATATCTAATCAGCGTGAGATTTGCAATCTTTTTCGTCCGAACTCACTTTCTCAAATATCCCTCCACCGTCCTGTCTTCCCCATCCCCTTCCATACCCCCCAGGCGTCTGCTCGCCCACGGCGGCCTGGGAGAGAGAGATGCGATCGAGCAGGGCAGCGCGTGGCGAGAGTGAGAGCGAGGGAGAGAGCACCCTCCACCGTGGGAGAGAGAAAGAGAGAGGAGCAAGAGAGTATTGGCGATCGCGGAAATGCAATATGCGCCTACGCGCGCGCCGCGCGGCGGGCTGCTCGCCGTGCCGTGCAGCCAGCCGGGCGCCCTCCGGCCTCCGGGCTCCACTTGTCTGCGAATATCGCGCTAAACCCACCCCACCCCAGCCCGACACTACTCTACCCCACCCTACCCTACCCCGCCCCGCCCCCAAACCACACGGCGGTGCGGTGGTGGTGGCGCTGGAGGACGGCTACAACTCGGCTCCTCCAGTTTGCTTCTCTCCGGCGCCCCGCCCCGCCCAGCCCCGCAACGCACCGCCACCGCCCGGGCGGCTTTTGGACCAATATTAGCAGACAAGGCCCCGAGGCTGACGGGCGGAGCGGGGCAGTGGCAAGGCGTAGCGCGTCTCTCGGCCCGCAGACATTATTCCATTACCCAATTTTATTGACATTGATTCCCTACTCGCAGTCAAGCCCGTCCGCTGCATGGGCGCACTCAGAGAGACAGAGACAGAGAGAGAGAGAGAGAGAGAGAGAGAGAGAGAGAGAGAGAGAGAGAGAGAGAGAGAGAGAGAGAGAGAGAGAGAGAAAGGCAGGTGGGGGTGGGGGAGGTAAAGGAAGGAAGGAGAAAGTCAAGGCAGCAGAAATTCCATTTCACTGCGGCAGGGCGGAGGCAGCGCAGGGAGGGGGCCAACAGGGAAGAGGCGTCTTATTCAGCTTCGGCGCGGCTGAAACTGAGGAGCGATGTGGAAGGAACGGCAGGTAAAGAGATATGGGGCGTGATGGGCGGCAGGGAAGGCAAAAGGGGCTGAAAGAGGCAAAAATATCAAGTAGAGACGACAGCAGAGGGATGGACAGGAATAGAACAGTGAACGCGGCGGGCGGCCAGTAGACTGATTCCGCAAAGCGATTAGAGTAGCCTCGCAGAGGTGTCCTCTCTCTTGCACCCTATGGCGTAGCCTCATGAATGTGACAAGGACAGAGCGACGAATAACCGCCTTGCGCGGAATCAGCCTGCAGACAAGTCAGGTGTCCAGACCAAGCCCAGCAGGAGGAGGGGTCGCCTGCTCCCCGTTTCCACAGCGCCCCTTCTGTTCGCGGTCACAGCCCCACCGCGCCCCACCTTACCCCGCCCCGCCCCGCCCCGCCCCGCCCCGCCCCGCCCCGCCGCACCCGCCGCGCCCCACCGCACCTCAGACGGAACGGGGACGCCGGGATACAAATGAAGTAGGTGAGGTCCCCGGCGACGCCACGACTGTGGCGGCGGCGGCGGCATGGCACCCTCAAGGCGGGTCCCGGGCGTGTCCGTTTGTCCCTGTGGGGTGGGGCGGGGCGGGGTGGGGTGGGCCGCACGGAGCCATGACAGCAGCGATCCTCCCTGAACGCCCTGAACACGGGCCAGCAGCAGCACGACGGGCTGGGGAGCGAATCCCTCAAGCAGCCGGGCGGAGAGAAAAGAGTTTTAAGGGCGGCGTGGCGTGGCGCGGCCAGGCCAGAGAGGGCTTTGCTCTACAAATGAAGTGGGTGTAACGGCGACAAGGACGAAGGGGTCCACGACCCGGGGCAGGCAGCAGCAGCAGAGCTCGCGCAGAGGCGAGGCGAGCCGAGGCGAGCCGGGGCAGAGACCCCAAGCCTCACGAGGGATTTAATCCCCTTTCCCAACAGCTTTTGCCACTCACGCCCCTCTTTACTGCCCCCTCTTTTTTGCCCTCGCTAACCCCCCTCTTACGTACCCCCACCCCGACCCCCTTCTGCTTGGGCTCTCCGCGCCCGCCCCCAACTCTCATTACAGCCACGTCCCCCTCCCCCTCCACCCCTTTTCCTTAACACCTTTCCCCAAATTCTTTTTTCGGAAGAGGAGGTCGGCTTACTCCCGCGGCCGCGCGTCGTAGGCGTACCAGGCTGTTTTAGCCGACTTATTCCGAGGAGCGCTCTCCTCGCTCTGCCTCTCTCGCACGCACCTTTCCGCGGCGAGGCCCATGAGAGCGAGAGAGAGACAGGGCGCGGAAAGCGCTCTTCGGAGGCCAAGGACACGGTTTGATAGGCGGACCAGCAACACTGTCACGGGGTAGAGAAAGGGCGGCCCTTCTGCATCAGTAGAGGCGAACGCTCAGCGCTGCGGCGCGGCGCGGCGCGGGAGGAAAAGCATAGGCCGATCAGCGTATTCAATTGGGCAGGCACGCCAGCCAGCGCCAGCCCGCCCGGGCAGCGGCACAGCACCCCGCCGCCCCCAATCACTTGCGCGGCCGAGCGGCGCGGAGGGGAACCGCCCCGCCCCGCCCCGCCCAGGGTGGCTGCAATCGTTCAGACCGCTTGATATTCGAGGCACGTCGTAGACGCATGCAGTCCGAACACTTGTTGCATGCGCGCCCACACACAGACACACAGACACACACACACACACGCGCGCGCGCAAGCCCCTCTGCTCTGCAGCAGACACGACACACCGCCGCCGCCACCGCGGTCATCATCGTGGCGATCAGGGCTGCCAATCAAGGAATAGAAACAGGCGCGGCCAGGCAGGCGGGGCGGGGTAGCCAGAGCCAGCCAGCCAGCTGGGAGTCGTCAGTGCCGAGGGGCGCCGCAGAGTGCTGTGGTGGCCGGGGTTGGCAGCCCTGGAGCCGCCCGGCAGGGTCAATGTGTCGCCGCTCCAAACGCACCGCAATAAATTAGCGTCCGCAGGCTTACCAACTTAATTTGGCGCGCGCGCGCGCGCACAGGGCGGCGGCGGTTGGCAACAGAGGACGGATGGCGCCGGAGGGGCGGAGGGGGCAGGGAGGAGCCGCGCCTTAAGCCCGAAGCAGCAGGGGGATCCTGCAGGAGGAGGATGCCGTGTCCTGCCGCGCCCCTGCTGCATCCGCCCAATCCGCCCCGCACTCCATCCTGCAACCATCCCCCCCACCCACCCCACCCCCGGGACCGTCCCGGGAACGACCACCGCAGCAACCATAATGGCGGGTCCAGTCATCACGAGGGGGTGTAATCGTCGAAGGGGAGGGGGTCCAATCATCACAAGGAGGGCGGGGTGTATAGTCGAGGGGTGCTTCACAATAAATTTTAGCGTACACCCATTTTTCTAAATTTTCAGATTTTTCATAATTTTCTGTAATTTTTCCTAATTGTTTGTATTTCTTTATTTTTTAATATTGTTTTTCTACAAATTTTGCTTTGCTTGCTGATTTTTTAAAGTTAAGAATCCCTTGGTTGTAGTCATCATTTTTACCGTTTGAATTTTTGATTTCCCAGTCTTTCTGGTTTTTCCCTTTGCCAAACGCCCTCTTGCCCTCATATCAACTCACTAGTATCAATAGAAAGCCAAACAATTCCACCAAACTAAAATTTTGAAAAATGATTTTAAAAGACACTGTAAAAGTCATTAAGGCCAGCAACTTCAAATAATGCATTTAAGATATTCATGAAAACTCACAGCCTTTTCTTCAGAAGGCAAATCTAGCTTGAAATAAATGTTATCCACTGACGATGGACTTGAAACATTTTTAAACTTCTACATTTCAATACTTATAAAATCACCATCTTTGAATAATATTTTAATGTTTCAGAAAGACTGAATACGCAAACTCTACAAACATAACTCTTACATTTAAAATATCGCTTCACACCGAAATCCCATCCACAGTATTGCGTTTAATACTAGCAGGGGTCAAATCTGTTAAAACTAACCATGTTTTTCAAAGAAATATCTATGTTTTCAATAACTTTATAAAGCACCAATTCTCTAGTCAAAATTCAAGGGCAAAATGGATGGTGGAGTATATCTGGTTTAGCATATGAGACAGCTCCGTCAGATATTGTATCACTGGGAAACAAAGCATAGGCTCGGAACAAATTGCTAACAAACTTCGTCAATGATATCAAAATTATAATTTTTGTTGTTGTTTGTTTGTTGGGTTCTATGGTAATAAGATCTTATCACCAAAAAAAAAAACACACACTTTGGGATCTTATCTTTAGTAGACTGTGGTGCATAATATTTGAGTTAATATTCAAAGAAATAATTTTTTAAAAAAAATGAGAATTGTTTCTTATCTCCTACGGGCCAAGAGGAGCGCACTTCCACTTATCTAATTCAGCTTCCAAACTGGGTTCAGGAAAATGTTTAGCTGGAAAATTGTGGCAGCACAATAAGAAATTAAAAATTGGATAACAGTGTAAAGATTAAAACCAAAATGAAAGCAAATACAACGAAAAGATGACAGCAACTTTCGGTTTTCTGGGTTTACTGGTTTTCATACTCAGGTTCTCAGGTCACTTTTGCTACAGCTTCATTGTAAACAACATTGGCTATGTTATTAGGTTATGTCACTCACCGAAATAGTAAGTCCAGAAGAAAGTCGCATCGATGCTGGCTTTCATGTCAATACACATCCGTGACGTTCATTTCACAAATGAAGCACAATCAAAGATATTTTGAGAAGAACTTGAGGCACACACACACACACTCCCTCCCTTTCCACTCCACAGACGTACAACGTACAGGCTAAACAAAACTCTCGTATTTACTCTTCTGCACAATGACGAAAGATGAAACTTCGTCTGGCGACATCCGCAACTCAAAGAGCAGCTTCAGACAGTATGTTTCGTCAAAGAGACAATCCTTTTTCTTAAACGTCGACATTGTAAACAACCACAAAGTAGACACTGACACTGCGACGTAAAATAGTTCGCGCGCTGCCGCTAGGTGGCGCTGCTACCTCCGCACTTTGCCGACACTCTGAAAGTGATCTTTGCAGAACACAAGAGCAAGAGGGTCGTTAGAGAACTACCAGCTTTTCTGACTTCTGGTACTGATATCGAATATTATCTTTAAAATATCAAGATTATTATTTTTATTATTTTTACTTTTGGCAAACCAAACACTGATACGTATTTTGTAACCAATCAGAACCGGACGTCAAAAAATTGAGAGCTCTTCAGTGACCCTCCAGAGAGGGAGAGAGAGAGAGAAAATAAAGTTGCAGCGGGTGCAACACAAGTACAGATCAGCGAAATGCCATGTGTTTGGGGGATGCGAGTGCCTCATCGCGGCGATGCGCGGCACGCAACGCGCCAGACTAACACGCACGGGCTGTAAATCGTGGGCGGGCGCGGCGCGGAGATTCAACGCGAGGCGGCCTGCTGCTTGCAAAATTGCAGCCGCGGCAAAGTAACCAAGGGGCAGGGCGGGGCAGGGCGGGGCGGGGCACTGCTCGAGTCGTAAATAAAAAGAGGGACGAGACGGAATGCAGTGCGGGTAATGTATGGATATGGGTCACACACACGCACACACACGCAGGGAGCGCTTCCGCCCGAGGAGGTGAACAACACCGTGTCGTGCGCCATGCGAGCGCCCTGTAGGCTCAGCTTTCGCAGGCCTTCCTTCTCTCTCTCTCTCTCTCTCTCTCTCTCTCTCTCTCTCTCTCTCTCTCTCTCTCTCTCACTCGCTCGCTGGCTGCTGTTTTTGTGTCTTTCATCATCCCCTGCGGCAGCAGCGAAGCGTGCGACCTGCGCTTGCCGAGGTAGATTGGATGATCCACGTCTGTTGGGGACAGGGCGTGGCAGCGCGTGGCGGGCACCTTGCTGATCAGGCAGACTGACGAAGTGTGGGCGTAAGCGAGGAAGAGAGAGAAAGAGATTGCGCGAGGGAAACGGAAGAGAGTGAGAGAGCAGCTGAGGCTGAGGGGGTGCAGTTATGCCGCCGGAAACAGAAACGGGTGTGCGAGCGCGTGCGAGAGAGACGGAAGGCCCCGTGCTGCGGGAAAGGGGGAGAGGGAAGGGGCGCGCGGGGAGCCAAAGGGATTGCGGAGATTGGAGCGGTACGGGTGAAAGGTGTGGGAGCGCTAGGGCTCCGCAGGGATTTAGTGGTGTGTCAGTGAGAGAGGTAAAAGAGCGGCTGAAGACGCCCCCCGCCCCGCCCCGCCCAGCCCCGACGCACCAGCTCCAGCTCCAGCTTTATCTGATTCACTCCGCCTTGCCTTCGCCGCTTTGCGCCCTCTCGAAAGGAAACATCCGTTTTTGGCCGGATCAGCAGAGAGCGGCAGCGGCGGCTTCAGTTGGCTAGCAGCGCTCTCTCACTCTCTCACTCACTCACTCTCTCTCTCTCTCTCTCTCTCTCTCTCTCTCTCTCTCTCTCTCTCAGCAGCAGCTGCGAAAAAGAGCATCTTGCGCGTGTTTCTCCGCGGCCCTCGCGTTTCTCTCACTGCTCGCCGCCGAAGTTCCCGCCCCGCATCCCGCGCATATCAACGCCACACACAACGCGTCGGCATCGCAGGCGAGAGAGAGCACCGGGGGGACTCCCCTCTCCCCTCCACCTCCATCTCCGCGCGAGCGCGACCCAAGCGCAACAACACGCAGAATCATTTTCTTTTTCCCATTTACTTCGAGGAGCAGCGCGGAGGACACCAAGGAGGCCCGCGGCCCGGGGATGTAGGTCCCGCGCCACTCACCAAGGAAAGGATAGAGAGGGGTGGGTGAGGGGGGTGGTATGGGAGAGAGAGAGAGAGAGAGAGAGGAGAGAGGAGAGAGAGAGAGAGAGAGAGAGAGAGAGAGAGAGAGAGAGAGAGAGGTCCTCACAAAGTTTGAGGCTCGAGTGCGGCAGCGGGACGCACGGCGCGGTGGAAGCACATCGGCTGGCGGGGCGAGGCGGGGCTGTTTGCACACCACTCCGTCAACACTCGCTTCCTCGACTCACGTCCGCCCCGCCCCGCCCCGCCGAGAGAGCGACACGACTCGACACGGGGCACCGCCGCGCCGCGGCCGCCGAGGACGTCGCCGAGTGACGCGTCTCTCACCGATATAGCCTTCAAAAATTGCGCATGTAACACGCCAAGAGAGTGAGTGGAAATTCACTCATAAACATTGCACCTACACCTGCGGACGTGAGTTGGAGGGGGGGAGTCACTTCGAAAAATCTTTGTGCGGTCCCCAAAAATCTCTTTAAAAATAAAATAAAAATAATTTTTAAAAAAATCAAGAAGATACAGAAAATTACGAAAAATTGTGAACAAAAATGAACACAATTAAAAAATTTAATACTTAAAATGTCAGAAATAGGTAAAAAAAAATCAGTGTACACATTTTGTGTGTGATCCGCCCCCTTCACGTGAGACACCCCCGAGAAAACAACACCATACTCGTCAAATGTGCGAATCTAAAAAATTCTAACGCTAACGCGTTAAACGGCCCCCTACGTTTTAAAACTTGCCACAAAATGAGAAAGAACTGAAGTCAGAACCATCAAGAGTATTGAGAACTTGCAAGATGCTTTTACATGATGCCTCAAATCGCACTCATGGAGTATTATCAGACTCCCAAAATTCACCTTTAATTTGTTGAGAGATTTTAGACATTACAGGAAAATAGGCACAATAAGGTCGTGCTTAGGTTACTGTTTAAAGCAAGGGGTCCCCCACTCCCCAAAAATGTGTACACAGATTGTTTTGAGTGTGAGATTGTGTGAGATTGTGTGGATTGTGCGGATTGTGTGAGATTGTGTGAGATTGTGTGAGATTGTGTGGGATTGTGTGAGATTGTGTGAGATTGTGTGAGATTGTGTGAGATTGTGTGAGATTGTGTGAGATTGTCTAGGATTGTGCCGCATTGTTTGTTGATTGTCTCCCCAGAAGCATCAGAACGCGAGGGTAGGCAACCCGTACGACGCCCGTGTTGCGGGCCTGCCTACCCTCGCTACCCTGCAGCCTCGCCCGCCCCCTCAGCTCTTTCCTCGTCTCAAGTTGGAGCAACACGGTTAAAATAGTTTCTTGTATTTCCAGGTCTTTTCGTGAATTTTAAGACGCGACTTTGTCTTGGAACTTTGTGCGTGGTTTCAAGACAAATAATGTCTTGTAATTCAAGCACAAATCCAAGTAACTGCCTTGAAGTGGTCGCGAGTCTCTAATTTCAATCAATACGTAGCAGACATACCTTTTATGAGCCTACGTTTCAGTGTTGTTCTTTTGCTCCGTGCGATTTCAGCGAATGTTTTGAAGCCTCGCGCTTTTTAACGT
Organism: Frankliniella fusca; assembly: GCA_029379305.1. Taxonomy (NCBI): domain Eukaryota; kingdom Metazoa; phylum Arthropoda; class Insecta; order Thysanoptera; family Thripidae; genus Frankliniella; species Frankliniella fusca. Next base: position 244,110 of record JAHWGI010001078.1, read on the forward strand.
GAATATTCTTTTCTTATTCTCCCCCTGCTATGACGTCATGCTCTCTGCTCGCTGCGACCATTTGAGTTTGTTTATATTTTCGGATAGAGGGTCGTGTCTTTGCGTTTGTGCCGTGCGTCGTCAGCATCGCGATTTGTAGATTTTCATGGACACTGTGCGTAAGTGTCTTACTTTTTAAAAAAATTTTGTTTCTTATCGTAAAGTATTGCTTTGCATCACTTGTACCGCTCAACCAAATATAGATGTGCACTAACCTCTCCCTAAACGTGGGCTTGAGTTGTTATGAAAGCTTTTCTCGCATGGGTTTTTTGTATCTGAAGCAATTTTCACCAACCAAAATGTTCTTTTGACTTCTTCCACTTCCCCCACAGTTTTCACTCTCTAAGGTGTGTTTTTACTGAGTTGTGTAGAACTTGTTTGTTTCCATGACAGTGCTCAGTATTGATATTACTGCTTGCCTCTAGTATCTTACATTGCCTTAATTTGCGTCCACATTACTGCGTTTGATATCATTAATTTTCATTCTCACCTGCTTAGAGAACCAATCGCATGGGTTGTCATTAAATTGAACTAATATTGATGGCATTGTCTTTTTAGGTGATGCAGCACATTTTCAGTGGCCTCCAAGTTTCAGGACTATTCGTCCATTTCCAACAGACGAAAAACATTTCATTCCATCAAATGTGTTAGATATTTGTGTTTTTCAAGCAAAACAAATAACATTTTGACAAGACTAAACCTGACAACATTACTCTACGAACACTCACCAACTCGTCTGCACCGACCGATGTAACGTTCCCGCGACTTTGACTGCCACCACTAAGACAAGCAAGCACTGCATGTTTTTTTTAGAAAATGCCAACAGGAAAAAAGGATTCACGGCAACAATTCTCGCACAAACAAAAATCATATATTTGTCTGATGAATACATCAATGTGGCTTGATAGTCAAAAAGTACATAGAGCATGAATATCAAAGAACGTAATTTGATGCACGCAGTTTTCATGATTCCCCCACCCACCCCCCTTCTAACCCGCATACCCCCACCAATACACTGTCTTCCCCACGCGCGCGTACGCGTACCGTTTCCGTTTTTCGCATTACAGTAGGCTGGTCCAAAAGTGAACTCCTCGCCTTGTTAAATTATCCACTGCAGGCGATTGGTGCCCGGATAGAGTGAGATTGTGAGAGATTGTGTGGGATTGTGTAGGATTGTGTGAGATTGTGAGAGATTGTGTGGGATTGTGTAGGATTGTGTGAGATTGTGTGAGATTGTGTGGATTGTGTGGGATTGTGTGAGATTCTGTGGATTGTGTGGGATTGTGTGGATTGTGTGGGATTGTGTCAGATTGTGTCAGATTGTGTGGGATTGTTTTTCCGCGTGTACACAGATTGTGTGAGTGGGGGACCCCTTGGTTTAAAGTAAATACTTTTCAAAGCTTCGAGTTGAGAAATGAGCGATGAGCGAACGAAAATAATACAGGATATATGAAGCGGGGAGCATTATGGGTATTGTTGCCTTAGCAACTGATTTTGCATATTGGAATTGCAATTACTCCGACCTGGTAAGACAGTTTGCAATCAGACACAGTTTCAAAATTTTTTAATTTTACAAACTATTTTCTATTGCAATTTAGTTAGAATCTGTACGACAGATATTGCTGTGGTCTTAATAATCCATCGTCGAGAATAATAAAACTTTCGGGCGAAAGGAAGAAGACCCCCAATAGGGGCCTAAAAACTTTCTGGCGAAAGCAATAGGCTCCCCTAACGGCGGCCTTGAAAACTTTCTGGCGAATGCAATAGGCTAACGGGGGCCTAAAAATCGGATCCTGAGACAAAACCATAAGGCTACTTCGTGCCTAAAAAAAACCTTGATTGTGGGGTTGACTTTTCGAGAATGGATTTTTTTTTCTGGAAATGTAATACGAATATACAGGGTGGCTCACTTATCGCGCTCTGTGCGTAAGTGTGCAACGCATTCTACTTCAGCTGAGCGAGGGCAAGAAGTGAGGAGGTGGTGGGAGGCCCAAGTGGACGCTAAGCGGGCCCCTATCGGGCTGTACCCGCCCCGCCCCGCCACACCCAGAGAGAAGGAAAAGGGTAGAGTCGCCAAACCAGGGGGATTCCTTTGTTCTCCGTGCGACAATGTGCGAGCCACCAACTACCTGCTCCGCGCCTTCGGCACTGCTTCGGGTGCTCTTCGGGTGCCGCTCGGTGGCGCAGTTAGGGGATCTGCACGTAAAGGCTGGGCTCACCGCAAGGGCTCGGCTGAGCCTGAGCAGGACCTGCTCGGCTCGGCTGGTGGCTCGGTGGCTCGCGTGGGCTCGCCACGGCCGGCCAGGCAGGCCGCACGGCGGGAAAGTCCGGGAGGTTCAACACGGGCACGGTGGAGGGAGATACGGTGGCGGCACGAGCCTACCTGCCCCTTAGCGGCCGCTGAAGACGAAAGCAGTACCGGATTCCTCTTCGGTGGGCGGCCGCCAGGTAACGCCACAGTCGGGGTGGGCTATCTACACCGTCGGCTCAGCCTACCTGCATCCTGGGCCGCGCACCCTAGCAGCTGGAGGCCAGGCTCAGCTTAGCTCGAAGCGCCCACGTTAATCTGGGGATTAACGCTGGTGCGCACGGACGTTTTGAAAGTCCCGTCCTTCTTTCGTCGTCAGTGCAGGTAAGCTCGTGCCGCCACCGTATCTCTCTCCACCGTGAACACGGGGGATGGCGAGGCGAGGCGGGCCTGTGCAGGAACTCCCCGGGCAGGGAGTGAAAGGTCACTCGGCTGCACACGGGCGTTTTTCCTAGATTTTCGGGATGAGTAACGCAGCTCTCCAGCCCAGCCGACAGCCGACCTGGGTCAGTTTGGCAGTAGCTGCTCGAGCGGAAGCATCACCCGTGTGCGCGACTCAGTGAAGCGTTCATGTTTTTCCTCCATTTTTGTGTAATATGGCACCCTCATGTATTCTCTGCAACGCTGAAAAAACGTTAAGCAATTCCCTCTTTCGGTAAGTGTACTAATTTATATATATGTATGTATTTACTCCATCTTTTCCTGTTTTGATGTATTGCTCTGGTAAATCATAGGTTCCCGAAAAATGGGCCGTTACGGGAGGCCTGGTTGAAATTTTGTGGATTACCGCTCGATGACAAACGGACGAGGCTAATGCTATGTTCTCAACACTTCAAGCTTTCCGATGTCCTCGACAAAGGCTTTAGACTGAATGTGCGAATGGGCGCTGTTCCCTCTATAAAGGTAATGTTGCTTTGCGTTTAATTTACAATGTCAAGGAAAGTGTGCATCTTATACTCTAAGATCCATACGCTCAGGCGTGGATTAAGGTCCGACTGGAGGGGGGTGGGCGCACCGCAGGTTGCCTACATACAGGGGTTTTGTCGCGCTATATGCTACTTTCCTGGCGGGTATCTTAGTGACGGAAGGGGATACGATCCCCCCCCCCCTCCTACCGCCCTTAATCCGCGCCTGCATAGGCTCGGGGTTAGAAACGGGGGTGGGGGTGGGGGGTGGGGTTCTGCTTTTAAATTACATCTTTTATAAGGAAATTTCAGGGAGGGAGGAGGGGGAGCGTTACGATAGCTAAGCTAGTGCTAAAGCAGGCCGTTGTGTGTTGCAGTGCTCTACGTCGGAGAAAGACAGAGAAAAGGAGAACAAGTGCTCGGACAGTTCGGCGGACAGCCACACGCAAAGCGCCTTCAAACGAGCATCGCTCGATGAAAGTCAACCTTCACCACTGACACCTCTAACAAATAGGGTAATTCCTTAATGTAATTATTTGCTTATATTATTTACATTATTTATTTTTGTGTTCTAAAACCGGTCATTGTTTTTCAGGAATTACGGCGATCCGCCCCATGCGTAATGCATAGCGCCGTAAAACGAGCATCGCTTGATGGAAGTAAGCCCCCAACCTCATCAGAAACCAAATCAACACCCGTACCGGCAAAGGATGACGTTTGCCTCCCAGGTCCTGCTGGGATTTCTCTCCCCCCGCCAATTATCAACATGGAAGAGAAACCGGTTGAGATTATTCATCCGAAAGTGCTCGAAAGTAGACCGAGTAGTAAAAGTGAGGTATGTCGTCGCATTTTTAATATTTTTTTTTGGAATGTAGGATCGGAGCCGAATGTGCGATAAATTCAAATATTTTCACTTTCATTTAATTTCTCTAAATAAGAGGTCTTGGTAAGGCGAACTGTAACTAACCTGACTTCCTCTTATACTATATCGTTTCCAAGGGGTGTTTTAATTGAACTTTTATTTTTCTGTTGCAGTCCCAGACATGCGAGGCCGGAGCAAATGGACAGACCCTGGATGAACAACTGTTAAAGTCCAAAAAGGAAAGAGACGATCTTCAAACATATATCTACATTTTGGAGAAAAAGTTGGAAACTGAAAAACTTGTGAGAAGGAACCTGAAACAGAAACTTAAGGCAGAGAGGAGTAGGGCGTCTACCTATGAAAAATTATGGTTAAATCAAAAGAGGGAAGTAAGGAATTTGCGCTCTGAAGTCAGAGGACTAGAGAGAGATATTGACAATGCAGCTCGTATCGCATTGAAGAAAGAAAGGGATCTAGAAGACTATATTTGTATCAAAAAGTCAATTACAGATAAAGCCATCGTTGCTTTACTAGAACGAATATCCGGGAAGAACACTGGCCACACCCCGCTTGCACAGACTCACCCCGGCGACGGGACGGGGCGTGATTAGTCGAAATTAGCCGTCCGTCAAGATGCGGAATAAGGAAAGGAGAGCGAGCGCGCTAAAGCGAAATTTGATTTGTTGGTTTGATTTTTCAGGGAAAATTTCTGTCGTTCTTTTATAAATTTTGATCTTTTACCCCTTTTGCAATTTTCTCCTGTTTTGTTTTGTTAATCTTTGTCCAGATTTTTCGGATTTTTCTGTATCTTCCTGTTTGAATTTAGTTTGATTTTTAAATTTTTTTAAAATTTAAAAATCGGGCGCACTGACCCGTAAACTAAGCCTCTGCTCGCCAGAGAGGGGGCGGCCTTCTTCTCCTTCGAACCTGGAGCGGCTCAGTGTCCCCACCGTATCTCTCTCCACCGTGCCCCACACACCGTGCCCCCCACACACACACTACTTCAGCGTAGGTTTTCAATTTCCCTGTAACAAAGAGGCATAACTAATGTAAAGGGGCTTATTTAAAAAGAAAAAAATATCTCAGGTTTTTGTAATTTTTCAATGGAAATTATTGGTAAAGAAGATATAATTGTAAAAAAAATAATATAATTGTTATAATGATATTGTAATGGTAAAATAATTAAACTGTGGAGGCAGTGCAAGTGGGCTACAGCTCCTCCGGAGCTGTGCGCGTGCGCCTGCAGCAGGGAGGACATGGTGGTCGAAGGGAGGCCGCCCGAGTGCACGTAGAGCCAGGTCAGGCCGCACTGGCCGGCTGAGAGTGGCCCAAGCTAGAGCCGCCGGACACCTCGACCTCGAGGCGCCGCAGGCGTGGCATGGCATGCACCATAGCATAGACATTACCTCCAGCCGCAATAGCAGCCCGCGCCAACACACAAGCGACGGGATGGGACGGGCGGGGTGGGCACCTGTAGTAAAAGCGCAAGTTTCACTCTTCGTTCGAAAATTAGGTATCCACACTGTTAAAAAAAATTTGGAAATTCAGTGGATTATTTTCAGAATTCGCAGTCTTAATTTGGTTTTCAGAAAAAGCCTCAAAATATTCTGAGTTCAAATGCAATTCCAGATATTGCAGTCTTAATTAATATTTAAGGATAATTGGTTAGAATATACAGAAGTAGATTGTCAGACTTCAGATTTACCTATGTGAATTTTTAGGATGAGGTTCATTTTACTCGAGGATGAAGCACATTAGTTCCCAACGCTCTCCTCAGCGTAGATGACCCGTAAGTGTGTTTAAAAAAAAAGGTGGGTGAGTAAACTGTTTTTTACACCAAAGATAGATGGTTCGATCCCACCCAGAGGCAATCTAGATTTTTGTGAACTGCCTTCAATAGGATAACAGACATTAACTATTGCCATGCTAAAAATGAAGCAGTTCAATTTTGTAATGTTAGGATGTTCAAAACTAATTTCAGACTTGTCTGAATTTCCAGACTTCGTCATATGAAAGGGCACTTCTTAAAATTCAGACCGGAAAGCATTCTGAATTTTCAGACTTTTGGTCTGAAGATTAAAAAAAACATTCCTATACATCAAAATGTATCGAAGCGGTCTCAGAATCCTTAAAATGAACCAACGAAAAGGTTTACGACAAATATATTCACATACGTTATTCTAGTGGGTGTAAATTGTGGTTCGATACTTGAGACTGCCAAAGTTTAGTTAAACAGTTAAACTAACGTCAGTCAAAGTAGGTTGTACAACGTTACAAATTCTAATTATGTAAAAAGTTTTCCCCATTTAGCAGACGTAATTTTTTTTTGAAAATTGTCCGTTTCGAGTAATTGCACTTAAAAAGACGGTTCCGGAGTGGTGCGGATCGATGAGGATGGATATAGTGGAAAAGTGGACCAATTTCGGTCGGATTTTACAGTGTACTAGCGAGTTAAGCCTGTTTTCAAGGACAACGGTTCGCAGCATTGACCTGGAGTCGAAAAGGCGGTTCCGGAGAGGTGCGGGTCGATATGGTCGAATAACGTTGAAAACTGGACCAATATTGGTCGGTTTTTATAGTGTACTTGTGGTTTAGGCCCTTTTCCGAGGGAAATGGTCTGCGTCATTGAACTGCACTTGAAAATCCGGTTCCGGGCGGATCGATGGGGTTAGAGAAACTTGAAAATCGCACCAATTTCCCCCTTTTTACAGTGTACCGGCCAGTTGGGCCCCTGGAACAAAAATGGTGTGCGCCATTATTCTGGCCGCGTCCAGACGATTCCTGAGAGGTGGGGGAAGATGGGGGCGTCTCCAAAACTAAAATTACGCCAATATCGTGATTTAGGCCCTTTCCGGAGGGGCGTAACTCAGCTCCCAGAGATATTTTGGGAAATCGCTGAAAACGTTGGGCGGCATCAATGAGCCACCGTCGAGACGGTTCTGGCGATGTGCGGGTCAGCTGGGTTAGACAAAATTAGAATTGGACCGTTTTCGCCTATTTATTACACTGTACCGGCCAGTTACGCCCTTAATCGCAAAAACGGTGGGTGGCTGAGCCGACCCAAAACGGTAGAAGATACAGCAAAACGGGCAAAATTTTGACCTAGAGAAACCTAACTCGTCGACATACCCGTTACGAGCTCATGAAATTTTCCCGATAAATTTTTTTCCCATTACTGTAGAACTTTAATTATTTTTTTTTCAGTGCCTTAATGAGGGTTGGCAGGATTTGAAACAGGCCTTTCGGTGTCCAGGAGTGACCCTCAAAATACCCCCAAAAATTTCGACTCTCTACAGCAACTCCTTGGAGTGGAACAAACATACAGACAAACAAACAAACAAACAAACAGACACCAAAGCCCGCTCTCAAGCTTTTCCAAACCAGAAGGGAGCGCTAAAAAAATAGGCCAGATGATAACAAAATTCTAAGATACAAACGACTTGAATAGACTTTTCATTGAAAATCTAAAATTTGTCTGGTATATGTATACTTGCTAAATATGTAGACTAAAATGTCTAAAGCTGATTAATAGGCCTCAAATGCTAGACTGAAATAGGCAAGAGTATATAATATTTTGCTAAAAAAGGTTCTCTATATTACTCCTAGGATTTATAAAACATCTCAGTACAGCAGCATCAATAGTTTCAGTGAGAATATATGATATATATTAAATCCACGGTTTGCCGTCACCATGTGTATAATAAATAATACCTAACAAATGATATCAATTTAAGTAATTCTGCAGCATGCACCCAAATTTGTGTATTTAAAACAAAGGTACTTTATTATTTAGAATACAGAGAAGAAATATTAAATCCACGGTTTGCCGTCACCAAGTGTATAATAAATAATACCTATCAAATGATATCAATTTAAATAATTCTGCAGCTTGCACCCAAATTTGTGTATTTAAAACAAAGGTACTTCATTATTTAGAATACAGAGAAGAAATAAATTTGCATCAAATCAGTAATCGGACCAATATTATACAAAACACACTAGCTGACATTCGACCGAACACTGTATTCTACGCTTCACATGATCTGAATGAAATTTCAATTTGAATCTTTCAGTCCTTTAATATTGCTAAAAATGGTTCTCTATATTACCCTCAGGATTTATAAAACATCTGAGTACAGCAGCATCAATAGTTTCGGTGAGAATATATGATATATATTAAATCCACGGTTTGCCGTCACCAAGTGTATAATAAGTAATACCTATCAAATGATATCAATTTGCAGCTTGCACCCAAACTTCTGTGTTTAAAACGAAGGTACTTTTTTATTTAGAATACGGAGAAGAAATTAAAATAGTTCTCTATATTACCCTTAGGATTTATAAAACATCTGAGTACAGCAGCATCAATAGTTTCGGTAAGAGTATATGATATATATTAAATCCACGGTTTGCCGTCACCAAGTGTATAATAAATGATACCTATCAAATGATATCAGTTTCACTAATTCTGCTGCCTGCACCCAAACTTGTGTATTCTAAACAAGGTTCTTTATTATTTAAGAGATAGGGAGATGAAATAAAATTACTACAAATGAGTGATAGTGATGGGCCCAGTATTGTACAAAAACTAGCTGACATCGGACAGACCACATTAGTTTATGCTTCACATAATCTCAATACAACTTCAAAACCTACATATCAGACCTGATATTTTGTAATGTAAAATGATCCGAATGTATGTGCAGCCCTAATACACACCATTTTTTTAACAGAGTTATGCTAGAATTGAATATAAAACTAGATTTAAACTAGTTTACATTATGGGTTATGGTGCTTTGTTATGGTTCCCACTACGCTCCGCCATTCGGGGCAAGGTCCTCATTGTACAAAAACTAGCTGACATCGGACAGACCACATTAGTTTATGCGTCACATAATCTCGATACAACTTCAAAACCTACATATCAGACCTGATATTTTGTGGTTCCTGACATTTTTTTACCCGGAGCCAAGCCGGGCCGGGGGTAGCCGGGTCGGGCCGAGCCGGGCCGAGCAACGAACACGACACACGAACAGACTAGACGAGTGGGGACAGAGCGTGGAGGGGGGAGGCGTGACGTCACAGTGACGACCATTCCCGAACGACGACCATGACGACCGACGACGACACGCTCCCCGCCCCAGCCGACGTAGCGCTAGAAGCGGTGCTGAGACCGCTTAAAAAATAATAAATAAAAAAAACAACTTAAGTCTGAAACTACTGAAAATTCAGAAAATATTTTTTTTACATAAAAAGGATGTAGAATACAATGCGTCGTATCTTACATCAAGCTCCCGTAGCAAGGCTTCAGAGTTTTCGAACGGGTGGGTCTCGGGTAGTGGGCCTCCCGTGAGAGGGACGCAGAGCGAGCGCTTGGTGTGCACTGGGGAGCGGAGAGGGTTGCGCTGCGCGAGACTATGCTACGGTATGAGAACAAAAACGTTCGCATGGGGCTCGTGCGGCCGGGTAGAACGTGGACGTGGAAGGTCATTTCAGAGTTGGAGGAGCGAACGTGTGGAAGCAAGTCATCAAACTAAAACATCTTGGAGGCTGGATTACGTGAGTAAAAATATAGTGAGACCAGCCTAAGGTTTTTCCTGGCGGCAATAAGACAACGTTCAACGTTGAAACCCGTTGTTACCTTTGTCTGGTCTGACTACATTAATGCGGTTCTTTATCTGCGCGGTGACCATTTTTCGTCATGGAAATGTGAATAATTTTCTAGGAGGGCGAAGTTGAGCCGAGCCATGGGGCGTGGGCGTGCTACGTGCAGCGTGCCGCACTGCACCAGTTCCAACTCTAAAGGATTTTCCCTGTTCCGTTTTCCTCAAGATTTGGAATTGAGGCAGAAATGGCTGAATGCCATTGGGAGGCCGAGGTGGACTCCATCCATCGGAGCTCGTGTGTGTGAGGTACGGCAGAACAATATTTCTTGATGCGATTCTTTCAGGCTTTACGCCCATTTCTAACCTTTATTATCATATTATGTTTCAGTTGCATTTTACGTCTGAGCAGATCCTGAGCACTCTAAGGCTGCTGCCTGAGTCTGTGCCATTCTGCTATTCTGCTCCTCAGTGCTCGTGCCCCCCTCAGCCTTTCATTCATCCATCAAGTCCAGCTCATGACCACACTTATGTTACCACCCGAAGTCCACACTGCAAAATCCACAGTGTAAGGCAAGACAAAATTAGGGAAGTATTGGCTGAAAACTGTGGTCTCTTAGAAAAAATTCATAACTTCAAGAGAAAAATGGAATTAGAAGAAAGTAAAGAAAACAAAAATCCAAAGAAGAAATTTAGCTCAGATGATATTAGAAGAGGTTTGCAGTTGAAGTTTGCCTGTAATGCAAGAGGCTACCGTAAAGTTCTGGAGATGCAGCCGCCTCTCTCACCGCTTCCATCCATTAGAACACTTCAGTGCAAAATTCAGCACATCAAATTTGCTCCAGGTGTTCTTGATGAAGTGTTTGTGCCTCTTCAAGAAAAGTTCAAGGGCTTTGGTGATTTGGACCGTGACATCAACATAGTGTTTGATGAACTAGTAACTAAAAAGAAGGTTGACTATGATGCCAGTTTGAAACGGTACATCGGCTATGGCACCCTACCTGGGCAAGAAGACAAACTATCCGAGAAAGGTGAAATATATGTATTTAGAGCGATCCATCAAAGATTAAAACAAATTGTGGCTTATCATTTAAATCCTGCTTCAGTTAACGCTGTCAAGAAGAAGGATCTGATTATTGAACTTCTCACTAGAGCAAGGGATATGAATGCAAATGTTATTTCTTTAGTTTGTGATATGGGCAATCGGGGCCTCTTGACAGAGCTTGGATTTAGCACTCGGAAGGATTCTCTAAAATGGTGCATCCCAAACCCTGTGAAACCCGATGCAAAACTGTGGTGCGTGCCCGACCCAGTTCATATATTCAAAGCAATGAAGGAATGTCTCTGCAAGAACAAAACAGTGACTCTGCCTCAATTTCTTGTTGATCTTTATAGTCTGCCATCTGCTTCTGTAAACGTGGAACACATTGAGTGGCTGGAGTGTTTTCAACGGGGAGATGATCTGCAGCTAGTGCCTGGTCTCACACTAAAGGATTTGAATACCTCCCACTTTTCTAAAATGAAAGTGAGATCTTCAGTGAAGGTTTTAAATCCTAGAACAGCTAGTGCTTTACAGTATCTTGTGATGAAAGGAATTGTCCCAGAAAATTTTGAAACCACCGCATGGTTTATTAAACTGATTAATAGATGGTTCCAATTAATGTCATCAAGAAGTCTGTATTGTGCCCTCGGTCTGAAAAACAAAGAAGTTTATTGTGAAGCTATTGAACACCTCAAACTTGTCATCACTGTTTTTGAGACGTCAATCATTCCTGGAGGATGGAAGCCTGTGCAGTCTCATATAGTGTTTGCTACCAAAGCTATTTTAGAAATCCAGCATCATCTCCTCATAGAAAAAAATTATCAGTTTCTTCAAACAGCTGCTTTTTCTACTGATTGTGTGGAGAATATCAACTCAAGCATTCGGATCCAATGCCCTAATCCAACACCTTTGGAGTTCAAGAACCGTTTAAAGCAGCTGGCCATCGCTCAGTTCCAAATGAAAATATCAACATCATCTTATGACTATGATGATGCTGGAGATTTTGTGGACCTTTTGTTGTCTCCGCCTGGGGACACTCAAGAAATTAGTTTTGAAATAACTGACTTGTCTGATTTTACTTGGAGTACTAGTGTCTCTTCCCCTAGTCACAAAGACGATGTGTTGTATCGAGTTTGCGGATACACTGTTTTCAGTTTAAAGAAGAGAAAAATATTGTCCTGTGATAACTGTGTTGAACAATTGCGGCACAATGGAGAGGTGCCTCACCCTAATGAATTATTTACAATCTTAACAGACATAAGACCCGGTGCTCAATTTAGAGTGTGTGATTCTCTCTTTCAAATGTTTAGACTTATCGAATTTAATCTTATGTCATGGGCTTCTAAGTTGAGAAAAGTTCAAGATTCTGGTCTCCTCATTACTTCAGTTATTCAACCAGGTGTTTCCCACATTTCATTGCCCACCTGCCACAGTGTTCGAGAAAAGCTTGTGAAACATTTTACTATTATGAGATTTAAACAAATTGCTGATACTCATTTTTCCCCAACTGAATCTAACAGTGCACTTTCTTTATCTAGCAAATCAGCTGGAAGCCATTATCTGGCCCAGAACTACACTCAGAAAAACCTAAAGCGCCTGCTGCTCTGATATTGTATTTTATTGAATGTATTTTATTGTTTGTATTTTATTTATAACTTTAAATATTTAGCTAATACAAACTGTATTAGTACTAGTACAATTTCAAAGACTGATTTTAAAATAATAATTTTTATAATTTTTATTATGTTTTGGTTTGACTGAAAAGTTTGCAAAGACTGATTTTACAATAGTGTAACAATTTATATTTTGTTATGATCTGATTTATATTTTAATATTAGTTTGTAATGTATTCACACTCTCCTGCTGTTGCAATCTTTGCTTCAGTGATACAAATAATTATTGTTGAAAGCATGTGCCATGTTTTTGGTTTCATTGTTGTGATTAAATACAAGAGAATCACTGGATAAATGTTTATTGCATCAACTTGCTCCCAACACAAATGCAGCCATATTTTCAATTCAACAGACAAATAGGAAGTAGTCAGGCGAACGAGTTTTGAGTTATATTCTGTTAGCACAAACACTTTCCACACATGATCTTCTGCTTATCGGGTCAGTTTCCACTTGATAAAATAATGTTCATAATATTTATTGCCCCAACTTGCTCCCAACACAAATGCAGCCAAATTTTTAATTCAACAGACAAATAGGAAGTAGTCAGGCGAACACTCTCCGAGTCTTGAGTTGTATTCTGTTAGCACAAACACTTGCCACAAATGATCTTCTGCTTATCGGGTCAGTTTCCACTTCATAAAATAATGTTCATAATATTTATTGCCCCAACTTGCTCCCAACACAAATGCAGCCAAATTTTTAATTCGACAGACAAATAGGAAGTACCCGTGATAAAAAAGGATTTGTGCACAACGCGTGCGCGGCCTGTGCGCCGCTTGTGCAAATCGCGTGCAAGACGCGTGCGCAGAGTGTGCGAAACACGTGCGCCGCGAGTGCGAAACGCGTGCACATCGCGTGCGAAACGAGTGCACAAGACGTGCGCGACGCGTGCGCAAGGTTTCTGTGCGCAAAGCTGGTGTGCACCGCCGAGACACGCTGTAGCTGTGCACGGCGACCACGCTCCATGTGCAGATCGAGTGCAATGCGCACGGGACCTGTGCACAGAGTGCGCGTATGCCGTGCGCACCCGGCGCGAAAGGTCGGGAAACCTGTGCTTACCCCGTGCAACACGCGTGCAAAACCGAGCGAATCTCTGCTCTGAGTGTGCTATGCGCGTGCTCCATATTGTGTCGCGCGTGCAAAGGTGTGCACGCCTCTTCTCACTCGAGTCGTCCCCTGATGACCACCTGAACAGAACACGATTTCCCGGTCTCGGGGCTGTGGGAAATCTAGCGCCGAAAACCGTTTTTCTCTGCGGCGTCGGGTTCCCGAGATACGAGGACGTACCACGACGTACCGGGAGCACCGCGCCAAGGATACGTTCACATTTTGGAGGCCAAAGTGACCCTGGCGCCTTTCTCATTGGGTGTCCGGGACTTCTGACTTCAGAATTAGGTTCCATGGGCTGTGACGCTTCTGTAGACACCTTGAACACCCCACTGCCACCCGGCATTGGGGTTTGACGGCGTCCTAAAACTGTGCATTCCTGTATATATGTTGTGTTCGACAGGATCAGACTGTTAAGGACGCCGTCAAACCCCAATGCCGGGTGGCAGTGGGGTGTTCAAGGTGTCTACAGAAGCGTCACAGCCTATGGAACCTAATTCTGAAGTCAGAAGTCCCGGACACCCAACGAGAAAAGCGGCAGGGTCACTTTGGCCTCCAAAATGTGAACGTATCCTTGGCGCGGTGCTCCCGGTACGTCGTGGTACGTCCTCGTATCTCGGGAACCCGACGCCGCAGAGAAAAACGGTTTTCGGCGCTAGATTTCCCACAGCCCCGAGACCGGGAAATCGTGTTCTGTTCAGGTGGTCATCAGGGGACGACTCGAGTGAGAAGAGGCGTGCACACCTTTGCACGCGCGACACAATATGGAGCACGCGCATAGCACACTCAGAGCAGAGATTCGCTCGGTTTTGCACGCGTGTTGCACGGGGTAAGCACAGGTTTCCCGACCTTTCGCGCCGGGTGCGCACGGCATACGCGCACTCTGTGCACAGGTCCCGTGCGCATTGCACTCGATCTGCACATGGAGCGTGGTCGCCGTGCACAGCTACAGCGTGTCTCGGCTGTGCACACCAGCTTTGCGCACAGAAACCTTGCGCACGCGTCGCGCACGTCTTGTGCACTCGTTTCGCACGCGATGTGCACGCGTTTCGCACTCGCGGCGCACGTGTTTCGCACACTCTGCGCACGCGTCTTGCACGCGATTTGCACAAGCGGCGCACAGGCCGCGCACGCGTTGTGCACAAATCCTTTTTTATCACGGGTAGTCAGGCAAACACTTTCCGAGTCTTGAGTTATACTCTGCTAGCACAAACACACGCCCAAATGTCCTTACAATTTAACACCATACACAGTTTCCAGATAACGGATCTGAGCCTTCAAAATTTCGTTCTGGTTGAGTGCTTCACTGAGAATTTCTTGTCTTGCAAGCAGATTCCTCTCAGAATAGTACTTTTCAAACAAGCACTTGTGCTCTTTCACAAAACTGCACTCGGCCTCGCAGCACGTTCGCTCCGTTTTCCTTCTGATGGGACAAGTATTTGTGATATTCTTCGTTTTCTTCCATGTTTTGTTCCGTGAGATCGAACGCTGAAACAAACGAAATAATAATAAGCAAAGGAACATAACCTGCTGTATCAACGTAAACAACGCTTTTATCTTTCGTTTCTAAAGGCAAGCTCTCACAACATTTAAATATAAATAGAGGGAGAAGGCACACTGTCTCGAGCAGAGTGCGTGGAATAGCTCACCTTTTCCGGAACGACGGACATTTTAAGAAATTAATTTATTTTAATCTTACACAAACTTGGCAAAAGTCGCCCTTGCTGGCCTGGCCTGGCCTAGTGTCTTCTGGGTTACTTGACCGCGACTGCTTCTCATACGTAGCCTCACGCAGGGTAATTTCGTAGCGGGTTTTGCCCAGTGCACTCCAACGCGTTCTGATTGGCTGCCGCTCCGTCGCTCTGCGTCCCTCTCACGGGAGGCCCACTAGTCTCGGGACCCGGACGCCTGGCGAGTGACAGAGCGCGCACCATGCGCGGGTAATGCGTTTCTGTCTCTGTCTAGCAGCCGATGCGTCGAGCTCGTGCGAGCTACTCCCTCCCCGACACCTAGGGGCCCTCTTGTGAGAGGTGCGCACGGTGTAGAGAGATACGGTGCCGGCACGAGCGGGCCTTTCCCGTGTTGGCGGCTGATGCAAGATCCGTACCGTATTCTAGTACCCCCGCTCGCCGCCGCAGCGCGGCGGTCAGGTAAGAGTCAACTAACGTGCCGATCCCGCCTACCTGCGGCCCGGGGCGCGCACCCCGGCCGCCGGCGGGCCCGGCTCAGCTTAGCACGAGCAGGTCAAGTACTTTCCCTCGCGTGGCACAGCGAGAGAAGGTGGAGGGCGCGCCCGGCGGGCCCGGCGGGACCATCAACTGGCCCCCTAATGCTTGACCTGCTCGTGCTAAGCTGAGCCGGGCCCGCCGGCGGTCGGGGTGCTCGACCCGGGCCGCAGGTAGGCGGGATCGGCACGTTAGTTGACTCTTACCTGACCGCCGCGCCGCGCTGCGGCCGGCCCAGCAACTAGAATACGGTACGGATCTTACTTCAGCGCAGGTAGGCTCGTGCCGGCACCGTATGTCTCTGCACCGTGGAGGTGCGCAAGCGAGGCGCCTCAGAGCCAATCAAAGAGCTCTGGTAGTCCTCTGGAGACGTGGGTCCCCAAAAACCCCATGCGCGTAGAGGTGTGCGAATCGGGGTTTTTGTGTTCGAATCGAATCGAATCTCAAAAATTTCTCTCGAATCGAATCGAATCGAATCCTAAAAATTTCTTTCGAATCGAATCGAATCGAATCGGCTCCATTTCGAGTCCGAATCGAATCGGGGGAAAAATCCTTTTGTTTTACCTAATAACAACAATTAGCTTTACGCTGCTCTATAAATACAGTAACAATTGAGTATTGAGTCATGGTAAAAGCCAGAATTAAGTCTGGCTGCGACCGACGGCTTCCGTGTGCCCTACTTGGACCCCGAAGCGATTCGTCTTCGAACTTACCCGATTCGAAATTTCGAATTATTCGACATCGAATCAGTCAAATTCGAATTCGGTCGAATTCGAATCTGGCCGATTCGATTCGATTCGATATCGAACGATTCGCACATCCCTACATGCGCGAGATTAATCCCCCCGGACTACCTGCAGCCAGCTTACGGAATTTACCGCTCTTCACCTTCGCCTCCAAAGTCTCACGTAGGGTGCCCCTGCTCTGTCCCCTCCCCAGCCCAGGGGACTACCAGCCCAGATGCTTGCGCACCTCTCACAGGAGGCCCCCTACCGACACCTGCACCTCCCTATTCACCTGCCGCTCGGCCACCGGGTCTAGCATAACCTTCCGAGTCTGCAGAACCGCGTGAGAACCGACCCGCCCGACCCGCTGAGCTGCTGGCGGGTCGGATAAAGAGACGAACTAGCCGTGGGTCTGCCGCAGACAGCATTACCCACCCGTTTGAGAACTCTGGCCGGCGGCTCCTTTGCTGGGGCAGCTGGCGGCTCCTTAGCAGGGGCAGCTGGCGGCTCCTTCGTCGGGGCAGCTGGCGGCTCCTTAGCAGGGGCAGCCGGCGGCTCCTTTGCCGGGGCAGCTGGCGGCTCCTTCGCCGGGGCAGCTGGCGGCTCTTTCACCGGGGCAGCTGGCCGCTCCTTCTGCTGCTTGGAGACAGGTTTCTGCACAAGCAGCACCCGTCCGTTATGATATGAGTGGCTCTCTTTGCGCCGGGCGCTCTGCATGCACTGCTGTACATACCTGGGTGAGGGCGGCCTTGTCGGCAAGCACGAGCCACATGCTCTTGACGAGGGGGTCCTCCGTGTTGCTGACTGTGCCGGTGAGCTCGAGGTCGCCTACGCGCACCGTCACGTCACAGGAGTCGGCGGTGAGCAGAGCGAGCGCCTGCAGCGCCTGCTTGGCCTTGGACTCGTCGAGAAGCTCGCCAGCGGCCTGCGGCAGCACGCCACCACGAGAGAAGCGCCCTTCTCTCATGACGCCACGCAGCTCTCGCCGCAGCGCCTCCCCGGCGGGCAGCACCTCGTGGCCGGCCCCGCACCCGGGAGCTGCGGCCGCACCGCAGGAGAAGCACCACGAGAGCGGGGGCGGGGCCCTCCTGCAGCAAAACAGCGGAACACGCGTTGGTGCAAGGCGAGGGGGGAACCACTCCGAATTTTGGTGTGCAAATTTTGAGATTTTTGGTGAATCGTTGTGAATTTTTGCTTCAGTTTATTTTACTGGAATTCTGTTAATTTTAGTGGTTTATTCTTTGATTTCCCTGAATTTTCTGAATTTTTATCTGTTTCCCCCCCCCCTCAATTTTCCCGTTTTTTTCTCTTCTGAATTACGAGGTGCACCAAAATTTTAGAGTTGCCCCCCCCCCCCCTCCCCTCTCTCGGTCCTCGGTTCAACGGCACTTGGACTGGGAGACGCAACCGGCGTCTGTTCCTCTAAGGTTACAACGGAAGACTTACCCGGCTCCGCTTCTTCTTGCCTCGATCATCCGAAGGAGGCTGTGGTTGTTCGGCAGGGAATTAAAGGCACCACGAAACGGCTACAAATAAAATCACGGTACATTGTTAGCATTTTCGTCACCTTATCACAAATTGCGTGATGAAAACCTCATTTTACACCAAATTTATTGACTATTCCGGCGGCAGCGCGGAGAAGACAACACGGAAGAACAAGAGGGCCCGTGATTCGTTGCGCGGTCTCCCCCACTACTTTGCGAAGGTGGTGGGGGAAGCCGCTCGACGAATCACGGGCCATTTTGTTCTTCCGTGTTGTCTTCTCCGCGTTCCCGCCGGAATAGACTATTGTTTTTATTTAGACGGTCTCGAGATTTATTATATTTTGTCTGCATTTTCTTGTAACAAAAAATCCTACGAAGCATCGGCGACGCGCGCCCTTCGGCGGTGGACTCCAACTAACGTCAGATTTCAAAAGTGAGACAGAAGGGAAATTTTCTATCGGGATGAAATTGTGAGCTCACTTAAGGGTAATGTCCCTTCCACGGGCACTACTCTTTTGGTCCGCTTACTCCTACGCGAGGCAACATCCTTCGCGTCGCCTGTCGCCTGGGTCTTTGGGAGCAAAGCAGGAGACAATCTCCAAAACCAACCGCATCACACCACCAGACGCCGACGTAGTTCGAGTCGACCGCCGATAGGTGGCGCTGCGCGAGGTGGCACGCGCGCGTCGCGCGTCGCTGAAGCTTCCTTCTTTGTTTCTTCTGCAACGGCTACGCTACGCCTGTCGGCCGATCCCGTACAAAAAATATTAGTCCCCTTTTGTCCCTTTTCAGTACGCCAAGTAGTACGCTCGGACAGGACGCTTTCAGTCTCCAAACGGTAACGAGACTGGTATGCTTAGAGGGCCAAATCGTACCAAAAAACGCCACTTTCACGTACTAGTCCCCATCCAGTCCAGTACGCTTTCAGTGCGCGCCCATCTGCAAAATCCGACAGGGAATTTACCGATCAGAAGCTACCATGCAAAAATTGGTTGGTAACAAAGGTGCAAAGTTCTAAGTTTATTCTCCACAAAGAAAGTAAAACCTTTTGTAATAAAACAACCGAAACGTGGTAAAGGGGTGCCGATAACGAGGCGAAGCCAAATCCGCTGTCCGTTTTGACCTAGCTAAAGCCGTTTACGAGTTGCCAGAAAATTTTGCTTCGATTTCAATGAAACTTAAATGGCCCTACTAAAATAGAATGTAGATGCCCCAAATAAAATTTGAGGTCAAAATTCCAATAAATTTCGAAGTTACAGCATACTAAATTTGATTCGGAATTCGCTCCGATCAGCTCTTTATTTTTTAACAGTGCTGGGTGCAGCGACCAGGCGTACTGTTTGAGTGAAAGTCCGGGATCAGCAGTTTTCTCGATACCTTTTCGCACACTAGTTCGTTCTCAAGGGACCAAAGACGTCCAAGTCTCATGTGAAGGGTACTGAGGGCGTACTGGTACGCGTCTCTGATGCCGCCGCTGCGATTCGCAGCAACCTCCATGCTTCCTAGTCCCCATGCCATCGGTAACTAAAAGCGTACAAAGTCCTGTGCCCGCGCACCAATAGTGTCCTAGTCGACAGTCAAGCGTACTAAAAACGCACCGAAAGCGTACTAAAAGCATACTTCTTTTTTTGTACGGGATGCGCCGAATCATAACCCCCAAACACGGTGTGTGAATTTTCCCAATGGACCTCTTTGACCACAACTGGGCAACACCCCCAAAAGTCGGGTTTTATACTTGAGATAAAACGTAGACTGTTTGTCATCAAATTTTCTTGTCACTTCTCGATTCCCCACAAAATATACTGTGTATACAAGTGTTTTTAATATTTTGAAAAGATGCATGGATAACATTTCTACTTTAAAATGTGTCCACGATCTGCGCTGTTGCCAAGTTGTGGGCAAAGAGGTCTATGGACAACTTGCCCAGAGTGGCGGAGCGTAGTGGGAAACAAAACAAAGCAACATAACCTACGCCACGCTTTGCCTCTCTGGGCAAGTTGTCCATCCTTGGATCAACAGATTTCACCCCTCAACATATGATTGCCGTGTCAAGAAATGACTCAAACAGAAGATTGTACCAGATGTGTAAAACAACAACTGCGATTTCGATAAAACCCTAAAGTGAACCATCAGGTAGCAAAACATAGCACTCTCACGCCCGTTGTTCAAAATGCACTTACTGCACGACACGTCGGGCACTTATTCCTGCCGATCTCTTGAAGGCACTCCAAGCACACAGTGTGACCGCACGGTAGGATCTTGGGAGTGCGCGTCAGCTCGTTAAAAATCTCGAAGCAGATGTCGCAGTCCGCCATGGCGGCGCGGCGGGGCGAAGCAGCTGGGGACGAAGCCGGGCACTCTTGCGCAGGGTTCTGGAAAATGCACCTGCCTCTCAAGCACTCCTGACGATCTGCAGTGGTACACGTATACAGAGACTAGACGGTACTGGTCAGTGGAGTGGAGAGGTGCACTCGCGCAACCTCGCCTGACGCGCTCCTCAGCCGCACTGATGAGTGGGAGCGTGGGCTGTGCTGTGTTGTGCTGCTGCTGTGGCTGGCGGCCGCTGCCCCGCCCCGTCCTGTCCTTCTCGCACTCATGGGCTTCGCCGTATAGGTGCGAGAGAGATGGGGCAAGGAAAGCGCTCTTCGGAATAAGTCGGCAGCTAAGCTAAAGCTATCGGTGTTCGCACGCAGACCCGACCCGCGCCGCCCGGCTGCTGGGCAAAGGGAGCTAACTGTGGGCTACGAAATGCGACCGAGTAGGTGTGACGGGTTGCCTATCTACGCGCACCGCAATCAGAATTGCCAACCTAGAGAGCCGGAATGTTCGTAAAATGTGTCGGTCTTCGACCTGACTCGAACCCACGAACCTGCCGATGAAAAGCGGCGACGCTATCCACTGCGCTGTTGCTCGGCTGTAGCAGACGCAGCTCAGCGCAGCCACTCAAGCCGCACCAGCGGTCAGTCGCACATTTTCGGATGTCATGTTGGCACCACTGCTGTCGGTGCGTCCGGCCGACGGTCCACGCGCGCCTATCTGAGTTACACCCCTTTGCTGCTGGGCCGCCGACTCCGGTCTCAGCCTGCTAGGTCTCTATCTGTGTCTCTATTTTTCCATGAGAAGGCCATAAGGGTTGGAGAGAGAGACAGAGAGCACATCCCCGATCTCGAAGTGGTAAGGGCACTACGGGCCCTGGGTCGGCGGGGCGAGCCGAACAGACTCGTCGTGCTCCGTGAGAGACAGAGACTGCAGCAGGACGATTCCGAACAGCGTTCAGTAGTGACCTCTCTCTTGCTCCTTATTCGCCGTGCCCCATGAGTGCGTCAAGGATAGAGAGACGAAGCCACTATTCAGTTGAGGTTCGGAATGACCCGCCCTGCAGCTGGACGCATCGTGCTGTCTCTCACGCCGTGTGCATTGGACATCTCTTACCCGTCCAGGGTTTCCTGGGCCTGGGGTGCGGCCTGGGCCCGAGCCCATTGTAAAGATCCCCCTCGCCGACTGGGCACTTGGCGCGTTCCCCACCCCCTTTTCCCCCTTATGGCCTGTTTTTAGGCCCCCGTTAGGGGTGCCTATTGCTCACGCCCGTGAGTTTTTTATTTTTATTATTATTCTTGACGATGGCCCCTTATGGCCGCACCCGATCTTGCCCAAGCGATTCGTACAAAATTATAATGTAAAATACAACGAAAAATTAGAAAATTTTTGAGATAGGTATGATGTCAAGCTGTCAATACGTTTTTGCATAAAATTAGTTTGCATCGTCAGTTTCTATGGTAATTGCGAGCCGAGCACCCTGTGCCGAGCCAAAACTGACACCCTCCAAAGTGCTCTGGCCAATAGAAATGTTTCGCGCGAAAATACAACCAATAAAAACGTCCGCCTGTTGCTTTGTACCTCGATATCCAAAAGTTTCACCGCATGAAGTGGTCACGTCAGAATCGTTGCAGATTCACGCCATGTAAAAGGGTTCACCACCAGGAGACTTTCAAACGTGACCACTAGCTAGCCGCCGCGGCTCCTGATTGTTGGCTGGGACTGTAATTTCGCCGTGGGCGGGGCTTGTGACAATACCGCCAACCTCAGAGTGAATCCTCAATTCATGTTTTCACTGAAAGATACGAATAGGGCAACCCGTGAGTTCCACGTTAATGCATGGAGGCTTGCACCGTTGTTTACTACAGGCCTGCAACATCATTTTACCTAGTTACTTAATCTAAAACTAGCAAAATATATTTTGTGTTGGTTTGAGTGGACACCAAGCCGGCGTTGTTTATAGCTGGCCCGCTCAGCGCCATGTTTGTGTTGGAAATGTGAGGCGGATAAAATTCACGATTTGGACTCTCACAGAAAGTTTTGACCTAATATTCTTAATTTCTATTTCATTTAATGGTAAGTGTGTGGCAAATTTGAAACTAGAACCCTTTAATTCTTGCCTGGTGGTTCGATTTAGTGGTTGCCAAGCGCGTTGTTGACAGCTGGCCAGCTCGGCGCCATGTTTGTGTTGGAAATGTGAGACGGATAAAATTCATGATTTGGCTCTGTGTCTGCCTCTGTGTTCCTTGTGAATGTGTAGTGGCTTCCAGAACTGTGTGCTAAGGCCTGCAACATAACTTAGCGTCGTCACCAAATTAAAAACTTGCCTAATATATTCTAGGTTGGTTTGAGGTGGACGCGTGAGGCCCCGCGCTGGCCTTCCCCAAACATGGCGGCCACGGCCCAGCTGGCTGCGGATTGTCTAGCCTACGTTTGCCCTGCGGCCAGGAGTGCCAGCGCGCCAGCGCGCAAAGCCGAATCGGCATTGTCGCAGGCTCAGGCTCGGGTGCTCGGGCGCTCGGCCCCTCTGCCCCTCTGCGTGGCGCGCAGGGGAGGAATGAGGACCGTGGTATATTCAGTTACTTAACAAAAAAGGGAAGAAAAAATAAAATAATAGCTCAATTTTTGGGACTTCTGTTTAGCGGATAAAATCATTAAATTCGTTATGTGATTCTCGCAAATAGTTCTGACTTAAGTTCTTTCTCATTCTGTGGCTAGTTTTAAAACCTAGGGGGCCGTTTAACGCGTTAGCGTTAGAATTTTTAAGATTTCAGTATCGAGGTGAATTGTTCTTGCGTGTGGTCACAACCCCTCTGACGCCCCCTGCGCTGCCTCATCTGTTGCAGAGGTGCGAGCGGCTGCCATGGCAATCTGTGCAAAAAAAAAGAGGGGCGCAACCCAACCTCTGCACACCAAACTTGAAACACCTAGAACACTTATTGGCGAAATAAAGCAAATGCCCAAATTCAAGACGGAACACTATTTTTAAAAAAGTGAAATGTGGCCACAGTTACATACATAATGCTGGTTAACCCAACGTTTGTTAGCCAATTCAACATTTGTTGGCCAATCCAACATACACATTTTTAGCAGATGATACATCTTAGCAAAAATAAAATAAAAAGAAACTAAAGAGAATTGATGTTTCATCGGCTTGTACTCTCGCAATAGTATAGAGCGGGCCGGGTTGTCACAGTGCGGCGCGCGCGGCGTGCGGTGCGGCGGCGCGTGTGCAGGCCTGGAGAGGGGGAAGCCAGGCGGGCCAGGCGAGGGGGTTGGGAGGGGGAGGTGGGGCCAGCGGGGCCGAAGCAGGGACCAGGCGAGGCTCCAACCCATGGTATTGTTGCCTTGCGGCGCCCGGCGGCGCCACGCTCGCGGCTCTTCCGAGTGTAACACATTTATAGCAGTATGTGCCAGACCCTGGGTGGGTCGACCCGCCAAACACATGTGTAACGGTGGCTGACTACCCCAACCCCGTAAGTGCAGAAGGCGCTGAAATAAAATTATTCGTACGCACATTTTCGTAACGTTGCCTTAATACACAAAAGTGCAAGACATAATAAGGTGTCAGCTAGCTTTTACTCCGAAGTTCAAAAACCAAGCGCGTACCCTGGGTATATTGTACCTAGGGGGGGACTGATGAATGGCTCAATGGCTCGCAGTCCGCGAGGCGCAACACAGCAAAAAAAAAAAAATCCTAAAATAAAAATTAGATTTTAGTATCATCTGCTTTCATTTACAATCTTGATTGTTTCTCAGAATGAATATTAATAATAATAAAAAATTCTAACGCTAACGCGTTAAACGGCCCCCTAGGTTTTAACACTTACTTGAGAATGAGAAAGACTTTAATAATATTCAGCCAAAACGCTTTTTGAAAACTAAATCGTGAATTTTATAGGCGGAACATATTTTCCACACAAAATGACACCGGCTTGGCCAGCTATCAACAACGCTGCCGCAAGCTATCACCATATAAAAACGAACGATGCGAACTAAATTGAAAATTATAAAAAATACGATTTTTGAAAATTCTGGCAGGCAAGAAGTTCAGAATTTTTTTTGGTTTCGTAAGAAACTTTTGTGGATAGTCTATGTAAATATTGAGCTACAATTTTTCCACTTTTTTCGTTCAATAAATGTAAATGTTTAACCTCAGTGTTTGATCAGTGTCACAAGCGGGTGACATGCCAAATTTCGGCTTTCGCTAGCTCAAGCGATTAAAAATTGTCTATCTGTAAAAATCGGCCGATGAGGTTCATTTTTGAACTGAAGGCTCGTAATCCAATGGCCATTCGAACACCGCATTGACATTTTGAATCTAACGTGTTCTTCAAAATTTTATTTTTTGAACTACTGTGCATAAGTTGAATCAACAGGTCGCCTTCCCCCTCCCTCCCAAGCCGCGGTCCTCCTCCCCTGCGCGCCGAGGCATCGAGCGGCATCGAGCCTCTCCAACAATACCGAGCCACCGAGCCGGCGCGGCACAGGGTGCTCGGCTCGCAATTACCATAGAAACTGACGATGCAAACTAATTTTACGCAAAAACGTATAGAAAGCTTAGCATCATACCTATCTCAAAAATTTTCTAAATTTTCGTTGTATTTTTCATTGTAATTTTGTATGAATCGCTCGGGCGGGATCGGCTGCGTCCTCACGGGCGTGAGCAATAGGCCCCCAAACGGGGGCCTAAAAATTAGCTCATCTGAAGTAGTGTGACACCCACTTCATTAGGTTCCGACCCGTATGTGGATGCAGCCAGGCCAGGCTGCCGTGAGATAAGCGAACACATACCGGCTCCGGTCATTGCATTGGTCTGTGACCGGCCCCGCCCCGCCCCGCCTCGCCCCGCCCCGCCCCGCCCCGCCCCGCGGGCTGCACGGCCGCAGGCTGCAGTGACGGCTGCGCCGCCTAAATTGTCCAGGGCGCGGCGATGAGGGCCGCTTATTGGTCGTTAGCGCGCTGCACACGGTATTGAAGTAACGGCCGCTCATTGCGCGCCCTTTACTCTCATTCTATTGTTTTTAGGGGCAGCGCGGCGGGCGGGAGGTCCGGCCGGCCAGGCTGCAGTAATAGCTATAGCTATAGCGCCCCTAACTGCCTCTAACCGCCGCGCGCGAGGGGATCCCCGCCCCACCACCTTGTCGCTTGAGCCGTTACAATCATGTCCCCGTCCAGCATGTCATGAACTGATGGTTTACGCGAAACACACTCAGGGAAAAAAAAGTAGGAGGAGGAGGAAATAAAAGGGAGCTTTCTCGTCGGCGTTTGTGACAGCCGCGACGCGACGCATCTCGCAAGGCGCCGCGAGGCTGATGCCCGGCCGGGGCAAATCCGACGCCCTGCACGATACACTTACAGGGCTGCAGCGTAGGAGGGGTGCAGCCCGCCCCGCGCCGCCTCGCCCCGCCCCATCCCGCCTCACTGAAACACGTCAAAAACGAACAACGTCTCGCAGAAAAGGGATGACGCCAGTAAGCAGTTCGGCTCGATCACGCGGTGGAGGTGGGTCCCCCAGGGTGGGGCGGGGCGGGGCGGGGCGGGGCGGGGCGGGGCGGCTGTGTGCACAGGGTGACTGGCCGCGCCGCCCCCACCCCGCCCGCCTCACACGACGATGCCGCCGCCTTTGATAAGCAAGAAGTGCTTGTTTTGCTACCCTCTGCCGGTGCGGCACAGCGCCGCCCGGCCCCGCCCTGCCCCGCCCCGCCACAACCTGGTGGGAATAAGGCACAAGCACAGGCAGGCACCTCATCGGCTTGACAACTTGAGCCCGCCCCGCCCCGCCCCGCGCAGCTAGCCCGCGAGGTGCAGCCGTGGCGCGCGGCGCGCCCTGCAGCACGCAAAGCTGATTGTTATTCTCGCGGAGGGCGACGGCGGCGAAGGCGGCGGAATCTCTCGCGCGCTTATCTTCCCGGCTCTGACATCGAAAACTTTTCCCTGCTGCTGCTGCTGCTGCTGCTGCTAGCTGCTCCTTACCCGGATGGAGGAGCAAAGCACACCGAGCAGAGCGGCAGAAGCCCCGGCCCGGCCCGACCCCGAGCACTGCCTCTGCGTACTTACCGCTAAGGCCAACTTTTTTTTTTTCAATCAGACTGCCAGCTTTGCTCCACGCCACCACCACTCCCTTATGCACCCTCCTCTCACACCACTTCCTCTACACTCTGCTCCGCCCCGCTCCTCCACCACTTTTGCCCTCTCCGCGACATGTCGAGAGGGACCGACAATATGCTATGCCCTCTGTGCGAGGCGACTTAATTTTTCACTCAATAAAATGTGCTTGCACTTGTAACCCCCGGCCCACAGCCCGGCCCGGCCCGGCCCGTGCACTCTGCGCACCCCTGTTTGAACCCTCTCCTCCCCTCCCTTCCCCTCCCCGGGGCGGCGCGTGGCACAGGGCGTGGCGCCTGGCAGGCCCCTGGGGCGGGGCGGGGCAGGGTAGGGCGGGGCGGGGTGGGGCGGGGTGAGCCCGGTGCGCACCAGCCCGGCCGTTCCCCACTTTGTTACACTCCGATACAGCATGATTAGGGGAGCATTTCTCCGCTCTTAGACTAGCTCTGACGGCTACACTTGCAAAAATCTTGCTTCAAGAAAAGAAGAAAAAGACCGACAAGTGGCGCTGCTCTGCGAGAAGCAATATACATATTATTCATAAAGTCTGCGGGCGAAAAAGGAAAAAAAATGAGATGAAATAGCATTTCTTTCTTAGTCCGTCAAAGATAAGCAGGTGGCGGTCAAAGCCAAGATCCCGCTGTGCCTCCCCCTAGCAAATACCGTCTCTTGCGGAAACAAGTTGCCGTCGCAGACAAGTTGTAAGGCCTGCAATCTAGGCTGGGCGGCCAGGCAGGCAGGCAGGCAGGCAAGCAGAGGGTACACCCGCCCCAAGCCACCAGCCAGCCCCTGGCCCGGCCCGGCCCGGCCAGGCCCAGCTAGGCTCAAATTGGGTTCCAACAACTCGCAAGCGCACCGCCGAGATGAACCCTGCTTCCAGGGCCAAACTTGGAACGAACATGGAAATTCCTTTCCCGCGCGCGCGCCAACGCAAACGCAAAGTCGACCGACCGCATTTTCTCTCGACTTCCACCCGACTCATGTACTACTACATCCTCCAGCAGCTGCTGGAGAGCGAGTGAGAGGGAGAGGGAAGCGATAAATGAGAGGAGAGACAGGAGGGAGCGAGAGGGGACGAGAGGATGAGATGAGGTGCGACTTTACAGTACAGGCGTGCCGGTAGCAGTGCGGCGCCCGCAGCACGGCAAAAGTAACCCTTGGGATCCACAGGAGCTTTTTGGAATTTCCAGGCGCGCCAGTCATTTTCCAGGAGCACCCTGGGTTTCGTATATATTTTTTCCCAGGAGCAGCCTGGGTTTGCGGACCCTTTCCCAAGCGCATACCCTTGGAATTTTGCGCCGAGCGTCTCTTTTCCAGGCCACGCCTGGAAAATAATTTCCGTTTCCAGAGTTGTTCCTGGGAAAACGTGCAAAACGGCAAACCCCGAAGCTTAACAGTCTGATCCTGTTGAACACAACATATTTACAGGAATGCACAGTTATAGGACGCCGCCAAACCCCAATGTCAGGTGACAGAAGGGTATGAGAGGTGTCTAAAGAAGCGCCACGGCCTATGGAACCTATTTCTGAAGTCAAAAGTCCCGGACACCCAACGAGAAAGGCACCAGGGTCACTTTGGCCTTCCAAATGTGAACGTATCCTTGGCGCGGAGCTCCCGGTACGTCGTGGTACGTCCTCGTATCTCGCGAACCGAAGGCCGCAGCACAAAACGGTTTTCGATGCCGACCTCAGCAGGTCCCCAACATTAGGAAAACACGTGCCGGATTGGTGGTCATGATAAAACCCATCGAGGTCCACCTTGGATGACGCCAAGGACGTCCAGTACCGTCGGAGCTTCGGGGTTTGGCGCTTTGCACATTTTCCCAGGAACAACTCTGGAAACGGAAATTATTTTCCAGGCGCGGCCTGGAAAAGAGACGCTCGGCACAAAATTCCCAGGGTGCGCCTGGGAAAGGGTTCGCAAACCCAGGCTGCTCCTGGGAAAAATATATGCGAAACCCAGGGTGCTCCTGGAAAATGACTGGCGCGCCTGGAAATTCCGAAAAGCTCCTGAGAATCCCAGGGGTTACTTTTGCCGTGAGTGACGGAAGGAAAGGGGTGCCGCTTCGCCCCGCCCCGCCCCGCCCCGCCCCGCCCCGCCCCGCCCCGCCCCGCCCCGCCCCGCCCCGCCCGGTCCGGTGTCACCGATAGCCTGCCGATGGGGGCTGGCTGGGCTCACGCTCCGGGCGAACAGGAGGCCGGTATGCCGCCGCTCGCCGCTCAGGCTTCCCTCGCCGCTCGCAATAAATCACGCGACACTAAATTCGCCCCCTTAAACCCGGTTTGACGGTCGGGTGCGGGCTGGGCCGCGGGCCGCCCCATTCGTCATGCCCACGGCCGCCAGGTTGGCCAGCCTGTCGCACAACACACGGCGGGGCGGGGCGGGGCGGGAGGAGCGGCCGTCGCGAAACTCTCACACACACACACTGCGCCTCGCGCACCCTGGATCAGTGGATGTGCTCGAGCAGCTGAACGCACTCTATCGAATTGCGTGCATACGACGACGACGCGGGCACGCATGTTCGTAAGGTGCACGCTGGATAAAGATACGCGACATTTAAAAGTACACAGCTAAAAATTTGCATCTGAACATGAACCGTGAGTATAACCTGGGAGTCAAAAAGCAAATTATGGGTTTCTAAAGCTCGATTCAAAACTCGACGACAAATAATTTCTGGATGACAATAAATCGCACCTCGGAACGGCTGAGTCTCCGCCAGGAGGCCAAGTGCGATGAGAAGCCCGACCCCTAGCCCATGGCCTGAAGCCCAGGAGCTGCCTGGCAGGCGAACACCCCGCCGCACCCCACCCCACCCTCCCGGTCGTGAAGGTGACAACGCCGTTTCTCGCCTCGCGTCGCCTCGCCCTTCCCCGCCCCGCCACCTTCCGCCGTCTCAAAAGACCTGTCGGCGAACTTCATCAGGGCCCAACACGGCAGCGCTCTCCGACATTCTATAATTTGCTGCTTATCGCAGGGTTCCAGCGAGAGCGGGGGGGAGAGAGAGAGAGAGAGAGAGAGAGAGAGAGAGAGAGAGAGAGAGAGAGAGAGAGAGAGAGAGAGAGAGAGAGAGAGAGAGAGAGAGAGAGAGAGAGAGAGAGAGAGAGAGAGAGAGAGGGGGGGGGGCGGGGAGGGGAAGAGGGAGCGGGCGCAGCCTCCCCGAGCGTCAGCGTCCCCAGAGCGGGGGCGGGGCGGGGCGAGGCGGGGCGAGGCGGGGCGGGGCGGGTCGCTGCTCCGGCCCGAGCTCATTTGGATTCGCGCCCCCTGACGCGTTCATTTCCTAATTTCGATCTCATTTTGCCGCTTTTGTGCCCCGCGCCCCTGCGCGCCCCACCCTGCCCCGGCCCCTCTCTGTCAACATCATTGCTACTCCGCCTCCCGCCACTCCCCCCAGCACCGGCGGCCGGGGCCGGGGCGGGGCGGACGAAAGCTGCCAGGGAAGTATGCAAAAAAAAAAATCCCAAGAATACACCTGGGTGAGGCAGACGGGTGTCTCCGCCAGCCTACGAGGCAAACTATAGGCAAACTCACCACACATTGCCCGGTAGATAAAGCCGGAGACCTAAAAAATCCGTCAAGTCCACATTATCCAATGTGGCCGAAAAAGGCTTCGCGTGCTTGGTGTAGGCTATGGCAAGCTCAACCCCTTGACTTACACATTAACGGCATCTTTGATCAAGCAGTGGTCAAGAAACGTTTATAGAAATTACAAGCTGAGCGGATACCTACTGCGAGGCCTGCCGCTCCTCTCATTTCCACATTTTTCCACCACCCGCTGTTTCCTCCGACGGTCCAAACAGCATCAAAACAGCTGAGTTTGAATCCAAAATATTCACCCAGGAGAGGGTAAGAGAGGGAGAGGAGAGGAGAGAGGGGAAGAGTTTGATTTCGATTTAGTGACGGATTCATAAAGGAGAGAAGGGGGAGAGGGAGAGAAGGGGGAGAGGGAGAGAGGGGTAGGAGTGGTACGAGAGATAGAGAGGCCGGCAGCCCTTAAATTTAAACGAGTAGAATTTAAGACACATATTAGCACTTTTAATCGCGGAGGAGAGCGCACGGAATGCGCAGTTGGTCAACATTGTCTTAAATCAACCCCCCTTTTCCTTTTTAATATGAGGTTTTTGAGGTCAGCCGATCCAAACGCGCACCAATATTTTACGTCAGACAAATCTGAACTGATTTTTCACCTTGGTTTCAAGTTAAGACTCATATTGTAAAGATAGTGAGCTTCAGTCAGAGGCCCCGATTCATCCCGCCATGCTCCGCCTCGCACCCTGCTTTGCGGGGGCGCGCCACATGTGACACCCGGACTGGGTTGCGAGCGGAGGGTCGAGCGAGGGCCGACGAGGCCGAGGTGGTTGTGGGTAGTCTGCTCATCTTAGTGAAGCGGTCTAGAAACTGATGTGAAAATTTTGAACGTAGCGTCAAAATACCCTGATTACTATGCCAATTTTCATAATTTCACCCCTCTTTAAGCAAACGATTCAGAGTTGGAGGACAATTTTGAGGAGAGGGGACTTTCCCTCAACCTCCACTTCCTCGACAGTCAAAATTGTCGTAGAAGCACCTGACTTTTTTTAAAAAGAGGGGTGAAAGGCTGATGCTTGAACCAAAAATCTGGTTTGTTTGTTGCTAGGTTCAAAATTTGAGAAAAACTTGCGGCAAGACATTCTATTCATTGCATCTTTCGTCCGCTGGCAATAATATATGCGCACGCTGAGTCGGGCGGCCGGCCGGGCGGACCCCCGCAAGGACCGCCGCCCCCGGCCCCGCCCCCGACCCGAACCTTTTTCTTTTGTGGAGGGTCTTCCTCGCTGGTGGATGTTGAGGAGCAGGTAGCGCACACGAAAATCTTGGCGAGAAACAGAACCCGTGTCTATAGGCTTCGCGTTTTGCGCTTTAGCGCACGCGAAGCCTAATAACCTACGCCTGTTCCAACAATCATTCGTGCTTTTTTGTTTGTTGTTTAGCGAAGTAACGATCTCGTCACATCGGAGGTTCCACGGGATTGGTTTGACCGCGGATCCGACCGGAAATAAAAGCCGCCCGTTTGTAAGCCCGCTGCTGGCGGCCAGGCCGGCCCGCCCAGCCCCCCGCTGAAGGGAGCCGCTACGCTGTTGCCAATCTCGATAATGAGTGAAGGCTAATTAATCGGCCTGGGCGCGCAATGTTCGCCGAAACACACATCAGTAGCTACATACACAGGCGCAGTTACGTTTTCATTTCACTTCCTTCACTTGTTGTTTCCCTTTTCCGACTATTTCGATCAAGGTACTTTTTTCATGCATTTTTTTCATCGTTTTTTCCCTTTTTTTCCCCCCTAGCCGCTCCCTTTCCCTCCCCCTCCCGTTTCAGTCGCCGTGTCCTTCGTTATTCTGCCGCACTGCGGCTGGTTACAGACCGGCTCGACCGAGTGATATTGCGAATCGGTCGCGGGATTCGGACGCGGGATTTGCATATATACGCCCGCCGTGCGCCGTGCCCCACCACGGCGGCAGCTATAGCCTTTACACTTGCAGGCCCCGCGACTCCACCCGGCAACCTGCCGCCTCCCTCACAATCAGTCTGGCCGACCACACCGCTGCCACGTGATAAGTGAAATATTTTCTCTCAGATATTTCCTGAGTCTACAGCAAGCACGGCACGCTGCCGCCGCCGCTTTTCTTTCCCGCTTTTCCACTCCAACGGACTCCTCTGCTCTCCTCACCTCCCCTCACGCACCCCCTCCGCCCGCTCTCTGTGTGCTACTTGAACCCCTTATTGCTTTTGCGTTGAGCCTACGGGCGAGGCGAGGGAAAACAAGGGCCTGGAACACCTCCCGCCCCGCCCGGCCCGGCCCGCCCTGGCCCTCCAGGTCTGACAACGGCTTCTCACTTTCAAAGCTCGCAGCCGAGAGAGACGGGAGGGGAGAGGGGAGAGGGGAAGGGGAGAGAGACCAGCGACATGAAATCAAAAAATCTCCGCCCCCACGTTCATTTTGTTTCGTTTCCTTTGATGGCAATCACCGTTGCAGGGAGCGGGGCGTACATATTTCTTTTTTTCCCCTACCCTTCGACCTGCATTTTTTTAAAGGAATAATATTTCGTTTTCTCCACCATTTTTACTTTTTATTCTCTCGGAATGGAGAAAGTGGACCCACGACTCCACCAGGTGGGAAACGAGGAGAGCCCACAAAGCTCGAACGCGGGATATCTAAATTTACAATAACTGCAAACCGCCTGCAAACACATTGGAGTCCTCTTCCGAGGAACAAAGAGAGAAAAAGCTCACTTTCTAAAAATAAATTTGCACGCTCTTCAGGAGGGTTCTAAAAATACAAGTGATGACGAGATAGCGGCCACCGTGTGACGTCACTGAAACCTCATCGACCTCAATCACCGACAAAGAGCGTCCCAAAGCACAGATGCCCAGTCACCTCCTCGCGCCGATAAGCTCGCTATCTAGAGAGGTGTTGGGTGTTGGGGTACTTTAGGTTCTTACATATTTGGTCGGAGATCAGTCTAGTGTAACACATCGGCCCCCACGAACACAACTACTGCCAGCAAGGAGCATTGAATAAGTACTTCCAGGAGCACCCCGCTCACCTCAGCAGAAGCTATGAGGAACTGCAGTCGAAGGTGAGGAACACGTACTGCGTTTAAGTTACAAGGATAAAGTAAGACCAGTTCCAGGTGGGGGAATTAGTCATACAAAATAAGTACGATGAAATTTTTACATTTGTTTCTCTATTTAAAAAAAAAAATTGCATTAATTTTTTGACTTGGCTTGAATTTTCTAACGATATTCCAAGAGAATGATGAAAATCTGTCTCCTTTTGACAAATTTTGATTTTTTTTTCTCCCTCATTTTTTCTTCCCTTTTCTTTATCATCTCAGGTTTTTGATTATTTTTTCTTGATTTTTCGGATTTTTCTGTGACATTCCTCTTGATTTTATTTTGACTTTTTTTGGGGGGGGCCGTAGGTACAATGTTTTGAAAAGTGACCCCCCGCCCCCCCCCCCTCACCAGCACCTTTACATTTACAATTCTCTAGTCACTCATACCATATCTTGTTTTATTCTCCCCTCCCGTCAGTAACACGTGGTCGCTCTTCCCCCAACAGGAGCCAGCTCCTGCTGATCGTCCTGCTGGGACTGACCGCCACCTGCCGGGGCGCCGTCCTCGCGCCCGCACCCCTCGACCTTCACGAGGACTCCCTCCCGCTCCGCCCCGCCACAAAGAGAGACGCCATCATCACTGCCGATAGCGCGGCCGCGGCCACCTCGGCGCAGGCGTCCCGAGCCCACCTGCGGGCATGGTCCACAAACCGGCCCACTCGAGCGCCCACTCGAGCGCCCACCTGGGCGCCCACCAGAGCACCCACTAGAGCGCCCACTCGAGCGCCCACCAGAGCGCCCACAAGAGCGCCCACCAGGGCACCCACCAGAGTGCCGCCCACCTCGGGCCCTCGACCCACCAGGTACCCGGACACCGGCGGCGGCGGTGGCGGCGGGGGCGGTTCAAACGGGTCCTGGGACTGGGACCACCCCGATGGCGAAGGCGACGGCCCGACGGGCGACCCCATCATCTTCGTGGTCGCGTTTGCCATCGTTTTTCTGATCTTCGGCCCAGTTTTGCTGTACTTCGGACTTTCAGAGTGATTTCCGTGTATTCTCTTCCCGCTGCTGGGAAGCAGTGACCAAAAGCCCGCAGCCGACTGCAACGAGTCGTCGCTCGACGTTGCCACGCCAGTGATTTGAATAGAGAATTAAGAGCAATTTTTAAAAAGGAAAGGCCGTTTCAAGACCATACAATGAGATTGTAGTAGCCTATATTTAACGTGCGTGAAACGGAGAGAAGCGTTCTACCGTCATAGGTTACAGAATATATGACGGCAATAATACACCCGGCTTGCCATCGTTTCAGGTCGACATTGACGTGGTTTTAACAAACTCCCACGATTGATAAACATACGAAACTGGATTTCAGGGCCTTGTTCTTTGTTTCCTTTCATCTTCATTGTTATTCTGGACAGAAGCCAGTGGTACTGAAGCAAACGGGAAAACGCACCGGAAAGCGCTCTTACAAAGCCAAGCCACTGCTGAAATACCCAAGTCATATCGTCAACAGGAAAAGGCTGTTCCGTATACCACACAAGCCTAGATACAACTTCAGACCGCAAAGTACACTAGGTTGAAGGGACAGTGGTGTGTGTGTGTGTGTGTGTGCGCGTGCGCGCGCGTGTAAGGGAGCGCCCCGCCCTCTGAGTAATGGACTCCAAGTAATTCACCATTAATAAACTTTATTGCTCCGCTTGCGCAAGTTAGTTCGGAAGGAAGATCGGGGGAGGAAAGGAGATAGCAGCGTGAGAGAGACCAGAGAATACGTGCGTTTCTACCGTGTGTGGGACGTCCTCTCTCGGAGAAACACAGCGCAACGGGAGAGAAGGAGAAAGCAAGGGTGAAAGGTGGATAAACGAGGAAGGAGAAAGAGAGAGAGAGATATGAGAAAAGAAAGAGGAAGAGAGATGGTGATAGAAAGGGAGAAGAGAGAGAGAGAGAGAGAGAGAGAGAGAGAGAGAGAGAGAGAGAGAGAGAGAGAGAGAGAGAGAGAGAGAAAGAGAGAGAGATGCAAAAAGGGAGAGCAGCGCTAGCAGTCCGATGCGCCATCCCTCCCGCACCGCAGAAGGGTTTATTTCGGCGAACAATTAGATCCCGATCTTGGTTACACATTGGTCTCATCGATGTTATCTCCGTGCATGGGGGGAGGGCTGCGGCTGCGCGGTCCAGGGGAGAGGGATGCTGAATCAACCCCTCCGCCCCGCGCCGCCCCGCGCCGCCCCGCCGCGCCGAGGCCAGGGGAGCGGAGCGAGAGACTAGGACAGAGCTACTTTTATCTCCGACCAAGCCCTGAGGGATGAAGGCCAGCCCAGCGGAGCCCAGCCCGGCCTCGGCCCGGCCGCTGCCAAAGTTGGTTATAGTTCAATTTCTTCGAACGATAAAGATGACGTAAACGTGTTGTGAGAAAGGAAGAGAGAGAGAGAGAGAGAGAGAGAGAGAGAGAGAGAGAGAGAGAGAGAGAGAGAGAGAGAGAGAGAGGCAGGCAAGAGAGAAACAGGAGCAGGGCAACAAATCATGTCGCAAAAATTATGGCCATCAATGGCTTGTCTCATAACGCTACGCCAGCTGCCGGGCTGGGACGGGACGACCTCTCCCTTCTTCTTTCCTTTCGAATTTACAGCCCTGCAGCGGCAGTGGATCTAGTTCACATAGTTGCTGTCACCACGCCACGCCACGCACCCAAGACCGACCCGCACGGATCGTTGCTCGGAAAACGGATGGGTGAGGCTGAGGCGGCAGGAAGAGGAACAAGGAATTGGACCGAGTGACACGAGAAGGAGAGAGCGAGAGAGAGGGAGAGAGAGAGACAGCAGTATATTGAAAGGCTGGCTGTCCTCAGCGCAGTACAGGCGGGACAAAGACGCGTGCTGAACCAAGGCGGATGAAGGAGGGTCTTCCACAGCATCAACCACACCCATTGCAAACGCACCCCGAGGGATCCTTTTACTCGAAAAAATCAGTGTACACACAAAATCAGTAATAAATCAGGAAGAAGTCAAGAAAACATCAGAAAAATCAAGAAAAAATCAGAAAAATCGGCGTACGCTGTAAGTGAAGGATCCCTCGACGCACCCGGCCCGGCTGTCCCATCAACAGTGTGAGAAAAACTGTACATCATACAACAAAACAACGGTTTTGAATTGACGGTTTACGGGTTTCGTTACCATACCTCACTAATTGGCTGAGCGATAGCCTATTACGCCACTGGAGTGCTAAAAAAGTTCAATGTCCGTCTGTCTGTCTGTGTGTCTGTGTGTCTGTTCGCACGATAACTCGAGAACGAGTTGAGATATCGACCTGCAATTTTTACTGTAGCTCCTTGGCCTTAAAAGCTCGGACGAGTTCAAATATGAACACTCTAGCTCAAAAATTGACCCTGCTAAAAATTGATTTATATTTTTTAAAAATTGATTTTAAAAATTACAAAATTTTATGGTGTCCTAAGGGGTATCTCGGCGAGTTGCGACCCTTTGGGCGAAAATTTCGTCCGTCTTGCTCTATCTCTTACTGTTTAGCCGCGACAGCGGTAAATGTGGACGAAAAGTCGTCAAAATGCATGTTGGGTGTCGTTTTCAGGGTAATCTGTCGAGATGCGATCCTTGGGGCAAAAATTTTGTCTGTTTGGCTCTGCGGAGAAGGGTTTTGGGGCTCGGGCCCTTCGCGTAAAAATTGGAAAATTGGTGATATAATGAAAAGAGGCGAGCGGGGGTCCAGGGGGCGGCAGCCCCCTGGCCTATTTTAAATAAAGAAAAGCGGGGGTCCAGGGGGTGGCAGCCCCCTGGCTTAAATGAGTAAATCTCAAATCATGCAGGCTCGTAATAAAGAAAAGCGGGGGTCCAGGGGGCGGCAGCCCCCTGGCTAAAACGAGTAACTCTTAAATCATGCAGGCTCGCCAGCGCCGCAGGCCTAGGTAGATGTACGCAGGCCCGTCGCAGCGTAACAGTGCTTCGCGATCTATCGCGAAGCCTGTTACGACACTGGTAAAACAAATGTATAGTTCTAAACATCAAATGATGTTTAACTGCTAATGTTTAATACTTAAACACTATATCATGTTTAGTTCATACTATACATCAGCAGATGTTTATTTTCTAAACACTTTGCAAGTGTTCAGTTGGCTATACACTTGGCGCAGAGTGGTGTCCCTATGCTTTTCCATGTGAAGCCTCGCCCAAGTGTATACTTCTATACATCACAAAATGTTTAACCTCTAAACATTTGCGAAGTGTATAGGTGTTAAACATCTTGTCATGTTTAGTTCCTGCTATACATCATGTCATGTATAGAATTGCCAACTATACACCATGATGTATAGAAACTAAACATTTGTTTTATCAGTGGAGAGACGGTGTCTGGCGTACATCTACCTAGTTTACCCTATACCGAGTGCAATTTTCGAACAGCTTTTTTATTGCACTTCGAAAAAGCGGTTTTAAACTGATATTAAATAATTGTAGTTTTTCCTCACAGTGAAAACCGCGACTCGATCGGCGAGAAAAATTCCGCATCTAGTCAGTGCGTCCGCACCGATTATTCGCGGAGCCCATCCGCGGTGTCAAATCTTAAGGGATAATAGAAGCGTGTGAAAAGTCAAATTTTGAAACGAGTCGAGCGTAAAGATCGACATGCTCCGCGCGAAGGACCCATCAGCCCGGCGACCCGCAACATCAACAGGTCTACACAAAGTATTGAGGATAGGGGCGGCGGCGAGCTCGCGCCGTCGCAGTAAATCAGACAAACTCGTCGCCCGCCTGGCGGCGCGGGGCGGAGCGGCGGGTCTAAGGCGCAACACAGCACAGCACATACGGACGAAGGAAAACCGGGGCGCACAACAGGACCAAAAATAAAAGCCACGAGTGATATTTCAATCGTCGCTTGATTTGTGGAGGAAGGAGTTGCAGGGGGGTAGAGGGGGTAACGGTATGGCCCCCTCCGCTCAGCTCGCTCCCCAGCTCCGCGCCTTACAATCTGTTTCGCACCCAACTGGGCCCCGGGCGGGCCCCGGGCGGGCCCCGGGCGGGCCCCAGGCGGGCCCAACGCGGAAAGGCTCGAGTTCGCCCCCTTCTCCGTCACCCACTCCACCCTTTTCCATGTGTGTGTGTGTGTGTGTGTGTGTGTGTGTGTGTGTGTGTGTGTGTGTGTGTGTGTGTCGGCGTGGGCGGGTGTTGCCCTACACCGCACCGCCCCGCGGGCGGGCGCGTCGACATACGTAGGGGGTTGTAAATTACTCCCCTTCCCCCTACTTTCCTTTCGCTGTGACGTTAATTTTCCGTCTCTCGAGATTTATCTGTTCTTTTATGTGCTTTACGTATACATACATACACGGGCGGGTCGGACGCGGCGCTAGCGCGCGCGCGCACATACATATCTGCAGATGCGTGTTCCGGGTCCGGGAGCGGTCGCGCGGGGGAAACGTAAAGCAGCGCCTCGCGGTCCAGGGGGGGGGGAGGGGGGGGGCGACTATAGTCGAGAGGGGAATCACTCACAAAATGTGCATTTTTTTACTTTTGATTTTTTTGATTTTTTGTTTTTAGTTTTATTAAAAGGAAAATAATTTCTGACCCTTGTTGATATATTGATATATTACCCGGGCCGCATTTCATAATTTTTCCATTTTTTTCCAATTTCTACGGATTTTTTGGGTTTTTCCGTATCGTACTTCATTCTGTTATTTGATTATTTTTTTTTATTGGTAATCATGCCTTACGATGATTTTTCGATGTGATTGACACGCAATCCCCTCCGACTTCAGTCTTCGCAGAGAAAGATTACACAGTTAGGCTTATTTCGCAAAGGTACGCGACGCTTCCGGGGATCCGTAAATATATTGAGAGGGAGACGGAGGAAGTGTCGAACCCGTTTGCATTGAGCAAGGTCTTGGCTCCCAGCAGGCGCCGCACCCCGCCCCGCCCGGTATGGAGCGACTTTCCAAACTCAATTACACTCTGACGCTCACGCCGGTCCGTCAGCAGTTGGCTGGGGAATCGAGAGGGGGAGTTGAGAGTCTGTCTGCCGCCTCGCCTCGCCCCGCCGCGCCGCGCCGCCGTGGGGCTACAGGGAGATTGTGTTGGACGGTCAGGGGTGCTGCAGCAGCGGCAGACCACGCGAGCTGTACTGGGGGGGTGGGGGATGAGAGCCGGGCAGTCGGCTGCAGGGGACCTACACCGGGAGCGAGAGGGGCGGGGCGGG
Organism: Frankliniella fusca; assembly: GCA_029379305.1. Classification (NCBI taxonomy): domain Eukaryota; kingdom Metazoa; phylum Arthropoda; class Insecta; order Thysanoptera; family Thripidae; genus Frankliniella; species Frankliniella fusca. The sequence continues at coordinate 283,292 of JAHWGI010001078.1, forward strand.
GCGGGGCGGGGCGGGGCGGGGCGTGGCGGGGCGCAGATCCCGGACGGCCTCAGAGGGAACGTAACAGATGTTCGCTACACATCGAGAAGTTACAAAGCATCCAGCAACTTGTTGGCGACAAGCTCCTCCCGCCCCGCACCCCCTGGCACGCAGGCGGGCGGGCGGCGGGCACCCCACGCAGCCACCCCCACCCCAACCCCAACCCCGCCCACCCAGCTTAGAGGTAGTTTCCTTCACTTCCGTATAACTTAAAAGTAAGTAGGTCTGGGACGTCGCAATTTACAAGTTAACAAGCTGCCCCGGCAGCATCAGCCGTCGCAGAGGAGTGGAGACGGCGTCGGGGCGGCGGGGGGCGGGGGTGTCGACAGGGCAGGAGCGGGCGGGAGAAAGATTGGGACCGGAGAGGAGAGTTTGTACAAGAAGGAGGGAGGACGGGCGGGGAGCTCGAGGAGGGCGGGAGTTCGAGCGGGATATCTATAGGGCGGGAGCTAGGGAGAGCGCTAGGGCAGGAGCTTGGGTGGGAAGTAGGGCGGGAAGCTTGGGCTGTAAACAGCTAGGGTCCACCACTTTGAGAAATCGCGTACGTACGAGGATTATATTCAGTCACGATTATGGTGATTATCAATGGTTATTTGAGTTTATCTTTAACATATGAACATACTGACTATTGGCCAGTAATCACGCAACTTTTGGTCAAATTTGACACTATTTCTCCATATATTTGTCGAAAATTTGTCAATATTTGGAAATTTTACACGATTATGACTATGTGATTATCAATAATCATCTAGAGGGATGTAAGAGGATCATGGAAGTGGTAGACACTTATTAAACAGGGACGGAGTTTGGGTGAGAGTTAGGGCGGGAAGTAGGGCGGGAAGTAAGGGCCGCTGTTGGGACAGGAGGTACAGCGGGGCAGCAGGAGGGAGGTGCGCACGCGCAGCACCACGCCGTCGATCACACTACAACAGCCGGCGGCAACATACACAAAAAAAACAAAACAACAACAATAACAAAACGCGACGGTAACGACAAACGCAGCCGTACATTACGCCGAATCAATAAATCTCAATTCCTTTCGGCGCCACTCGGTCAGGGCGGGGCGGGGCGGGGCAGGGCGGGGCTGGGCGGGGCCCCGTTTACCACGCACGACTTGCTGCGCGAGCAGCGTTGCGAGCGCGCCCTCAGCGCCGCCGCCCCTCCGCGCGGGCCGGGCCGGGCCGGGCCGGGCCGGGCCGGGGCTGCAGGGCCGCGTACCTGACCTGGCCCGGCCCCCGGCCCGGCCCCGGCCCGCCCCTTCCAAGCCCATCAGAGCCTCCCTCACTTGACCCAGTACCCCATTGAGCAGCAGAGAGTGGCGCGGGGCGGGGCGTGGCGGGGCGTGGCGGGGCGTGGCGGGGCGTGGCGGGGCGTGGCGGACGCCCCCACGGGGGCCAGCGGCCTTCCGAGGGTCCTCCACGGCCAGCGGCCACACGTGATTCGGCTGGAGCGGGGAGCGGCGGGGAGCGGCATGCATTAAGCGGCCACGCCCGGGAGGGACTTGGCCACTTGACCGCCCCTGCACAGAGTGCACAGGTGTGCTATGTGCTAGTGTGCTGTCAGCAGGCCGGGGATCGTCTCGGCCGGAGCACGACGACGCAGTAGATCCACCGCGGGGGCATTTGCCCGCTCGCCCCGCCCCGCCCCGCCCCGCCCCGCCTACAAACCCTCGCCGCCCTCCTGACCGGGGCGGGGCGGGGCGCATCCGGGGCCTTTGTTGATTTTCCCCGAGATTGCAATTTGGCCGTATTCATTTATTCATGAGACTTTAATGCGGAAGTGCGTGGGCCACGCCTCGGCCCACGCGCCGGCCCGCTGAGGCCGTGCGCACGCGCTGTTGCGACGACGGACATACTGAGAGAGGGAGAGAGATAGATAGATAGATAGATAGATAGATAGATAGATAGATAGATAGATAGAGAGAGAGAGAGAGAGAGAGAGAGAGAGAGAGAGAGAGAGAGAGAGAGATGGGGGCACAGCCGAGGAGGTCGGAGGCAAGCAGAGGCTGAGAGAGACGAGAGATGGACGTTGGGTGTTCCTGTTGAACAGACTGCAGGAAGTCCTGCGAGCTCCAATGCAGCCATGCTGCCTGCAGTAGATCTCCCTGCCGGGCCTCAAGCAGCCTGCAAACCCCTCTGGAGCTGATCATGTTTCTGAGAATGGCGACGATGATCGGGGGATAATGATGATGATGATCATGATGAAAAAGACCTTGATCATGATCATGATGACGATGATCATAATGGAAACCACTCCATCAAGTAATTAATTTCGTCCCTCGGAATCCGCGCAGCGCCTGGAGACCAGCGGCAAAAAGAAAAGAAAGCAAATAGGATGGAAGAGGAAGAGAGGGGGTGAGGAATGAGGCGGCCGTAAGAAAATGGACCAGAGCGGGGTGCGGCGCCCTCATCCGGCTTAACGGGGCTCCACCGGAAGTGAGTTGGCAAACCGGAAATAAATTTCCAGGAGAGCAGGCGCGCCAGTGACGACCGCCAGTCACGGCCAGGCATGCGCAAAAAGCACCAAAGCAAAACGTCTCATACAGTAGACAGTAGCATCAACGCGAAAAAATGCCTCTACTCTATAGTCAAACGTGAAAATACCGAAAAATAAAATCCTACAGCCGTAAAATTGCACCAAATGCAAAGACAGCACTCCTTTAAAAAAATGGCCTCTTGAGGGTATTCTATTAAAAATAGAAAAAGCGTAAGAAGCAGTCGGAGCGGCCTCACCAACGCCGAGCTATAGCCTGAGCGGACCACCGGACCGGAGTCCCTCCCTAAAGCGGAGTCCAAGGCCGCGTCCTCTAGGGCGCCGCCTTCAACGACTCCCAGAACGGCCTCGCCTCGAGGCGTGCCCGCCCGCCCCACCCCGCCCCGCCCCGCCCCGCCCCGCCCCGCCCCGCCCCGCCCGCCCCGCCCCGCAGCCCCGTATGGCGCGGGTAAAGCCACCGCCGTTGTGGTTTTCAATAGCAGTGCGTCTGGCAGGGGGGAGGGTGTAAAGGGGATGTGGGAGGGAGGCAGGGGAGGGGGATGAAATAACTTGCGCCGCAAGGCCCTGCCCGCCGCGGCGCTAGGCGCGATAGTAGTAGCTGTATCGTAACCCGGGGCGTGGCAGGGCGGGGCGTGGCATCCACGGGTTTACGCTCAGGCCTTATTTGCTCGCCGCGCAGCCCGCAACTCAGCTGTTCTCTACTGCCCCTCCGAGCGCTCGGTGGACATGGCCCCCTCAGGGCTGTATACCCAGTCCAACCCATCCTCGGGGGGCCTCCTACACCCAAGAGAATGAGAAAGTCCAAGTATTGCGAGTTTTCGCGCCGAAATTAACACATAGCAGCAGCAGCAGCCAGGCTCACCCAAAAAATAACTGTTGCGCGAGGCACTCAGTGAGCGTTAGGGGTGGGGGCTGCGCGGGGAGGGTCGGGGCGGCGCCAGTTAGTTGGTATTCATAGGGTCGCGCTCAAAGTCGCTCGTTGGGAAAAGCTTTTCTTTTCCAATTTTCTGTGCGGCGGGAATACAAAGGGCGGGATGAGGCGGGGCGAGGCGGGGTGCGGGCGCGCCTAGGCCCAAAGAGCGCTTACGGCCCGCGCACACATGCAACGCGCCGCGGCCTCTCTCTCTCTCTCTCTCTCTCTCTCTCTCTCTCTCTCTCTCTCTCTCTCTCTCTCTCGGCATCAGCATGATCCGCCGGCTAGCGGCTAATTGCGGGGCGTAAGCACTTCCTAAGAAGAAAACGCAGAGTAGGGAAGAAGGGGGCGCCTCCGACCCCCACCCTCTGGCCTACGAGTGCGCCGAAGTGGAAAGTGCGAGTCGCAATACGTGCTACGCCCGGCACGTGACGAATAAACACGGCCACTCTCTGCTACGATAGTAAATCAAACTGTGAAAAAGAGTTACACAGGAAAAACAAAGGTAGGACTTAATCCCTTATAGGGGCATTAAATTTTAATGCCTTTGCAAAAACACGCAATTGTCTAAAGGCGTCTAAAGGCATTAAAATTTAACACCTTTGGGGCAGATTTAATGCCTTTGCATTGGTGCTAATTTTTAATGCCTTCGGCAAGGCATTAAACCCCTTCGAGTCCTACCTTTGTTTTTCCAGTGTATATGTTTATATTTACGGGAAAATTTTCCACGACTGGATATTGCAAAATTACATTTACAAATCGTAAAATTACAAGCACTACGTATTGCCTTGAAATGCAATTACGAGCAAAAGCGATATTGCTGTCGTAAATTTGCAACTTATTTCATAAATCGAATAATTTACAAGATAAATCGTAAATCTACAAATGTATTCTCCACAATGAATCATCATAACAAGCCGAAATGAGACCGTGAGACGGCCACACGAGACACTGCTCGCTCGGGCCCGACTCGACCTGGGCTCGCCTCGCCTCGTCACCTCAGCAGAGGTGCCCCCCCAGGAGGGGTGCCCTGCCCAGCCCAACCCAGGGGTGCCCTGGGGTGCCCGCCTGCCCTACAAAGTAAGTCGGTCGTGGCCACTAGGCGTCGATGGTCCCCCAATGGTCCCCGAGGAGGCGTGTGCGTGTGTGAGAGCAGAGAGAGTGAGAGAGAGAGGGAGAGAGAGAGGGGGGGGAGAAAGTGAGGGACAGAGAGAGGACGGGGTGCGGGCGAAGGGCTCGGACGACCCCCTTCCGCGTTACGCGCCTCTCCTGGGTGAGTGTGCGTCTGTGTGGCAAGCGTGCAAGAGAGTGCGGGAATGGCGAAGCAAAGTGAGATGGAAAAAGATAGAAAGAGAGAGGAGGGGTGGAAGACAGAGAGAGAGAGAGTTAGAGTAAGAGAGTGGAACAAACTGTTACAACCCCCAGCCAGTAAGGCAGGTGGAGTCCCTGGTCTTGGCCGCAGAGCAGAGCTGGCTCGGATTGAGACACGGCGGGGCATGGAACGTGATCGCGGTCACAACATTTTATACTGCCCTGCCCTACCCTGCCTGGCGCGGCAGGGCGTGGCAGAATTTATCGAGACTATTGGTATTGGTGCGGCTGAGAAGCACGTCTCTATAGCGTATACTGCTTTTCTTCTCATTTTGTTCATCCCTTTTGTCTCTCTCTCTCTCTCTCTCTCTCTCTCTCTCTCTCTCTCTCTCTCTCTCTCTCTCTCTCTCTCTCTCTCTCTCTCCATTTCTTTTCCCAATCGTATTTTTCTATCCTGCGATTCCTACCTAACCTGCTGCCTTGCCGCGAGGGGGAGACGACTCTGAATTATTAGCACACCTAGAAATTCAAAATAATTCAAAACAGTGAAAGAAAACGGAAAGGAAAAAAAAAGGAAATAAAAACATTCACCAAAAAAAAATGGGGAAAGAGGAAAATTTGACGCAAACATAGCGAAAAAGTTAAACAATCACAAAACTTCAAAAACCTACACGACATACGTACGCCAGAAATAATAAATCAGGGTTACTTCCCCTCTCGACTTCACGGAGACGCCTCATAGACGGCCGCAGGTGTGGTCACCCTGCTGCTGCTGCTGGCCCGGCCCGGCCCGCCGCCCGCCGCCGCCACATACGTAAAGCCCCGGTCCCTCCATTATGACTGAGACACAAAACGGCGGTCAGGTCGGGGCGGGCGGGGCGGACCGGGGCGCGGCTCTTAATCCTGGCCAATTAGGTTTCGACCGGCCGCATGTCTTTGTAATGACGGGGAGGGCTGCACGGCGCCGCCGGCCGGGGGCAGGGACCGGACCGGACCGGACCGGACCGACACCCGCAGCCATAAGGATCAGGCGCGGTGGTGCAGCTAGATTGTTCGACCTGCTGATTTCCCCGATATATCTGAGGAGGGCGAGCTGTCTGACCGACCTGGATTTTCTCCGACCTAAATCACTGGTGATCTGACAAAAGAGCGTAAGTCCAGTTTCCCTCCCCCTCTCCTCTCACCTTTTGGTGTAAGGTGCGAGAAATGCAGGAGAGAAACTGGACTTTCGCTCTTTTGTTAGATCACCAGTGAAATTAGAGAGGGAATTGTAGGGCAGCGTTGCGCGAGCGGCACGCATGCCTACATGAGCGTGGCTAGGGCAAGGGTCAGCGGGGCGCCGGAACCAATATGTGTTTTTGCTATCGCAGAACAAGCGCGGGACAGACACGCGTCATAATGGGGCGTATGAGTGGGGGTGACCGCGTGACGGTCAAGGTTCAAACTAAACAGCCCTTAAAAGGCCGGAGCGCCATGCTGGAGCATCTCAGTTGGAGGTCTGAACTGAAGAGGGAAGGTCTTGTAGCGTGGCTCTCACCGAGACGTCTGCACTTGAGCCTGGCCATCCGAAGTTTCAGACCACGACCGGCTATAGTGCCAAATCCAGCAAGCGCAAGCGCTGAGGTTGTCCCTAGCAATAGGTAGACAGTCCGGTTGCCAGCGGGTTTTAGGAAATAGCCGCGTCAGCCAGCTGAGAGGCTGAGAGAGAGAGAGTGAGAGAGAGAAAGAGAGAGACAGACGCCACTGCCACGCCCAGCCCAACCGCTCTACCTGGAAAAAGGAGCACCGCTCATCAACTCGCCGGACTAATCTAAGAGTGAGTGTTATTAGTACTGGAGGTTGCTAAATAATAAGGTTAGGGACTCGTCAGAGTAACTACTGTATACTGTGCGTGTAAATAGGCAAAATAGTCAGAACAGCGAGTAGGTTAAGCAACAGTGTATACGAATAGATTAATAAATCATATTATTTGTCAGCGTTACATCTGTGTTACCTTTTATTTGTCAGAGCCTCGAACCTTTCGAACCAAAGCGTTCCGAAGAGAAATACCCAGGCAAGTGTAAGACCTGAGGTTAAATAAGGGGGCAACACAAAGCACCCTTACAAAATACCCAGGCAAGTGTAAGACCTGAGGTTAAATAAGGGGGCAACACAAAGCACCCTTATTTAATCTCAGGTCTTACACTTGCCTGGGTATTTCTCTTCGGAACGCTTTGGTTCGAAAGGTTCGAGGCTCTGACAAATAAAAGGTAACACAGATGTAACGCTGACAAATAATATGATTTATTAATCTATTCGTATACACTGTTGCTTAACCTACTCGCTGTTCTGACTATTTTGCCTATTTACACGCACAGTATACAGTAGTTACTCTGACGAGTCCCTAACCTTATTATTTAGCAACCTCCAGTACTAATAACACTCACTCTTAGATTAGTCCGGCGAGTTGATGAGCGGTGCTCCTTTTTCCAGGTAGAGCGGTTGGGCTGGGCGTGGCAGTGGCGTCTGTCTCTCTCTTTCTCTCTCTCACTCTCTCTCTCTCAGCCTCTCAGCTGGCTGACGCGGCTATTTCCTAAAACCCGCTGGCAACCGGACTGTCTACCTATTGCTAGGGACAACCTCAGCGCTTGCGCTTGCTGGATTTGGCACTATAGCCGGTCGTGGTCTGAAACTTCGGATGGCCAGGCTCAAGTGCAGACGTCTCGGTGAGAGCCACGCTACAAGACCTTCCCTCTTCAGTTCAGACCTCCAACTGAGATGCTCCAGCATGGCGCTCCGGCCTTTTAAGGGCTGTTTAGTTTGAACCTTGACCGTCACGCGGTCACCCCCACTCATACGCCCCATTATGACGCGTGTCTGTCCCGCGCTTGTTCTGCGATAGCAAAAACACATATTGGTTCCGGCGCCCCGCTGACCCTTGCCCTAGCCACGCTCATGTAGGCATGCGTGCCGCTCGCGCAACGCTGCCCTACAGGAATATATATCATAGACGACCAGGCCGGACCAGGCCGGACCATGCACCGAAAAACAAATTCTAAAATTTACAACTCGAAAAAGCATTAAAAGAAACGAAAAAAGAAAAAAGGTTCGGAAAAATTGGGAGGCCAAAAGTTCCAACTCCAACTCTTTAAAAGAGCTGAGCACTCCTCCTCCTCTTCCTCATACGATACCCCTCCCCTTGTACCGTCTCTCAGGTGTCACACGCCCCCCGCACGGAGAACATCCCGCGCTTAAATCCGCTTAAGGTGAAGCAAGAGCGCTCGGCCCCGCCCCGCCCCGCCCCCTGCCTGCTAGTCGACCACTACCTCACCGGACAGGACACGACAGGGGGATGTCCTGTGAACAGGACGCCGAGCCGCTGACGCCCCCGTCTGTTTGTTCTAGCCGCGGTGGGTTGGGTTGGGGTGGGGTGGGGTGGGGTGGGGTGGGTGGGGTGGGGTGGGGTGGGGTGGGGTGGGATGGGGTGGGGCGGGGGTGAGGAGAGGGAAGGTGGTGGTGCAGAGTGGGGAGATGGAGGGGGCTGAATCCCAACCCTCGCCTATCCGAGCTTCTGACTTACACGGGGAACAAAGAGGGGGTGGTGATGGAATGGGGGGAAAGGGAGCAAGCGAGAGGAGAAAATGAGAGAGAGAGCGAGAGAGAGAGATATGTAGAGGGTGACAATGTGCGAGAGAAAGAGAGCGCGAGAGCCCTGCCGCCGTCGGCCGCACACGCATGAGTAACGAGGCTCTGCTAGGCTAGGCTCAGGCTTTAGTCAGGGGACCTGAGTGTGTCCCTGCCCCGCCCTGCCACGCCCCGCCACTGCCAGCCCAAGGTACACACACACACACACACACACACACACACACACACACACACACACACACACACACACACACACACACACGGATCACCAGCGAACCGAACCAGAACCCCTTTAGCACGCCGGGCTGCGTCCGACCTCTTCCTCCGCCCCGCCCCGCCCCGCCCCACCCCGCCCGGCCTTGACCACTCAAACAGAACGCCCGACGTAGGCAAATCGCAGACACAGTGCGGCGTCCCCGCCAGGCCGCCCAGCCTGATTTATACTATTTCACTTTGCCTCGTTCCGGCGCACTTTTCGCTTCGCCGCGCGAAATTATTTCCCCGGCTTCCTTCCCCGTCCTGGACCCCTGTCAACCCGCCGCTGCCTTTCGCAGCATGCACCCCTTCCTCGCGGCCATCAGCTCTCTCTTTCTCTCTCTCTCTCTCTCTCTCTCTCTCTCTCTCTCTCTCTCTTCGATTACGGCACTGATTAATTGAGCGTCGACACTCCTGCCGCTGACAACATCCTTAATTACACTATTCCTCCACTAACGACCCCCTCCTACGGTGCTTGCCACACCACGCCACGCCGACATTCCATCACACGCAAACCTACTTACCCTTCACCCGGCTCGGGCAGCTCCCCTTCCCCCTTCTCTCTCTCTCTCTCTCTCTCTCTCTCTCTCTCTCTCTCTCTCTCTCTTGCTCGCTGAGGTTGGCTGCTGCTCCGCACCGTGCGCGCCACGCCCGCGCTCAGCCATGAATCAGATGATTTAGTTTGCCCCCGGGATTGCGCCATTTCTGCAACTCGACGAGAGAAGAGAGAAAGATTACATCTCCAGCAGCGGAAATCAGAGAGTAGAATGACGACGAAATATCTTAACTGATCTGAACTTGTTTCTCCTGGACACGGCATGGCTGTGCAGCACGCATAGTTTGGAATGTCAGGGATGTTTATGGGTTGCAAGGTTTCCATTAAAATCACTCAAGATCCGTTTTGATTTGGAATATTTGGAATAATCTGCATTTGATTATGTTTGATTGCGAATTTTGGAATAGATGGAAAATTTGAAATTAAACATATGATGTGTTCAGATATATTCGAAGTGGTCGAGAGAGAGAGAGAGAGAGAGAGAGAGAGAGAGAGAGAGGGGCGTCTAGACACACCAGCGAGCACGCGTGGCAATAATCACACGTAGTGTCGAGGACAGCGTGGCCCACGCACCACCCAATAAAAACAGTCCTCCTAACAATCCCTGTAACTGCTGCATGCTGTATGCCCCCCAATCTCTCTCTCTCTCTCTCTCTCTCTCTCTCTCTTACTCTGAATCCACACCCTCTCAATTCGCAGCTTTCATTTCATCGCGGATAAGCAAACAGAGGCTCTCTCTCTCTCTCTCTCTCTCTCTCTCTCTGGCCCCAGCCCAGCCCGGCCGGCCTCACAAGCCGCCCTTCTGCACAAACACACCCAGCATTTTCCCCAATAACCGTCTGGCTGACGCCCTGCTCGCCGCGCCCCCCAAACGCGTTCATTTGTTCAAGCAGAGGGGGGAGGGGAAGCACCAGTAGCAGCAAGCCGCCAGCAGTAGCCAATTAAGCTGCTCCATGATTATCAACGACATGGCACGAAGTGCTTGTGATATATGCGAATAAACGAAAGAAAAAAGGAAAGAAATCAACAACAAGGTGCTTGCTTGGTGCCTTACTCACTGGTCTGAGACCAACCCCACAAAAAAGATTTTTTTAATTATAATAGTTTTTTTGCGAGTCTGTGTCCCTCGTCTACATCAAATAACAATGATACTAATAACAAAAATAATTATTATTATTATGAAGCCCACACACTGAACCCTTATGCATTTTATCTGTGCAATCATGCAGAATCATAAACAATCATAAGTATGCACAAATTTTGTACATAATTATGTGCGACTTGTGCATAGCTATGGACAAATTGTACTACATTGTTATGCATGAAATTGTGCATACTCTTATGGTTGTTTATGCTACATGCTTATGCACAACAAAATGCATTAGGATTTAGTGTGTATGTACTACCAATAAATTATTATCATCGAAAAACATGAAATCATTACCCCACGGGTGATCTCTGCGTCTGCGTCACTTAGCCGTGCCTCCGCTCCGCCACGTGTGTGCGCCTGCAGAGCCCAGGGTAGGCAGACCCGCCTTGCTCCCGTGTGTGTCGGTGTGTGTGTGTGTCTTCCATCCCCGGCGGCATGTCAGAGAGCCAGAGCCAGAGCCAGAGCCAGAGCCGGGCCGCCTCGCTCGGCTCGGACCCTACTCTGGACACTGCTGCCCGCTGCCCGCAATTCATCTCATTATCTGAGAGCCATTGAGCCGCCAGGCCAGCCGTAACCGAGCGAATACCGTGAATACATATACACGCTACGGCTGCTATACCCTCCGCGTCCCGTCCCGCCCCGCCCCACCCCGCCCCACCCCGCCCCGCACGTGGTATTTGCAAAGCCAGTCAGTTTGTTTGCGCCGCCCGCTTACTTCCACATTCCCCCATTAGCTCCTCGTTTCTATATTTTTGATAAAGCTCGCAACGGTGGAAAAAAAGTAGTATTATCAAAATACAGCGGAGGAATGAAGAAGAGTAAATTACTTACGTTCCATATACATTCGTGCGCGTTGGCTGGTCCCGCAGGGACTCGACTCATCATACGAGATGATGATGACGATAATGACCGTGAGGGCCACGAGCATCCCCCCCTTTTTTCCCGCTCTTATCAGAGACAGGAAAAACATTTCTGCCTCTGGACGACATGTGGACGTGCGAGTCCCTTGGCGATAACGCCCGAGGGCCGGGCCGGCCCGCGCTGTGTTAATTCAGACGACACAGATGAGCTGCGAGGCGCTCGGTGGGGTGAGTGGGGTGGGGTGGGGTGGGGTGGGGTGGGGTGGGGTGGGGTGGGGTGGGGTGGGGTGAGGTGGGGCGGGGTGAGGTGGGGCGGGGTGAGGTGGGGCGGGGTGCGGTGGGGCGGGGTGCGGTGGGGCGCAACGGAGCGGGGGCCAGACGCCCCCGCAACCCGCAACACAAGATTCTGCCGTGCGTGCGAACAGCAGGCGGAAAGTGACGCGCATTAGAGGAGTGAGAGAGACCAAACAAAGATAACGCGAGAGAGAGAGAGAGAGAGAGAGAGAGAGAGAGAGAGAGAGAGAGAGAGAGAGAGAGAGAGAGAGAGAGAGAGAGAGAGAGAGAGAGAGAGAGAGAGAGAAATAGAGAGAGAGAGAGGAAGAAGAGAGAATAAGATGGGGGAAGACCGACACCACACCACATCAGTTCACTGGTCAAAAGGATAATATACATGGCGCCGCGCGCTCACGTGGGTCGCACGTCGTAGAAAATCTATTCGAGGAGCCGCGAAGAGCAGCTCCCGCGCCCCGCCCCGCCCCGCCCCGCCAAGCCCCTTCCCGTCAGCACCAGAGAGGCTTTAGTGCGCGGCTTGCCGCATCACTGTCTGTCCTCCTGCCGTCCGCAACACCCTGCTGCTCCGTCCACCCCACCCCACCCCATCCCACCCCACCCCGCGCCCCGACAACAATCTTGCAAGTCAGCGGCGTGGCGTGGCGTGGCGTGGCGCGGCGCCGCCGGGGCCGAAGTGCAAGTGCAAGCGATCCAGCGCGAACGACTTCCCCGCCCCGACCTGCTGCGGCTGGGGTACCCATCCTACCCCCTCCCCTTCCACCCAAACAGACACACAGCCTGACCAACACACACACACACACACACACACACACACACACACACACACACACACAAGACGCACACCCTCCCTCCACCGCGCGTCGCGCTGAAAACAAACACAATTGCGTCCGAATTGTATGCAAATTGTAAACAATTATTCGCCAAGTTTGCGGCGGCGCTGGCGGAGGGTGGCGCGCGGGGCCGGACCCGCCGGACCCGCTGGACCAGACCGGACGCGGCCGGACAACAGCAGCAGAGCAGGGCAGAGCTCGGCCTGGCGGGAGACCAGACCAGACCAGATCTGACCGCAATCCCAAACAGTCCCGTGCAGGACACATCAGCGCCGCGGTCGCTTCGGCCCCTTCGGCCCCGTCCGCTGCGGTACGGTACGGTGCGGTCGGGCTTTTCGATAAAACCCTTCGCCACGCCGGGCCACGCCTCGCCACAAGCCGTTAGCAGGCCATAGTGTCTCGCGACTAGGGCTGGGCGGTTTTTCAATATATTGACTTCAATTTTAATATTTTAAGATATTGAAATCAATATTTTCAAGTATTGGTGGTTGCAATATTTGGAAGTCAATATTCAATATCAGCCAATTTTCAATATTGACTGATATTGAAAAATTGAAATATTGACACTACTATGCACGGTAACGGACTGGCTGGAAAAGCTGGAGCACAGGCTGGGCATAATGCAGAAATTCTCATATTCTGCAGCAAAAACCAAAAGTACATGCCTGTTTTTAATTAATTAGAACGGTTCCGATTGTATCAAAACCAAATAAAAAATAAAATTTTAGTTCTGTGGAATTTTTCTTAAAATTTGCCTAAATTTTTCATTTTTTTTTTTTTTTTTCAAATATTTCAATACTTTCAATATTTCAATATTCAATAACCGATATTGATATTGAGGATATTTCAATATTTTAAAATATTGAGTATTGATATTGAAATGAAAAAACCGCCCAGCCCTACTCGCGACCCGCCCCGCCATCTGGACCCGACGTTGCACACAACTCGTATTGTTAGAGAACTTGATCCGCACAGAGAGCTGCGACAGTGCTACACGGTCTGATTTTTTTGAGGGAAACGGGAAAACCTTGAGGATCCCAAAGAATTTCAGAAAAACTCCTCACACTTTGAGGATCCCAAAACTTCGGGAAAACTCCCCATACACTGGTTAAAATAATAACGGTCTCCTCTACGGAAAAACTCCGTAATTTTGGATTACGGACGCTCCGTTCCTGGTTTCCGTACCTTATCCCCATAAGACTCTATGTTAAAAAATGGAGAGTACGGTCAGATGTACGGAAAAGTTACCGTTAATTTTTTTCCGGTGGTTTCCGTTTTCGGTACGGAATCAGTAACGGCGTTCCGTACCTTCGTTCCACATCTTGCCCATAAGAAAGGCCAGGTTCTTCCTAAAGGTAAGGCAAGGTACGGAACGAAGTACGGAAAAAACCGTACTTTCATCGAGAAAACTCATTTTTCGAGTACGGTCTCCGTAGTTGGCTCCGTACCAGAGGCTTTTTTTTACAGTGTACACTCTCAGACTGTTATTGACATTTTCTTTTATAAGAATTTTCTTATAGACTTATATGCGCTAGAATAACTATCCAATATTATTTTCTTCATATGTATGGAGGTTTTCCTTTTTAAGTATGAACTATTTAAAAAATAGTGTATTACACTATAGAGAAAATTTTCATATATGTGTGTAGAAATTTATGCATATTTATACTGGTACATATAAGTTAATGGGCTATTCACGAATAAGTCTATGACGGGCTGAGAGTGTACTTTGAGGAAGCCTTCTAAAAAATTAAGATGTTTTGAAGAGACTTCTCTCAATTTTTAAGAAGACTTCCTCAAAATATGAGGAGACATCCTCAAATTAAGTGGAATACTCAAAGTTTTTTCCTTTTTCATAAAAAAGAATCAGACATTGCTTTTACCGCGAACAACTTACTGTAACTATAGAATCTAATCCACACCCGCTACTGCTGGGGCAGGATTTTAGATTGAAACTTGAAGTTAAAACATCTACAGCAAAATAAAAAATAATAAAAAATACATATATAAAAATTACAAAATCTACGCATAGCACATAATGGAGGAGGCCTGCCCCGCCACGAAAAGTAACACCGAAAATTCGCAGTGTATCCCGAAGAGGCGCCTCGCACGACGCACACATGTCGCCCTGTATTCCCAGAGCTGCCGTCAAACAAAACAAAACCCATATAACGGCAGCAGCAACAGCGCGGAGCTGCGAGTGTCGCGTCGCGTAACTCAGGGGCGTAACGCAGGCAAAGGTACTTAGCAGACGCTCGTTCCACCTCGACGACGATGTCAACGATGCCGAATGGGGGATGGGGGGTGGGGTGGGGGGCAGAGGAGAGAGGGTCAGGAGTGGCCCCGCCCTGCACGGTCGGTCTGTCGTCAGCGCGTAACAACCTAACGGCCGCGGCGTTACGACAGGTGTAAATCCGTGCGCGCAACTACGGTAGCAGCCCCCCCTCCCCCCCCCCTCCGCTCTCTACCCCTCTCTGTGGTCCAGCCCACCCCCTTCCCAAACCCCTACGCGCCTATGGGTTAACGCGCGGTGCATACATTACGCCGCCGGGGTGGTGGGTGTATGCCGTAACACTACTGCCCTCTCTGTCCCTCCCTCCCCCCCCCCCCCTTCCCTCTCTCCCTGTCCCTCCCTCCTGAACTACCGCTCGCTTCGGCCTCCACCTGAGGGTCCACCAGTGGCAGTCCACTACTACGGGAGGGTAAACATCACAGCCGGGCCGGGGCCGGACCTCACGTCTTTGAGCCCCTGGCTCCGGGTATGGCTCCGGGTCCGGCTCCGGGGCTCTCACCTCCAGCTCCAGGCGGTGCAGGGCCGGGCGGCCGGGCCGAGGCGCCAGGCCAGGCGGCCGGAGCCGGAACTCCAAAGCCCATTTACATTTCACTTATATACATAGCTCGGGCGGGGCGCGGGGCGGCGGGCTGGCACAGAAGAGCCCGGCGCACGAAGGGGCCAGGCCGGACCGCGCCTGCCTGCACGACACGCATCCACCCCGCGCGTTGCGCCGCCCCCAACGAGTAGAACCAAACACTCACTAAAATACTAGGAACAATTTTGTTCGTAATTGAGCACGAATCCGTGCATACGCAACCATTTCTTTCCTAAAAATCCGAAACGCCCACATTATTCAATGTGGTCTAAAAAGGCTTCGCGTGCGCATACCGGGCCTCAAATTAGAATTCGTCGAGTAAATATCTTATTCGCATTGTGACATGAATATTTGACATTTTTAAATTGCACCCAAAGGATTCTGAAATACTCTCAGCAGGTCAAAATACTCGTACAAATGCCTACTTTTTAAAAAATGTATGGTTTGAGAGGTCGGTGATTTCGAATCTGAAACTGGTTCTTTACCTTGGAATCAAATTTAGACTCAAATTGCAAGGGTTGCAAGCTTCAGTCAGAGGCCCCGATTCGTCCCGCCACGCTCCGCCACGCACCCTGCTGTGCGGGGGCGGGCCATACATGGGTAAAACATGGGGGGCGCACTGTACAATGCTTGCAAAGAATTGGTTCGTATTGCAAACAATTTTCTTTGTAAGTTGCAAAGAATTTTGAAGCATTGTATTACGAACTAATTCTTCGTAAGTTTACGAAGTATTTCTTTGCAATACAAACAAATAGTTTGTAAGAATTCTAGTAGCTTGCAAAGAAGTTTTTTGCAATACGAACAAATTCTTTGTAATACGAATATGAAAATTTCTTCGCAACGTTGCAAAGAATTTAGTTTGCAAGCATTTTACAGTGCGGGCCATACCCGAGCCGGGTTGCGAGCCTCGAGCCGGGCGGCCCCCCTGCCGCGCCCCCGACCCGAACCTTTTCTTTCTGTGCGTTTTTCTAGCCGTCCCTCCTCCCCCCGTACCCCTCATCTGTGTGCACGACCAGGGCTGGAGGGGAGGGCGCGCTGGGCTCGTAGGAGCACACAGCTGTAAGGGGCCACTTCCCCTCCAGCCCTGGTGTGCACGACACGGACGGACACCACGACGTCGTCTTAAGGCTTCGCGTTTTGCGCTTTAGCGCACGCGAAGCCTAATAAAGAAGTAAAAGTGCACTTTTGTGCAGTTTTACTCCGTTCTTAGGCACGAAATCGTACACATGTTGCGTATGCACGGATTCCAGGGGTCCGTAACTTATCACAAAAGCACCTCTTAACGTTAAGTTAACCGGTATCGTTATACCGAATAACTGATAACGTGCGACATCAGTCACAAAATAAGTGAAAATGGCATTTAACGTGAAAGTAATTGGTGACACCTATAACGTTATGGGAATAACCCCTTCTAATACGTTACGTTATTTAACTTAACTTACAATTTTATTTTCGATAACGTTAAAATTTGTAACTAACAAGTGGTGTGCGTTAAGATAAGTTACGGACCCCTGGGATTCGCGCTCAATTAGGAACAAAAATTGTCCCAAGTATTTTAGAGTGCAGTTATACCAACCATATGGCTGAAAAGTCGCGAGTATCCATGGCGGCCCCGCTAAACCACCCGGCTGGTTCCGAAAATTTTCGGAAAATTTGATGAAAGGCGGTACGAAAAATTTTGTGTACAAGACATATTTTGGGGGCGTTTTGGACCCCGTTGTTCAACACATCAAAATCAGTCCCCTTTTTTTAAGCAGCCGTGGCGCATTGTGGCGAGGACTTAGGAAAAAAATAAGACTTGACTCGAGTCGTTGTTGTTTGCCATATTTTCGAATATTTGGAATATGTGAAAACCTTGGGGGGATAACTATTACGTTTGATGGAACATTTTTGAAACAGATGCGGAAAATTTGGAAAATTTTAAATGAAATAACAGATGTATTCATGGAATAGTCGAAGTGGTCCACCCCTCGATGTCACCACTCAGAAAATAATAATTCAACAACAAAATTCCGATGCCAATCCGAAACCACCGAGTAGGTACACTGAAAATCCACGTGTACAAATGTCGCACACCTGCAGGTGTGTGAATGTTTGTCGCACACTTGCAGATAAGCGAACAACAATTCGCACACTTGTAGGTGTGTGAATGACTATTCGTACACTTGCAGGTGTGTGAACGACCCTTCGCACACTAGCAGGTGAGCGAATATCCATTCGCACACCTAGAAAGCCCGGCCTTTCCGTGGGTTTCAGCAAGTGTACGAATGGCCATTCGCTAACCTGCAAGTGTACGAATAGTCATTCGCACACCTACAAGGGTACGAACCACTAACCGGGTTTCCTAAAAAATGTGACCGACTTACTTTGTCCACAAGAACACCTCCGTAAGCACATTTTGCGACTCGGCCCGGATGCCCAGGAGCGCTGCCAGCCAATATCCGCGCCACCTGCATCACCATCACCCGCCTCACATGGGTTTTTTCCCCTCCGTTATATACCAACCGATCCCGGCACTTCTTTTACTCTTTCCTCCCGTATGCGTTCCCGTGCGCAAAAATGTAAATTTGTCAGAGCGGCCCGGTCCCTTCTCGTCCCGCGGGCTATCTCTGGCTGCGACCCCGCCCCGCCCCGCCCCACCCCACCCCAGCACAGCGACCATGCTCTCTCACGTGGATACATAGACGGCAGAGCGCAGCGCTCAGCGGTGCGCAAAAACGCACCGTCGTCAGAAAATAAAACAAAATTTTTTTAGAAAAAAAGGGAATAGAAAAAAGATGCGATTGATTTTCACACCGTTATTCCCGTGCGGCAAAGTCGTTGGATCATGCACCCTTCCCTTCTATTTTTCTCAATTTATTTTTGCAGCACCCCTTCGGGGGGAAAATGCACATGTGCATGAGCGAGAGGGATGAGAGCGAGGCAGGGCGGGGCGGGGCGGGGCGGGGCGGGGCGGTGCGGTGCGGGGGACGGTGGGTTCCACGGGGACAGCAGACGAACGGCTTGATGCGTCAGCAGACGCAGTCTCCTCCCGCCCTCCGGCTCACCTGACTTGATCCCCACCCCGCCCCGCCCCGCCCCGCCCCATCCCGCCCCGCCCCATCCCGCCCCGCCCCAACACACCCCACACCATACCCTCAGCTCCAGCAGTGGGCGCCATATGTGTGCATCCCATTCCCATGGAGGCCCCCGGGTCCCGGGTCGGGTCGGGTCGGCTGCGTCGGGTCGGAGGTCGCGGAGGAGCCGACCCACTACCCACTACTGCACTAATAGCAGCCCGTGCGCCGGCCCAGCTGCCTGGGGGTAATGGAAATGGACCGCAGCCTCCCCCGTGAGGTGGGGGTATGGTGGATGGGGGACGACGGTATGTGAGCAAACGGCACACGCACTCTCACACACACACACACGCACGCACACACGGCGCATGGAAGTGAATCCACACATCACACCGTGTGTGAAACATGCATGTGGGAACGAGGGCGGCCCGCGCCGCGCGGCGTGCTGCAGCTCCAAGGCTCCGTCTGATTCGATTCCGAAGATCGCTCTCGTACGCTCTCGTACCTCTATACCCTCTCCGTCCTTCTTGACGCACTCATGGAGTCCTGCCACCCTGCCACCCTGCCACCCACAGGTGCGACAAGGACGGAAAAGCACCAGAGCGATCTTCGGAATCAATCGGCAGGCACACAGGCAAGGCTCCCGCCTCGCGGCTCGCGCCCGGGCACGCCCCGCACAACATCAAGAGGGTCCTGCAGCAGGACGCACATCACGCGCGGCGCGGCTGAGGGGAGCGCCGTGCGCCGCCGCCCTGCATCTCTGAGGAAAACATGATGGGCTTTGGGCTTATAGTGGAAGGGGCGGGGGGGGGGGGAGGAGTGGGGGTAATGAGGGGAAGATGGCTCGCGGAGATGAAAGGAGATCCCTCTCCTCGCAAGCCTCTCATCTACCGCAGCACGCCCACGCCCCGCCACACCACACCACACCAAGGCTGCTCACCTCGGAAATGCAAGGGTGAGGTTTACCCTCTACACACACACTCACACACACACACACACACACACACACACACACACACACACACACACACACACACATGAGCACGTACCCTCCGCGACTGCCTGCCCCACACAGCCGCAGAAGCAGGAGTCTTCCAGCCGCCGTGACACATCGAGTAGCAATATAAGCGCCAACGAGAGCGGGAAGAAGAGAGACAAAAAGAGAGCGAGAGCGAGAGAGAGAGAGAGAGAGAGAGAGAGAGAGAGAGAGAGAGAGAGAGAGAGAGAGAGAGAGAGAGAGAGAGAGAGAGAGAAGGCCGCGTGGTGCGAGACTGTCTCCCTCTGCCCAGCCAATCACAAGACCCCGCTTCACGTAGAAAAGAGGGAAAAAGCGGTTGTGCTGGATTGGAAAGGAGAGCTGATGGGGTGGAGGGGAGGGGGAGGGGGAGGGGGAGGGGGAGGGGGAGGGGGAGGGGGAGGGGGAGGGGGAGGGGGAGGGGGAGGGGGAGGGGGAGGGGGGGGGCTCCATCGCCCCGAGGGCGACGCGACGCGCCGCCGACAGGGTGCGATCTCCGACGCCACAGTCGGATTGCGGCTCGTCTGAAAAGAACATTCTCTCCTGTCTGCTTTCGAGGCAAGAGGAACGTTTCGACAGAAAAAAAAAGGGGGGGGGGAAAGAACACACCGCACAAATTTCCACTTGAACAGCAGCAAAGTTTCATCAAGTACGGGCAAATTTTCCAAAATGTTCGTCAAACCCTCTGCAGTAGATTTCAAGCGAGGATGTCCTGTAATGAAATACGTAGGGATCACCCAGGGGTCCTCACTCAAAAATTCAGTGCGCACCCTAAAACAAATTCAATTAAAAAAAATCGAGGAAAAAAATCAGAAAAAAATACAAGAAAAAAAAACAGGAAAAAATACGAGAAAAATTAGCAAAAATCAGTAAAAATCGGTTGTAAAAATCAAGGAAAATCTCAAAAAACTAGAAAAATCATTAACATTGGTGTGAACTTGAATGTATAGTGAAGGATCCCTCGGGTACATCACACGCCATGGTGGGCGTTGCGGTAAAAAGAGCAGGGACCAAACAATCGTGCACGTGAGTGAAGCAGCACTGCACGGGTGCGCCGTGCGCCGCAGAGACCGCTCGCTCCTGCACCTCGCACCGCGCCGCGGCAGAAAAAGTGTTGACAGCGGAGGCAGCACCAGGCAATTGAAAGGAGAGAGGCCCGCGCACACAGGCAGAGGGGCATATGTAGTCGGGGCGGGGTGGAGAGAAGTGCCGCGCGTCCACACACATGCGCCGCGGGCGGGGGCGGCGGCGGGGGTAGTGCAGGAGCAAGCGAACATGACCTGGGGGGTAGGGTAGAGGTAGGGGCGGGGTGCAATTTAGAGCTTTAGGTGGAGCAAGGGAACAGGAAATACGTTTCACATGTCGCGAGCGATCGGTTTCCCCGTCTCTCTCTCTCTCTCTCTCTCTCTCTCTCTCTCTCTCTCTGGCTCTTTTACTCTACTGCTCCTGAGGCTCCTCTCACATGAGGGGCGCGCGCACACGCACGCACAGCGGGACCTCCGATGGAAATTCAAGGGAGCAGCGCCCATCGAGTCGTGGGCGCATTTGTTACCTGCCCGGCCGGGGGTGGGGGTTGGGGGCGGAGGCGGGGCCGCCCTCCGGGGCCGCTGCTGCTCTTTACCTCGCTATACGGTGCCGCCCCGCTCCTCCCCACCCCATAGTACGTTAGCGGTCTACGCCGAGAGCAGCCCGGCGAAAAACGGTCAGCCCCGGAAAGGTATATCGTGGCCGCCGCGCCACCGCTGCGCACCGAAACGTAAAATGCAGCTCAGGAGGCGGGCAGCAGGGTCCACGACGGGGCGGCGCGGGGCGGGGGTTACGGTATCAGAGATCTCACGCCACGCCACGCCACGCCACGCCACGCCACGCCACGCCACGCCACCGCGCTCCAGTAGCGCCAGGGTCGTGGATCCCGGCTCCATTCCCACGAATAATGCAGAGACACAAAGCTGGCTGTCAGTCTCCGCTTTCAAATATCCAGACCGGCGGGAGGAATGAGGTGTCGACGGCGGAACCTGAGGGTGCAGAGCAGGGGGGCAACAACGTGAGCACAACGTGTGTGTGTGTGGGGGGGGGGGGCGCAGCGGGGGAGGAGAAAGGGGAGCGCGGCGCTGTGTGGAATGAGCTGATGACGAGGAGAAGGAAGGTCGCTAACGTGAAGGGGGGAAAAAAAAGAAGAGGAGGTTGTCGCCGACTCCTGCTCCGCTGTCGTCGCGGTGCTGCTGAGGAGGCGGAGAGGTCGTGGACCGCGGTATGCGGACGCCAACGGCCTCGTCGTGTGCGTGTACGTGTACACCGTCGAAATGGATGTCGGCGGGCGGGAAGGAGAGAGCGACGAGGGTGGGGACAGCGAAGGGCATAATAAGGGGGAGTAGGGCGAGGGGGAAACAACTTTGAAATTTTTGTACACCTTGTAATTCAGTAGAGTTGCAAATCTAGGAAATTTTTCCTAGACAAATCCTGCCTACTAGGCAACCTGCCACACAGTGGTGTCCGAATGTTGCCTAGTAGACAGGGTTTGTCTAGGACAAATTTCCTAGATTTGCAACTCTACAGTTCATAATAAATTCGGAGGAACACTCTCAGCCCGTTACTGACTTTTCTGACCCCTTTGTCAGTATTCCTGCTGCTTAAAAACCTTTGTAAACTACTGACAACGTTTTTTGTCAGTAGTACGAGAGAATTCCTTTTTACGTTACTGACAATTTCATCTTAAATTAGTAGATTATTGACAAAACTATACAGAATAACTGAAGAATTTATCAGTAATCCTGCTGCGTAAAAACGTAGGTATTTACTAAGAATAAAATCAGTTGAGGTCTGAGAGTGAATTTAGAAAATTTAAGAACAAATTCAGAACACTGTTATTCAATTACTGTGACGTCACGTTCTTTTTCATGTGAAAACTGTCACATTTGTTTAAAATGTAATGTCACATTCTTTTCAGTGTGAACCGGCCAGAATATGCGGGATAAATTTTATTGTCACATTCAAAAGATATTAAAAGGAATGTGACAGTTTTCACATGAAAAAGAACGTGACGTCTCAGTAATTGAATAACGTGAACGATTCGGTAAAATTCGATCAAACGCGGAAAAATCGGGAGGATTCCCCCCAAAATCACCAAAGTGCACAGAATCCTCGAAAACACACAAGCAAAAATTCACTAAAAACTTCCTTAAAAATTCAAAGATGTTTCCCCCTCGGGACGGGGAGGTTGATGGCGACATGAGGGCTCGCGCGACAGTGACGCTCTGAGAAAGAGGAACGATCCTCGCTGAGAATTTACGGCGGGAAACCTGCTGGACGACAGCCGTACAGGCCTCCATCTGGCCCGCGGGGTGTCCACGGCAGCCGTCCGGACACAAAACGCGCGCCCCGCCCCGCCCCGCCCCGCCCCGCCCCACGCCGTCATCTCGCACGCGACACAGGCGGGGCGGTGAGTAAATCTCAGGGGCGGAACGGGGAGCAGCGGGAATGAGCGAGGCGGCACGTTGTAAGACTCCCGCCGCTCGGAGTCGTCGAGTTGACGGAGCGACTGAAACGCGTCAAGAGAACACTCTCTCTCTCTCTCCCACACACACACGTGGAGGCGTGTGAAGCGCGTCGCCGCGCCTCATATGCTGGGTAATTGCCCGCACACGTGTTGTCAGAACCGAGCCCTGCCCCTGCCCGCCCCCCGCCCGCGCGGTCGAGACGGTTTTCTAACAGTGTCGCCGCCCCGACGGCCGCCGAGTAATAATTTCCGCGTGCCATCCCCCACTCTCCCCGTCTCTCTCTCTCTCTCTCTCTCTCTCTCTCTCTCTCTCTCTCTCTCTCTCTCTCTCTCTCTCTCTCTCCCCTCTCCCACACCACCCACACCCCTGGACCGCAGCGCAGCGCTGCGCATTCCAGAAAACAAAGCTGCTTCCTGTTGGTGACCGCGCGCCCCCGCCCGCCTGGCCCGCAGCCACAGACCCGCACCCGCCGCGTTATTTTGCATTTTGTTTCATTTAATACGGCTTATTCGGGATTTGCCTATCTGCTGGCTGGCAGCAGTTCCCCTCCTGAACACCCGCACGCCAGCGCGAGGTACAACCCTCCATGGCAGGCCGCCACGGCTGCACGGCACAACGCGCTGCTGGAGCCGCTGGAGCGCAAGCATCGCTACCTGTTGAGCGCCGAGCAATAAATACCTCATTGTGTGGCTCGAATAACTATACAGCGCGACCTCCAGAGCGCAGCAGCAGAATATTTGGAATTTGATCTGGGGAGGAAAAAAAATATATGTATTTATTACAGCTTAGGATAACGGAGTGGTTATGACAATGGGATTCAATAACTATTACAGACTTTCCACACATTCAAAATATCTTACTCAGCGCACATAAATTTCCCTACTCTGCAAATCTAAGTGTGATACTACATGTCAGTTTAAACTGCGAAACTTTAGTTTCGCAGTTACAACTGCAAAACTCATGAGTTCGTCAGTTTAAACTGCAGAACTCCAGAGTTCGTCAGTTTAAACTGCAAAACTCCCGAGTTCGTCAGTTTAAACTGCAGAACAGTTCCTCGGTTTAAGGGGGTATCCCAGTGTAAAATTGAAGAAGTCAGGGTTTTGCGCGTAATTTTATTTCTCAATGGGTAAATTTTGCTGGTAACTGCGGTATGGGTGGGTCAAAGTAGACCCCGGAAAGAGTCTTTCCCCACCCCCGACCCGTCACCACCCCCCTCTCGAGCGGAGATTCCCCGCGCTCCGCCAGCGGCTCCCAAAAAAGTGCTGCCACTGTAGCGCCTCAGTGGTGCGTCTGAAAACAAAAACCCGGACAGGAAATTACTTCCTAGACATGGGCCGAGGACCCATCGTCGAGAATTTTTTTATTTTATTTTTTTCCCCCGCTGATTTTACGGGAAATATGTTTTGGGGACTCTTTACAGTTAAAACAAAAAATGTCAGGGATTCGATGGACCGAATCGGGGAACGATGGGTCCTCAAGAAAGGTTTAAAGCTACTTTGTGCAAAATTTCAACTTCCTGGCTCAATTTTTGTGGCCTGGAGAGTGGCAGCACTTTTTTGGGAGCCGCTGGCGGAGCGCGGGGTATCTCCGCTCGAGAGGGGGGTGGCGACGGGTCGGGGGTGGGGAAAGACTCTTCCCGGGATCTACTTTGACCCACCCATACCGCAGTTACCAGCAAAATTTACCCATTGAGAAATAAAATTACGCGCAAAACCCTGCATTCTTCAATTTTACACTGGGATACCCCCTTAAACTGACGAACTCGGGAGTTTTGCAGTTTAAACTGACGAACTCGGGAGTTCTGCAGTTTAAACTGACGAACTCATGAGTTTTGCAGTTGTAACTGCGAAACTAAAGTTTTGCAGTTTAAACTGACATGTAGTATCACACTTAGATTTGCAGAGTAGTTACGACTTTAAAAAATTAATCACAAGTTTTGGGGCGTTTTGGAACCCTGGTAACAAGATATCAGAAGCTGGCGATTATTGTTTTGCAACCGGTTCAGGTGTTTCGAGGTTGGGACTTTGGCAAAATTGACTGCTTGACGCATAGATTTTTTCCACGTTTCGACTCAAAAACTTTTTCACGAAAGATACACTTTTTTTTCGGTGTTTTGAAACCTGGAGAACAACATACCGGAAGCTTGCGAGAAGTTTTTATTGCACCGGTTGACTTATTCACACGGCCTCTGAAAAATTTCTAAGTTTCGGGTAAAGCTAAATTTCTTTCTTTCTTTTTTTTTTCTTTCTTTTTTTTATTTGAGGGGGGTGGGGCGTCATTTTTACTGGTGATCAGCAGATCGAAGGCGAGGGAAAACGTTTCGGACACTCTAAATGCGAAAGAACAATTTTGTTCCTAATGTAGAAACGTTTCTGTGCACATCCAGAAAGAATGCAAATTTGTTCCAAAACCAGACAAATTGTGTGCAGCTTTGCACAATTTTGTGCGCCGACGAGACAAATTTGTTTCATTTTTTATGGACAAAGCATTTGTCCACGCGACTGGACGTTGAAATACGTTGACAGTTCTGCAACAAATTTGTTGCAAACAGGGGCACAATATTTTTGAGGGACATTTTGGTCTTTCTAACTACACAACTTGTGTATGAAAGGCCACATTTTTGTCCATGAAACCTGTTGTCTAGCGCTATGGACAAACACATTGTTGCTAGTTCAAGGGACGATAAAATGTCCCTTCGCATTTAGAGTGGAGAGCCCAGGCATTTTGAAGATGAAAGCTGCACCACGAAGGACGTAACACTTTAGACTCGTTGTGCGCGCGCTGCGTAGGCGTACGGAAAGGATTGTGTTTGTCCATAAAATACGGAGCCCCTGATTGTAGGCAGCCACTTTGCTCGGCAGGCAGCCTTGGCTGAGCTTGGTGGCGCACAAGAGTCTAGCTGCGGGTGGCGGGGCAGGGCGGGGAGATTTATGGGCTACTGACAGCGCCGAGCCACGCCAGCGCCGCCCCTCCCGCATACGGTCACACATGCAAAACACACGCACGCGCGCACGCACACGCGCACGCACACGCACACAGAGCCGTATAGTTTGTGGGAATAGCACAAACATTTAGGCAATCCCGTCCCCCACCCAGTGTTCACCACCCTTTACCCACCTCCATACTCCCATACCCCTCATGCAAACTGTCTCCACGCTTACGCAAAATTCACTTATGAATGACATCATGTTTGCCCTCAACTTTAAAAAAATAATAATTAAAAAAAAAATACTGAAGCAACAGGACAGCAGCATTGCGGTTGTGAAATCTTGAACTCCCCATCCTCCCGGAATGCCCATGAGTTAAACAACCCTAAAAGGAAGGGAAGTAATAAAACGGCGATGTTTCTCTTTTCCATACGGTTACCCCAAATTAGTGTGTAGGAAAAGCCGCAAACTGGAAAGCAACGTCTTTCCAATCATAATACCATTTTAATATTATTCTTTTTCTTTTCTGAAAGAGGTCGTTGACATTTGTTTGTACGGCTACCAGCCTATTACCTGACTGTTATATTAGGAAATCTCTCGACAGCAAGTTTCGCAGACAGAGTGGGGGTGCCGGGTGCGGGGGGTGCGCGGGGCCCCCGAGACGTCCAACAACGAGCAGCCGAAGCACGTCGGGGGGCTCGCCTCGCCTCGCCTGCTCGTCTTGCCTCGTCCACATCGCGCAGACGAGTGGAGACAAGAGGAGACGGGAAACGCTATTTCCACGACCAACTTCAACTTCCGCCGCGGCACAACAACGAGGCACCGCGCGCGGGCACATGTCTGCGGAACAACTGGAAAAGTTATGGGCGATACAAGCGGAGCAACACGCATCCTCATCCAAGTTGTGTGGCCCGGCTGGGGGGGTGGGGGGGGGGAGGCATAGCAGCGGGTGTAGCAAACACCAGCCCTCCTCACTTTCCCTCCTACTTGGCAGTCACAAAGGACCCAAATGAGCCGGAGGAGGAGCAGGAGCAGCAGGAGGGAGAGCAGAGAGGCGCCGGCCGGGCCGGGCAGGGCTGAGGGAGTCTACACCAGCAGCAGCGCGGCCGGGCGGGGCGGGGCCGAGCAGGGCCGGTGGCCGGGCCGAGAGGGCGACTTGGCCGCAATTATGTTAATTATTTCGTACATCTGTTCACGTCAAAACAAGGAGGCAGGCGCCATTTTTCACAATTACTCGACGCTCAACAGAAAAGGCTTGTGAAGGGCGTGGTAGTAGAGGGGTGGGGGTGGGGGGGCTCCAGAGCCGGGCGCGCGGCGCCGGGCTGGTGGCACCCAGTGGGGGCCCGGGGCTCGCCTCCGAGCGCCCCACAGCAGCTGGCTCGGTTATGGAGATGCACGAGTGCCCCCACCCCCCCTGCGCCCCCGGACCGTGACGGATCGCGCGAAAACCCCTTTAGACACCATAACACTCGTCGGCTTGGCGCAGTTCGGCCATGCCATGCACCACCACCACCACCGCCTCCGCCAGCACTACTAGCGGCGGCCGCCGCGCAAACCGAACCCGCATACACAAGTGGATAAGTTATGTACGCGTCTGGGGCGCCGGCCGGGCCGGGCGCGCAGAGCGCACGCAGCGGCCCGCAGGGGGCACGCCCCGCCCCGCCCCGCCCCGCCCCGCCCCGCCCCGCCCCGCCCCGCCCCGCCCCGCCCCGCCGCGCCCCGCCGCGCCCCGCTGGGCACTGTCGCCGCACGACACGTCACTCTTGAGCAAGAGGGATGACGGCGCGCTTGGGGTGAATTAATGTCCGGCGGTCTGCTCGCTGCGCTGGCCGAGGTGGACATGGCGCAGTGCGTGCACTTGGAAGCCAAAAGTGTGGCTGAATGTGACACACTTGGAAGTGTATGCATCTCCACGTCGTGCACCTGTACCATCAAGCGTGTCTAATGTCATATGGAAATTCGCACACGTGATGGGTTTCACGGCTTTTTCATCATAGATTTGAAATTTTCCGCAATTCGAAATTCTCTTAGGCGTTATCCGGGGTAATTTTATTTCAAAAGACTTCGAAGTCTCGGGATGCCACGCTTCGGTATTTGATCTGTAAAAGCGAAATTGTATTTGAACGAAAGTAAGAGGTACACCGAATGTGGACAGCCGGCGGCTGGCGGCGGGGTGGAGGAGAGGGGAGGGGAGGGCGGTCGCCCTGCAGGGGAATCCATCACCGATAAGCGGAGCCCGGCCCAGCGTCCCGGCGGGGCTGGCAGGGCGATAGCGTAGGGGCGCTTAAGAGTAAAAACAAAAAGAGAAATTACCTCGGCGCACTTAATAATTTCACTTCACCACATTACCTACGAAACATTTTTTTCAGACTGTTTAAAAGGACTGAAAACCTGATAACCATAAAACGAAATCTCGAATTGATTACTGGGATTACCAGGAAGACACCTGCCAGAAGGGGCTGGTACCATAGGCAGAAAGGGATAGTGGGAAAGGGATGGTGCTCGTCTAGCCGTTGTTATGAAAAAGGCGGCTGGCACCAGGGGATTAAGTGGATACATTTTAGCTAGAGGGTATTTTCTGAGATTAGATTCCCATGGTCCCGGTCCCATTCAGTAACGGTGGATTCAGTACATAGCACCATGATACTTACTCAGAATTCATGCGCTAAATTTACGCAATTTCAAAGAGAAATGTGACGAGGGTATGTTGTCGTTTTGCGAAAAAAAGGATACCCAAACATTTAAAAAATGAAAAACGTATAAGACTGAAGGAGGAGAGAAAATTGTGAACATTCCGGTTGTATAATACTCTTCGCCTTCCTTCTGTTTCGCGAAACTCGAAGGGAATTTGTCCGAGGTAGCGCCGGAGCCCCACAGCACCGCACAGCACACAGCGCAGCGGGGTCGGGCGTGCTCGGGCTAGACACTGCCCTGGGCGAGGTCGGGCCACCGGCCCAGCCCCGCCCAGGCCTTGGCTGCCCGTCCTCTATTTCGCAGAACTAATTTATTGCATAATCTCTTTATTATTTGACGCCGGTGCTGCGAAGCTACAGAGGAGGGTGTTGGCCTAGTTCGGCCCCGTCCTGCCCCTTCACCCCCCGGGCTCCACCAGGGCCCCGCCAGGGCCTCGCCCGGGGCCTATGGCTGCTTTTGGACCCGCCCGCCCACCCGCCACGCCCCGCACCGTTCGGTGGCCAGGTGAGTTAGGCGGTTATATTTATTTATGCTCGGGGCGCACGCACAGCACGGAGACGGGGTAGGGGGTGGGGGAGGGGGGTAAGGGGGGCGGGGGTAAGGGGAAGGGGGGGGGTAAGGGGGCAGCGCTAAGGGGGGCGGGAGGAGACGCACGTCCGGAACACGTCGTCCAGTTAGTTAGCTGCACCATATCGACGCCTGTCGCAAAACAACAGTGACAACTGTCGACGGGGAAATTTGAGCAGGCAAAGAAATATTTTTGAGAAACACGGTCAGGGTAAGAATATGCACTGTTAAAAGACTGCGAAGCAATGCTTTGTAACTAAGAAGCGGTGCTTTGTAATTGCAAAGAAAGTTCGCTTTGTATTACAATGTAGAGGGTTGCCACAAATTTTAAGTTTTAATTTTCCCTTAGTTTTCCCTGATTTTCAGACCCTCTTTTTCATGAAATTCACCTAACTTTAAAGTATTGCATCGGTATTGCATCGGTATTGCATCTCGACCGCTTCAATGAAACGCGAACGAAGCGAGAGGAAATCGTTTAAACAAGGTGGCAAAAACTGACTTATTTTCGATAAACTTTTGACTTTTGTCACGCAGATTGCAGTATTTTTGTTGACATTTCGCTAAATCATAGGTTAAGTCAAATCAGTATTTTTTCCCTGAGTTTTTTCGCATTTCGCTAAGTTGTCCCTGATTTCCCAGATCGTTTTCAAATTCCCTGAGTTTTCCAGAAATGTGGCAGCCCTGCACCGGGCGTTTCTTTGAATGCGTAACGGTGTTGCGGGATCGCATACTCGCCAGCGCTGCAGGGGCCATGGCGCCTTTCGGGCGAATGTGGTAGGCAAACCCGCAACACTCTCACGCATTCAAAGGAACACCCGTACTATGGCTGCGTTTTCTTCGTAATACGAAACCATGTTTCGTGGACTTTTAATGGTGTGCCTGCTGAAAAACATGAACGTTTTGAAAGTTTATGAAATTCTGCTGCGCAGCCTATACCTATACTTGCGCTCCACGCCCCCTTTGGCGCGTTTCGATTCGGCGTGTTTGGGTAACGGAGAGTTGAAGGGGAAAAGTGACATTGCAGTCGGTGAGAGAGAGAGAGAGAGAGAGAGAGAGAGAGAGAGAGAGAGAGAGAGAGAGAGAGAGAGAGAGGGAGGGAGGCGGACTGGCGTGGAGGAAGCAGCAGGAGGTGAAATATTCACGCCTGCTGCGCCTGCTGCGCCGCCACAGGCCGCAGGCTGCTCGCTGCAATAACAGGGCAACTCTCACCGCGCCGCCCTTCTCTTTCTCCCTTTCGTTAGTTCTGCCCCGCCACCTCCAGGGGCGGGGCGGGGCGGGGCGGGGCGGGGCGGGCCGGGGCGGGCTGTCGCGACGCCACTCGGCGACTGCTCGGAAAACTTTCGTCATAATAATCGTCCCCGAGGGGCGTCCCTCCCACCCCTCCCCGCCCCGCCCCGCCAGGGGAGGATACTTTTGCGGTGCGATGCACGATTAAGTCGCAAGTTGTCGCCTTCTTTATGGCGCCCGAGATACCCGGCCCGGCCCAGCCCGGCGCGGCGCGCGCAACCAGCGAACTGTGGCGCGCCCTGCTGGCGCCCTGGCGGCGCACTTGCGCAAACAAGCCGCATACGCAGAGCAGACGACGCGAGAGGGGGAGGAGTGATCGCGAGAAGGACGAGGAGGCCGTCAACGAGGAGCGGCCTGGCCCGGGACGGAGAGCCGGGCGCCGCCGCCATAGAGCGTGTAATAGTTTTATAGCGATGGAGACAAAACAAAGCAGGGGAAGAAAGGGCCCAACAGCCGCACTCCAGCGAAAAGGGAAGAGGTCCCCAGAGATGAAAAAGATTCGCGCGAGAAGAGCAACAAGACACCGGAAAGTCGAGTGTCACACACGCTGTGAAATTCCATTTGAACCAGTCAGGGTGTGAACAAATTATAGAAACAATTAAGACACTTTAAAAGAACACGTGCACGAATGAAAAGTTCAAACACTTGAAAAAGACGCGAATGGAAAATAGACCCTTTCAGCATTAGCGAAGTGAAGTACAAGGCGAAGAACAACAGACCGGAAACAGTGCTTTTCATAACCCAAACGTTCATAAAAACTTAAATAAAATGTAAACAATATCAAAACGATCACTGTTAAAAGCTTACGGTGGATTTCACCGTAAGTTACAGTGAAACCTGCACCACTGTAGCTTACGGCGAATATCACCGTAAGCTACGGTGAATTTCGCCGTAAGCTACGGCGGCTGGCACCGTAAGCTAACGGTGAATCAGGGAAGTCACTGTAACTTGCAGCGATATTCACCGCAGCTTACGGTGCCATTCACCGTAGCTTACGGTGAAATTCACCGTAAGCGACAGTGCTGCAGGATTCGCTGTAACTTACGGTGAAATTCACCGTAAGCTTTTAACAGTGATTCGACCTACATTTTATTTAAGTGTTATGGCCACATTTCGGTGATAAAATGCAACTGTTTCCGGTCTGTTGTTCTTCACCTTGTTCTTCACTTCGCCAATGCTGAAAGGATCTAATATTCACTCACATGAGACACATGGGATTCCAGTGAGCGAGAAAAAGGGGGAAAATAAGCGAAAAAACAAAATAGAAATAAACAACAACAACAGGACTGCCTGCTACTCTACGTGGGGGCGTATATGTGCCGCGCGCACGCCTCTCCCCTACGCTCGCTCCTCGTATAGAGCCGGAGTTAGAGGGCGTCCTATTTGCCTTGGCTGCAGGCCGGACAACACGGCGGACGGGGTGGATCCAGGCGGGCAGAGGGGGGGGGGAGGGGGGGGAGCAGATGGCGCAGGCAAAATGTATGCAGCGACAAGAGGGGCTGTGCGGGGCGGCGGCAGGGGCAGTGCAGTGAGGACGACGCCTGCTGCTGGACCAGAGCGCGCCAGCAGGCTGATTCCGCAAGGCGGTTTCATCGCTCTATCCTTGTCACACTCGTAGGGAGACGCCATAGGGAGCAAGAGAGAGGACACCTGAGAGGCCACTGTGCACGCTTTGCGGAATCAGTCTACATCTAGCGCCGCGCCGCCCTCCACCAACACCAGCGCGTCTCGTCTCGTCACTTTGGCTGCGGTGCAGTCCGTCCAAAACAGGGTGGCCACGCGATCGGAATTTTCGATTTCCCTGACTTCTCCCTGACTTTACCCTGACTTTCTTGCAAATTTCCCTGACTTTTTTTTACCGCATGTAAGGCTCTAGCCAGTAAATTTTACCGTATTTTAGGCACGTCAAAAACATTTACGTACGTTGAATTCGAGAAAATTATGCAAGCAAATAGAAAATAAGTGCCACGTTTGTCGCGCTGCTACCGTCCCGGGAAAACAAGCATGAGATTTGAAACGATCTGGGACTTCGCACGGATTTCCCTGACCACCCGTCAATTTCCCTGACTTTTCCCTGACTTCCCTGACCGCTTTTTATTTCCCTGACTTTTCCCTGACTTCCCTGACTTCCAGGTTGCGTGGCCACCCTGCAAAACGACCTGACCTCGTGTTTTGAGAACGCTTTTAACGCTCTGCTCGCTCTGCCCGCGACGCTTCTCGCAGCCACGGCGTTAAAATGCCGAGGGCGGGGCGACTCATGAGGGGTGCTCCCGCACAACCACACGGGCCGCCCCACCCCAGCCCCGACTGCAGAGAGAGAGGGAGGGAGGGGAGGGAGAGATTGAGAGAGAGAGAGAGAGAGAGAGAGAGAGAGAGAGAGAGAGAAAGAGAGAGAGAGAGAGAGAGAGAGAGAGAGAGAGAGAGAGAGAGAGAGAGAGAGAGAGAGAGAGAGAGAGAGAGAGAGAGAGAGAGAGAGAACGAGGCTGGATGAAACAAAGGGGCACAGAAGAAACGAGAGAGTAGAGAAAAAACAGAGACGAGAATGATTACAGCGACGAGCCACTCGCTCGCGCCGCAGACAATTCTGGGGAAGAGTAAGAAGTGCACACACATGCATCACGCGCCCCGCCCGACCAATACTGAGGGACGCTGCCCTCTCATGTCATTTTCACAAAAAAAGATATTCTAGAAAATAAAAGTGTTTGTTTGAGGGGAAATTCTTGTACGTTTGGAAATTATGAAAATGAGTGTATTACACTACAGACATGAGGAGAACGTGCCTCTTGTCGCAGAAGGTAAATAAACTCAAAAAGTAAGACAACTCTCGGGCATGGCCTCTTACATGATGAAAAGCAAACTGGAAATAATGGACAATTCCGTCATATCCATGTTTGAGCCCCCGCCCCTCCGGTGGACCGCCGGTGGCTCGGGAGCCTCCGGGAGCCTAGCGGGCCGGAATGGCGGGTGTTTGTCTTCAATATCCGGTCGGCGTGTTTCCGCTCGTTTGCCCAATCTGCCGCCATGTTGACTGCTCTGCCGGGACCGGGACCAGGACCAAGGACCAGGGGGTCGGGGTCGAGGTTGAGGGTCCACGGTGTCCGTCGGTGTGGGGTGGGGTGGGGTGGGGTGGGGTGGGGTGGGGTGGGGTGGGGTGGGGTGGGGCGGGGCGGGGCGATGTGCCCCAAGAGGTCATCCGCAGCCGACGCCTCTCCCACGGCGCGCAGCGAGCCGCGGGGTGCGCGGAAAGGGTTGATCGGGGAGGGAGGGGCGCGGCAGCGCAGCGATGTGTGGCGGGGCGGGGCGGGGCGGGGCGGGGTGGGGTAGGATGGGGTGTTCCAGCGGGAGTTGGTGGCGTTCTTCCATGCCTCCCTCCCTCCCTCCCTTCCGCCCCGCCACGCCTGCGCCTTCACGGACCACAGGAGCGTGATAACCACGTGATTCCAAAGCGGTAAGCCCCCTGTTTGGACCCGCTATTAGTGCGCGAAGACGGCCCCGGGGCACTGAGCACGATGGGGGACTGCTGAGAACGCGCGCGCCTGCGTGTGTGTGTGTGTGTGTGTGTGTGTGTGTGTGTGTGAAGGAGGGTGGCAGTGGGGGTTCAACAGGGCTGGCAGCGGGGGACTGGGCCCCCGCAGGCGCTGCCGGCTGACTATATACCCGAGATATCAAGAAGGCGCGAGGCAAAGCAAGAAGGACTTGGCATTGCGCTGCACGGCTAGGCGCCGAGGTGGAATGTCGTGACCGCCGCTCGCCCGGCTGCCTAAATATCCCGAGACAGTCCCGGCCTGACCACGCCGCGTCCGTCAACAGGTCGGGGACGGACTAGTCCGGATAGGCCCGGTCCGGTCCCGTCCTCGTTTGTTTGTCCTCAACCGTCCTCGGCCCGCCCCGCCCCGCCCCGCCCCGCCCCGCCCCGACGAGTCGTCCTCCGCACGGTGGGGAGCCGTTCCGCAAACTCGTCCAAGAGTTCTCCAGAGCCGGCGCGGGGCGGGGATTGCAGACGACGGCAAAGTCCCCAACTCTATCGGTGACAGCCCGCATCTGCAAAACTCCCCTTTCGTCTGTCCGCGTGGTAAACCCCATCTCTCTACTCCTCCAGCAGCCCCGCCCCGCCCCGCCCCGCCCCGCCCCGCCCCGCCCCGCCCCGCCCCGCCCCGCCCCGCCCAGCCTCTCCAGGAGCTTTCGATCGCCTCACCCTCATCGAGGCACGGCGTTCCTACTCCACTCCAAAGTCCTAGGAGAGGACGGCGGGGCGGGGCGGCTGACAGCTGGCGTGACGGAGGCGGGGCGAAGCGGGGCAGTAGCGAGCTGCTGTGCGGTGCGGGTCGCATGGGGGGGGGGAGGACGACGACGGGACGGAATCGCATTCTCATAAATATTCCAATTACAAGGCCATAGCGCGTCAGTTCGGAGGAGCGGCAGGGCGGGGCGGGGCGGGGCGGGGCGGGGCGGGGCGGGGGCGGGGCGGGGCGGGGCGGGGCGGGGCGGGGCGGGGCGGGGCGGGGCGGGGTGGGGCGTGGTGGCCCCGCGGCACACAGACACAGATTAGCTTCGGGTCCCGCAGGACCGCGGCCGGCCATCTCCAGGGTTTCACTTATCATCCGCGCGCAGCCAGCCGCATTTTTATGCGAAAACTTCCCGCCGCCCTATAAGGCAAGGCGGACGCGGACCAGTGCAATAAGTGCGGCAGGGCGGTGCGGTGCGGGGCAGTGCCAGGCACGCCACGCGAAACTGGAGAGCGCCAGGAGGGGTTTTGCGCGAAAGCGGGGGCCTCAGCACCTCCAGAGGGGTGTCCCCGCCACCCCCGCCGCCCCGGCTCATTACTGCTGTCCGCCCCGCGTAGTCTAACGGACGCACCCCTTTCTGTCCTCCGCGCGTTTTCAAATTACGCGCGCATCTTCTCTCATTGAGTTCCGCAAACCAATCAGCGTCCCGACCCAACCCTGCCGCCCCGCCATCGACAGACAGTGGAGCGTGGGAGGGGTGGGGGGTATGGGAGGAGGAGACTTTTAATCAGAAATCGCTTCGCCCTTTCTCTCCTCTCTCTCTCTCTCTCTCTCTCTCTCTCTCTCTCTCTCTCTTTCTCTCTCTCTCTCTCTCCCTCTCTCTCCTGCTGCTCTTTCCGATTTGAGAGTTTCAGGTTATATCAAGCTAAGCAAATGCTGACGATCAGCACGTCAGCGCGTCAGCGTCAGCATCAACAAAAGACGATCGGTTGTACTCACGATGGTTGTACTTCAATTGTTGGTTGTTTTGGTTGGCGAGCAGAAGCACAATTCAAAATCATCAATATCAACATGGATGATTTAGAGGAAGACGCTGCAATACTAGTTTTAGAGCAAAATATAATTGTCATGGAAGAGGAAATCCATGCCATACTGAAATTTCAGCACGCCTCACCCTCTTCGCCGCGCTCGCGCGTTCAGGTTCCGATCGTCTTTTGTTGATGCTGACGCTGACGTGCTGACGTGCTGATCGTCAGCATTTGCTTAGCTTGATACAACCTCAGAGAGCGTATAAGAAGCGTGTAGCCGGCGGCAGCAGCGGCAGCAGCAGCAGGCGTGTATAACACAGCAGCTCGGGGTGTCGCCATGGCAACTTACCTGCGCTAATTAATTATAGCTGTTGATTGGGTGTCGGCCGCAGTAAAGCGCGCTCCCTAATTACATTGTGTACCGCGGTATGGGCAGGAAGGCGCCTCGGGGCCCGGCGGCCCGGCCTGGGGAGCAGCCTGGCGTTAGCGGCGGTACACTGTAACGCAGTCCACCCCCGTCCCAACAGCACTAGCCAGCCACCGCGGATCAGCTATCAGCAGGGCGGCGGCGGCTGCAACTCCTGGCGAGCAGTTCAGTTTCGATGTATGGAAGAACGAGAAACGCCGCAGCAGCCGCTCCACTTTCTTTCCCTTTCCTCGCCCCGCCCCGCCCCACCCCGCCCCGCCCAACCCACCTCTTGCTGCGCCACGCCTTTATACCACGGCGCAGAGGCATCTTTTCGTTTCGCTACCACTACGCCCGCGCCAGTCCCCTCCCTCCCCCCCTTGCCCGTTTTGGTTGCGAGGTAGTGCCGAACGAAAAGACGCCTCAGGGCGCAGCACAGCGCCGATGGCAACCACCTCGGTCGTGGAGAAAAATGCGGATCACTTCCTGCTGTCTGCAGTCGGCGGGGCGGGGCGGGGTGGGGCGGGGTGGGGCGGGCTAGAGTGGGGCGGCATGGTGTGGGGTGGGGCGGGGCGCTGTGCCTGGAGCTGGAGAGGTCTCCGAGGCGCAGTCTGCGAGGTGACAACGCGAGCAGCAGCAGCAGCGCGATAGACTGGGTATAACGAAACCCCCCTCCCACCTCAGCCCACCCCACCCCGGCCCACCCCACTCTACGCCACACTGTGCCCTGCAACCCTGTGCGTCGGTCAAGTCTTTCACGAAGCAAAAGGGGGGAGGGGCCTCCAAGAGCAATAACTGCATTCCTCGCACGTCAAAGCCCAAATGCATTCCACTTTTTCTAGTGGCTGCCCCGTCCCCGACCACCACCCTCCACTCTCGCCTGAGCGGAGGTGGAGATGCTCCTTGAACAAGTGGGATGGGATATATTTTTAACAGAAAGCAATTTCTTTTTCTTTTTTTGCCCCCCCCCCTCCCCTCTCTCTCTCTCTCTCTCTCTCTCTCTCTCTCTCTCTCTCTCTCTCTCTCTCTCTGAGCTGAACGTCGAAGCAGGAAATGTCCGTGCCAGCACAGCAACGCGTCCGCGCGGCCCGCGTCAGAAAGCAATGAAGAAACCCTGTGGTGGACCCCGGGGAGGTGTCAGTCAAACGAAATGTGTACAATGATTTTTTGATTTTTATTGATTTTTGATTTTTTTGATATTTGATTTTGATTTTTCTTTTGATTTGTCAAGAGAGGGAAGAAATTGTCCATAACTTTTACCAAAAATTATTTTTGTTCTCAGTTTTTGGGTAGTTTTTCTCGATTTTTCGGATTATTTTGTAACTTTCTACTTGATTTTATTTTGATTTTTTTGATTTTTTAAATGATTTTTTTTGGTCTGTACAATGATTTTTTGAAGTGATCCCCCCCTCGGTGGACCCTGCGGTGCTGGTCGGGTCGGGTCGGGTCGGGCCATGGTCGGGCCTCACAGCCGCGCTACAAAAGACCTCGCGCCTACAGCCTAGCGCCGCGCCTGTCGCGCCAGATCCCACGCGCTCTAGCCCCATTCTCCCGCCTGGTTGGCCGCGACGACAGAACGGCTTCACAGGTAAAACGGTCGGAATTGGAAAAGCGACTGGGGTGCGCGTCGCGTCGGCCTCTGAGGGGGTGTGGGAGCTTTAGCGCGGGAGAGGCTATGCTGCTGGCCTGGCCCGGCCCGGCCCGCCCGGTGCCATATTTCACGGAGTCGTGGACAATGGACAAGAAAAAGAAAACAAAAGAGAGAGTGAGAGAGAGAGAGAGGGGGACAGAAAGAGAGAGGGATAGAGGGTCGCGAGAAAACAAACCGTCTATCGGAGTCTGAGGGTGAGGGGGGGGGGAGAGAGAGAGGGAGGGAGAAAGAGAAAGGCGAGGACAAAAACGCAAAACAGCTGTAGTTGGGGTTGGCGCGAGACATCGCGGAGCGCGGAGCGGGGTGTGCGGGGCAGCCAGAGGAAAGGCCGTGCTGAGGCCGTGCCCCTGGCCGCCTAGCCAGCGCCCACTCGCATTACAAAGGTCTCCCCCGCCCCCGCCCCCGCTCCTGCCCTGGTCTCCCCTTGTCCCGGCCCGGGCCGGCCGTTCTCCAGGAGGGTCGCGCAAAACGAAAGGGTTCATCACCATTCCGGGCCCATTGCTGTCCTGCTTCGTCCCGACCCGACCCGAGACCCGACCCGTGCGGCAGTGCTGCTCTGAGCTGTACCGATGCTGTTCCCAGAGCGGTCGTCTCTCTCTCTCTCTCTCTCCCTCTCTCTTTCTCTCTCTTTAAACGAGAAGTGCACCAGGCAGCCTTCCTAGAGCACCGCCGCCGCCACCACCGGTCGCACCGAACTCTCCGATACCAAAGATCTGAATTTCGATCACTAGCAGGTGGGCGGCATTGGCAAACTCGGAGCTATGCGAGAACCGCAGCATGACCGGCAAGAGTGACTCTACTCTCTCTCTCTCTCTCTCTCTCTCTCTCTCTCTCTCACGCTCACTCACGCGCCGGCCGTTCCCCGTTATGGCAGAGCGTTAGCTGCCCTACTGTCGAGGAGAGGGCGGGTAAGAGGAGGGGTATGGGTGAATCCAGAAAAAGTGGCAAATTCATGTCACTGGCTCTATATTCTTGAATGCCAGCTACAAAAAGATCGTTCGAGGTCAAAATGCATGCATCGCATCAAGATGGACCAGGGCCGCAACTTAGTTTCCGAAAGAATGACAGCAAGCGGTAACGGGGTGGACTCAAAGGGCCAAAAACAACGATTTTCGCCTGTCACTAGGTCCGTTTCAAAAGTTAAAAGTGACAGGACATTGAGTTGGGGGTTTGAAAAAAGAAAATGTGCTATGAAATTAGTTGTAGAACTAATCGATGGTCATTTTAAGCCAAAGGGCTCCAAAAAATATTGAAAATTAGCGAAGATATGGTAGTTTGAAGGTCTGTCACTAGGTTTTTGAAACTTTCCAGTTTTAAAAACAAAGTTCAAGTTACAACATGATTTCGGACGTTTACAAGTGCGCAGTTTGTAAAAAACATTGTTTTGGAACGCATACAATACAAATCGAGTGGGAACGATCCTCGGAAACAAGTTTAAACATGTTTTTTTAACAAACAAATGAGCGTACAAGTATGAAAATTTGTCAGAGCAGCCATCTTGAAAAGGGAGCGTGGGGGGAGGGAGGGTTGCACCGAATAAAAGTATCGGGCAGGGCTCGCAAACGCAAGTTGACATGGTAACGTGGATGACATCTGATGACCGGGCGGTAACGGGGATGACGGCCGGTGTCATGGCGGTAACGGGGATGACGGTCGGTGTCATGGCGGTAACGGGGATGACGGCCGGTGTCAGGGCGGTAACGGGGATGACGGCCGGTGTCAGGGCGGTAACGAGGATGACGACCAGTGTCAGGGCGGTAACGGGGATGACGGCCGGTGTCAGGGCGGTAACGGGGATGACGACCAGTGTCAGGGCGGTAACGGGGATGACGGCCGGTGTCAGGGCGGTAACGGGGATGACCACTGGTAGCAGGGCGGTAACGTTGATGACCACTGGTAGTAGGGTGGTAACGGGGATGACCACTGGTAGTAGGGCGGTAACGGGGATGACCACTGGTGCTTGGCGGTAACGGGGATGACGGCAGGCGTCAGGGCGGTATCGGGGATGTCGACCAGTTTCAGGGGGCGGTAACGGGGATGACAGCCGGTGTCCGGGCGGTAACGTGGATGACGACCGGTGTCCGAGCGGTAACGAGGATGACCACTTATCCTCGGCGCACGGTGGAGGGAGATACGGTGGCGGTACTAGGGGTCTGGCCGTGGGCCATAAAACTGGTCGAGCTGGGGAAGTCTAGGCTATCTAACTGACCAGCTCTCCGCACGTCAAAAGTAACCTCTGGGATTCCCGGGAGATTTTTGGAATTTCCAGGCGCCCCAGTCATTTTCCAGGAGCACCCTGGGTTTCGCATATATTTTTCCCGGGGGCAGCCTGGGTTTGCGGACCCTTTCCCAGGCGCACCCTGGGAATTTTATGCCAAGCGTCTCTTTTTCAGGCCACGCCTGGAAAATTATTCCCGTTTCCAGAGTTGTTCCTGGGAAAACGTGCAAAACGGCAAACACCGAAGCTCCGACGGTACTCGACGTCCTTGACGTCATCCAGTGTGGACCTCGATGGGTTTCATCATGACCACCAATCCGGCACGTGTTTTCCTAATGTCGGGGACCTGCTGAGGTCGGCCTCGAAAACTGTTTGGCGCTGCGGCCTTCGGTTCGCGAGATACGAGGACGTACCACGACGTACCGGGAGCTCCGCGCCAAGGATACGTTCACATTTCGGAGGCCAAAGTGATCCTGGCGCCTTTCTCGTTGGGTGTCCGGGACTTCTGACTTCAGAATTAGGTTCCACAGGCTGTGACGCTACTGTAGACACCTCTCACACCCTTCTGTCACCTGACATTGGGGTTTGGCAACGTCCTAAAACTGTGAATTCCAGTAAATGTGTTCTGTTCAACAGGATCAGACTGTTCAGGACGCCGCCAAACCCCAATGTAAGGTGACAGAAGGGTGTGAGAAGTGTCTCCAGAAGCGCCACAGCCTGTAGAACCTAATTCTGAAGTCAGAAGTCCCGGACACCCAACGAGAAAGGCGCCAGGATCACTTTGGCCTCCGAAATGTGAACGTATCTTTGGCGCGGAGCTCCCGGTACGTCGTGGTACGTCCTCGTATCTCGCGAACCGAAGGCCGCAGCGCCAAACAGTTTTCGAGGCCGACCTCAGCAGGTCCCCGACATTAGGAAAACACGTGCCGGATTGGTGGTCATGATGAAACCCATCGAGGTCCACACTGGATGAAGTCAAGGACGTCGAGTACCGTCGGAGCTTCGGTGTTTGCCGTTTTGCACGTTTTCCCAGGAACAACTCTGGAAACGGGAATAATTTTCCTGGAAAAGAGACGCTTGGCATAAAATTCCTAAGGTGCGCCTGGGAAAGGGTCCGCAAACCCAGGCTGCTCCCGGGAAAAATATATGTGAAACCCAGGATGCTCCTGGAAAATGACTGGCGCGCCTGGAAATTCCAAAAATCTCCTGGGAATCCCAGGGGTTACTTTTGCCATGAGGAGAGCCGGTCAGTTATACAGCCTAGACTTCCCCAGCTCGTCCAGTTTTGTGGCCCACGGCCAGACCCCTAGTGCCGCCACCGTATCTCCCTCCACCGTGCGCCGAGGATAAGTGGTCATCCCCGTTACCGCTCCGACACCAGCCGTCATCCACGTTACCGCTCGGACACCGGCTGTCATCCCCGTTTCCGCCCTGACACCGGCCGTCATCCCCGTTACCGCCCTGAAACCGGCCATCATCCCCGTTACCGCCCTGACACCGGCCGTCATCCCCGTTACCGCCCTGACACCGGCCATCATCCCCGTTACCGCCCTGACACCGGCCGTCATCCCCGTTACCGCCCTGACACGGGCCGTCATCCCCGTTACCGCCCTGGAACTGTCCGTCATCCCCGTTACCGCCCTGACACCGGCCGTCTTCCCCGTCACCACCCTGAAACTGGCCGTCATCCCCGTTACCGCCCTGACACCGGCCATCATCCCCGTTACCGCCCTGACACCGGCCGTCATCCCCGATACCTCCGAACACCAAAAGTCATCCTCGTTACCGCCCTGACAGCGGCGGTCATTCCGGTTACCGCCGACACCGGCCGTCATCCCCGTTACCGGCAAGCACCATTGGTCACCCCCGTTACCC
This sequence comes from Frankliniella fusca, assembly GCA_029379305.1. Taxonomy (NCBI): domain Eukaryota; kingdom Metazoa; phylum Arthropoda; class Insecta; order Thysanoptera; family Thripidae; genus Frankliniella; species Frankliniella fusca. The sequence goes on from JAHWGI010001078.1 coordinate 324,931, forward strand.
CCCGGACACCGGCCGTCATCCCCGTTACCGCCAAGCACCATTGGTCATCCCCGTTACCGCCGTAGGACCAGTGGTCATCCCCGTTACCGCTCTAGTACCGGTGGTCATCCCCGTTACCGCCCTACTACCACTGGTCATCCCCGTTACCGCCCTACTACCACTGGTCATCCCCGTTACCGTCCTACTACCAGTGGTCATCCCCCTTCCCGCCCTAGTACCACTGGTCATCCCCGTTTCCGTCTTAGGACCAGTGATCATCCCCGTTACTGACCCTAGACATCCACGTTACCACTTTGTTTTTGCTCTCAAAAGCTTTCTTCAAACTTGCCACTTTTTCTGGAATCACCCGTATAGGAGGGCCGACATCTTAAAAAATTGATCCCCTGATGATCGGTAGCGGCGCGCCGGTCGCCCCGCCCCGCGCCCCGCTGCGGCCGAACCGAACAAGTTTGAGCCGCAAATGGTCTGACCGGCAGCGCCCCGCCCCGCCCCTGCGCAGCGCCTTGGGGCCCCTTTGTTTCGCTCAGGCGTTTGAGGCGCGGGGCGGGGCGGGGCGGGGCGCCTACACATGACACGCGTCAAGGGCGGGGCAGGGCGGGGCGGGGCAGGGCAGGGCGGGGCAGGGCGGGGCGGGGCAGGGCGGGGCGGTGCAGGGCGCCCGGGGCAGGGCGGGGGGCTGGGCGGCCAGTCTCTGCCCCTTTCATATTCGTTCACGGTGCGACATCGCGCCGCCACGCCCTTCCCCTCTCGCCCGAGCTATTTCCGTATAGACCAAAGGGACGCGCGCGGGGGCGGGAGGGGAGAGCGGGGTGCGGCTCGCCGCTCATCCACGCGTCACACACTGGAGAGCCAAGAGCGTCAATAATGTAACACACGTGTGACGTGTGGGCGTGTGCCACGAAGGGGGAAACAACTCTGAATATTGGCATACACGTTTTGTAAAATTCTGTAAGTTGTAACTTGAATTTAACCTAAATTTAACTGAATTTTCGTGAATTTTCCTGATTTTTTTGTTTGAAATTTTTTTTTATTTTATTTTTTCTGAATTTGCCTGAATTACGGGATGCTACGACAGAGCAGGGAAACGAGCGAGCGCATAGGCTAAAGTATGCGTCCGAAAACAACAGATGAGAGTGAGACACTGTTAAAAATTCCGTGAGGGGTTTCGGTATGTCTACGGTCCGTACCGTAATTTTCATGTACGGTCAGACCGTAACGTACACTTACGGCACGGACCGTACCTTATGATGGATGGGGTGTGCTCCACTGAACTTCCCCGACATATTTGCAGGCTACGGTGTGTACCGTAAGATTCAGACCGTTGACAAAAATTACGGTCCGGGACCAGCCAACAAATTTACAACGCATACCGTAGGCATATACCGTGGTATTTTCCAACAGTGGACGTGCAAACTAGAACACAGCTCCCTCTCCCTCTCACCTCTCGTTTTCGGACGCATACGAGCCTCTGCACTCGCTTGTTCCCCTGGCGATGCCTCGCACTGTCAGGAGACATGGGCGTTATTCAGGGGCGTATTAAGGTCCGATGAGGAACTTGCGCAGAGAGGCGTAGCGTAGTGGGAACCAATACAAAGCACCATAACCTACGCATAACTGGCTTAAATCTTGGTTTAGATTCCATTCTTGCTTTGCTTTGGTCAAAAGCATGTGTCTGTTAGGGCTGCACATTCATTAGGATCACTTTAAATTATGTTTTACGCCCGGAATGTGAATTATTTAGACAACGCTTTCTGCTTTGTTTTGGTTCCCAGCTACGCTCTGCCACTCTGCGCAAGTTCCTCATTCAGGAGGGGGCTGTCTAGAGGCCGCAAGGGGGCGATCGCCCTCCCCGCCCCCCTTAATACGCGCCGGGCGTTATTGGCATGCGCCGCCCTGCCCTGTGCTGCGCTGTCCCCGTGTTGAGGTCCGCGCTGTGACACGTGCCCGAGCACGGCAGAGCCGAAGCCTGCCCGCCGATGGCACGATAACCGACTCGCACCAACCCCCGCGCCCCCCACTGTGATTGGTCGCGGCTACAATTTTTTATCCCCTTTTCATTTTACGCTTTGGTTTGTTTTATCTTTTTGGTGTGTATATTACTCACGTGTGTGACGGAACGGGGCTTGTTGTTGTGTTGCGTTTCGTTTCCCGCCACGCCGCAGGAGGCTGTTCGTGTCTGGCGGGGTGGGGCGGGGCGGCTGACCAGCGTCCAGGCGAGTCCGACAGGACCGGGCCGGACCGCGGCCGGCGGGGCGGGCTGACAAAGGGCGACACCAGAGCCGGCGACACGAGGTCGCAGTCCGGCGAGGCGGGGTGGGGAAGGGGTGGGGCGGGCACCACCAGAGCCCCCACACGCACATATCATGCGCTTATCGCCGGGCATCTTTTACCCTCTCTCACTCCTTTCCTCCCCCTCTTCATCTTCCCCCTCCTCCTCCTCCTCTCCTCTCCCCCTATACTCCTCCTATGCTTTTCCCGTCCGCCCCCGTCCTGCCCCGCTCCATGTGACCCCCAGCTCTGCTGCTGCTGGTGTCTGAACGGGGAGCTCCCCCTCCCCCCTTCCTGCCGGTCATGGATGGAATATTGCGGCTGTTCCATCCAATCTCTTTTATTGCGTTTGGCGTGCAGACTGGGCTGCTTGGAAGGGGGGGGGGGGGGTAGGGGTAGTGTAGTGCCTCCTTGACGGCGTGCCCCTCACAGCCGCGTCCAGTACACCCCCCCCCTCCCCCTCCCCTTTTCCCTTTCCCACGCTGAGCCGTAAGTACCGAAAGAGAGCAGGCAAAATAAGTAGGGGGGCAGGAGGCTAGTGTACCTGTTGCCGCGAGCCTGAGGGGCCCATAGTAAAGCCGCAGCCGTTTCCTTCTCTGTGATCATTCATGCCAAAAGGTTAAGTCAATTTAATCATTCGAATTTCGAAAACTGTTTGGGGTCGCCGAAAGAATAGATTTCGTCTTCGTCGTGCGGCGAAAAATGTGTGGCTGGCGCCAACAAGAAGTAAGTGATCATGGCGCAGCCAGACACACTGCGTGTCGTCTGGCCCCTCCCCTCGCCTCCCCCGGCACCCGGGCCGCTCTAGAAGAACGACCAGCACGCTGCCCCCCCCCCCCTCTCATCCTCCTCCCCCTGGTTCGATAGGCTACATTATTTCCGATGGATATTCCTAGCTTATCCCCAGGCGCCGGCGCCACTCCGGACCCAACCCGAGTGAGTCCTTCTGCACCATCGACTGCCTACACTGCTCAGCGCGGAGTGAGGCGGGGAGAGGGAGTGTGGCGAGATTTACGGGATACAGAATATTTTTACATTCATCTGTCATCTCTGCATTACACTCCGTGCTGATTGCACCCTATCCGAGATTGTTGCACCGTTCCAGCTATTTTTTTCAAAACTTTGATGTTGTGCCAACAATATTTTTTTACTAGAAATTTCAATAGATTATGGATGCTGTTTTCACGGTCGTCTCTCTGTACTGCGACTACCGCCCCACACCGCCCCCTGCGCCAACCCGTCAGGCCGACCAGACCAGACCCCCACCCCACCAGACCCGACCGGTCGCCAATTTCCGGCAAATTTCCTGCTGCTGTCTGTGAATCTCGGGGTTACAATTATCAGCCGGACCGCAGAGGGGATGTAAAACCACAGCATCTGGGATCTGTGGGGCATGGGGAGGATAAGGGGCGGGGGGAGGAGGGGGAAGGGGGGTAACGTTGCCGGCGTGGCCATGGCCTGGCCTGGCCGTCCCCTAGATTATCCAACACACAAACAAGCAGGCCAAATTGTAGGGCTAGCGAGCTTGCTGGCGCCACCGCTGGGGCCGAGGCCGGGGCAGGGCGGGGCGGTACGGGGCGGGGCGCCCGCCCGACACCGCACGGGGGCTTTTGGCTTTTGGAAGTGCGGGAGTCTTCCTTCTGGCCTCCCCCTCTTTCTCTTTCTCTCTCTCTCTCTCTCTCTCTCTCTTTCTCTCTCTCTCTCTCTCTCTCTCTCTCTCTCTCTCTCTCTCTCTCTCTCTCTCTCTCTCTCGCTCGCTCGCTCTCCGCCTGCCCCGCGCGAGACATAATTGCCTACAGATTGCCGCCCGGCCCAGCCCGGTCCGCGCAGTCCCTTTCTCGCGTCTGGAATGATTTGCAAAGTCCCCTTTGGTCCTCTGGAATCTCCTTTATTCGCGTGCCTCCGCCGCGCTGCGATGCGCCCGGGAGCGCGGCGACCCTAAAATATGGTAAAAATGTTATGATAAAAGAGAATAAATGCCTGCAATTTCACGAATTAGAACGCCTCTGGCCCAGCAGTAGTGGGCTCAAGGTGTGAGCCCTAGCACATAGCCCTCCTGCCGGCGCCTTAGGGAAAAAGGAGGAGTGAAAATAAAAATAAAAGGGAAAGGGAAATTAGGTGACAGAAAAAGACTGGGATTATCCAGCAGGCGGGGAGGAGCGCCGCAGCGCCGCTCCAGGACCTCCAGGAATGCGATAACAAACGGTGCAGAGTTATTGGCCGTGCCTAGGCGCAGCGCACCGTGGCGCAGCGGGAACGGGTCGGGCCGGGCTGGAGGCCGGGAGACTTCCGGTAGACTTGAGGACGCAGCCGGCTTCAATTTGTTAAAAAGAAAAAAGAGTTGGACAGCAGCGTCGCCATCCTACACTGGAAACTAAAGTGTGTCATATAGGGTTCATTTCATATCACAACGGTCTAGTGGGTTTTGATGGATGCTGATGTGAGCATGCTTAAGCTCATTTGACGTTTTGGTTTATTTCTACTTCAACGCAACCGTACAGAATTCCTGTGCTACGAACCCCATCACATGGTAGCTCGTTTAAAAGCTTTTTTAACGAGGAATATGGATATGTAACTCATTTTGAATTTATTTTGTGCTGGGGAATAATGAGAAAAAAAAGGCAAAAACGTGTACATCAATGTACACTGATAAATAAGTGTACATTGATGTATACACTGATTAATCAGTATGTACAATGTACACACTTTAGTTTTCAGAGTAAAGACGCACGAAAAAAAAGGTTATGGGGGTCGGGCCACCCGTTATTCCCAACCTCTGCCGGTGAAACAGTGCACCTGCTCCGTGCAAGGCGATCAGCTACTTGCACCTGCACTATAAATTTAAATTATTTATTTTAAAATTTAAACTATACCATCGTAAGGGTGTAAGATGATCGCAGGGAGTTAAAAAAATCGCATGTATAAAGGATGATCGCAGGTGTAAAAAATGATCGCTGGTGCTCTGCAAAGTCAAGTGTCGTACAGTCCTGCACTAAAGGGTGCAGGACCAATAACCAATGGTCCTGCGGTAAGTGTAGGACTCACAGTGTCCTGCAATAAAAAGTGTAGGACACGGTGTGTCACAGTAAAGAGTGTGGGACACTGTAACTGACATATGATGTCCTACACTACACATGCAACTGTAGGACACACCGTGTCCTTCACTTTTTCCTGCAGGATACACCGGGTCCTACACTTTTTACTGCAGGACGATTGGTCCTGCACCTTTTAGTGCAGTATTGTTCGACACTGCGAGTTAGCAGAGTCGATAAGATAATCACAGGTAAGATAATCGTTGGGGGATAAGATGATCGCAGGATAAAATAGTCGCAGTGGTCTAAGATGATCGCAGGGGTATAACATGATCGTTGCGGGATAAGATAATCGCAAACCGGGATGAAATAATCACAGGGGAATAAGATGATTGCAGGGCGATAAGATGATCGCAGGAGGATAAAATAACGCAAGCCGGGATAAAGTAATCGCAGGGGGATAAAATGATCGCAGGGGAATAATATGATTGCAGGGCGATATATAAGATGATCGCAGAGGGTAAAGTAATCACAATGCGATAAAATAATCGCAGGGGTATCAAATAAAAGCAGGGGGATAAGATGATCGCAGGGGCATGAGTTGAGCGCTGGGGGATAAGATGATTGCAGGGGGATAAAATAATCGCAATGGTATAATTGACCCAGAACCCAGAAGGCATTTTTACCGGCACAACTTTGCTCGAGTTTTAAGTTGCAATTCATTGGCAACAATATTGCAGGATTGCTGTATGTGAACTCACGAGGAATATATATATTTTTTTTAAATGTGTCGTTTTTTAGGGGGCAGATTGAGGTCAATATGAACGGGGTTAGTTTTCAAAGTGGTCACCTGTCAGTGGTAAATAATATAACGTGCTCGGTCAAGCAGTGGTCAGTTGTACTAGACCCTTTGTCTTTGTTTTATGTCGCACTCTTGTTTGGTCTGAGAATTTCCATTCGCAAAACAGTGGCTCGTCCCCACAAAGTGTGGGAGGAAAGTTACAAGTAAAGATTCCACACCTTCCTTGTCGAAGTGTTCGGATGGATACTAGGCACACGGGTTTCAAGCCGCGACGAGGTATCGATTGACATTCGATTTAGCGTGACGACACGAAATGCCCGGCCGGCCCGGACCTGGCCGGAACACAGGCAAGAACAAACCAGGCCGGTCGGGAGCAAATAAAGTTGATAAAGGGGCGGGGATGTCAAACACTCTGTCCGCCCGCCCCGCGCACACACCTGGACTGCCGTCACGTCCGATTGGGGCGTCAATCAATCAATCAATCAATCAATCAATCAATCAATCAATGAATTAGAGCTCATCGGCACGCGGGCGGGGCGATAACGCGAGCCGGCCGCGTGCGCCTATAGGATGGCGAGGCGACGCTATCGCGTGTATACCGAGCGATACCAGAGCATGAGGCACGGTACGCATGTGCAACAAACAGGCTCGCAATGGGGGCCGGTTTCGAGTGGTGCATAACTTCGAAAAGTTGTGTACACGGATTGGAATCTTAAGAGAAGTAAAAGGATTTGTGGGATTTGAAACGATTCTAGAGATTTGGCGAGATTGACAAAGATTTCGAAAGATTACAAAGAATGGAAAAGATTATTGAGAGGGATTGGTTCGGGATTAGAAGGGATTGGTTATGGATTGGAACAGGATTCAACGATTATTTGAGGGATTCGACGGATTTCGTGAATTATTATATTATTATAACGGAAGGGAGTCGACTATCGAGACCTGCGTACCGCGCGAAGTGCATTCGAGATTCTTTTGAAGGTTCGGATTTAATGGGAGTGGGAGTGGGCCTGATTGTAGTGGGATCAGAGAGGATTTGAAGGGATTTTGATGGGATTTGAGGGATTGGAGGGAGATTGCCTAGGATTGTAGGAAATTTTTGGAGCAGATTCAGGATTGGCGGGATTGGAGGGATTCAAAGGGATTGGGTGGGATGGGAAGGGATTAGGAAAATTGGAGCGCATTTGAAACGGATTGCTTGAGGAGGTGTGCACGGATTTTCGAAGTTATGCACCCCTCGGGCGGTTTCAATATTATATATTTTTTTACCCTCTCCCGTGGAGCTGAGTTGTCTTATTCTGGCGTGTCGGGCGCGACGCGTCCTGCACACACAGCACTGCCCGCCTCGCCCCGCCTCGCCCCGCCTCGCCCCGCCGGATTCAGTCAGCGCGAGCGCGATCCCGCAGCCCTCCCGCCCGACCCGCGCGGCCGAATCATGGGCTGAGGAAACATTCACTGCCAATCGCCGCCGGTCATAAAAGGCGTCGTTCCGCGGGTCGTGGCCGAGGCGGCGGCGGCAGCGGTGGCGGCTGGGGGCGGCAAGGGGGCGGCGGGCGAGGACCGCTAGAGGACCGCAGCAGGGAGAGAGAGCCCCCCGGGGGCCATCGGAGGCCTCTCCCGAGGAAGCACAAACACACTCACAAGGACACGGCAAATCTGAAGTCTGGGATTCCCAGGTACTTTTTGCTGTTTCCAGGCTCGAGTCTGGAAACGGAAAAGTATTTCCAGACTTCTCCTGGGCGCGCGGCCCTTGTCCCAGGCAAAGCCTGGGAAGCGGCTCTTTTCCATACTTTACCTGGGAAAGAATTGCCGTTTCCAGCCTCTCGCCTGGGAAGCCGTGGGCAAGCGGCTCTTTCCCAGACTCCGAGACTTGCCCACGGCTTCCCAGGCGAGAGGCTGGAAACGGTAATTCTTTCCCAGGTAAAGTCTGGAAAAGAGCCGCTTCCCAGGCATTGCCTGGGACAAGGGCCGCGCGCCCAGGAGAAGTCTGGAAATAATTTTCCGTTTCCAGACTCGAGCCTGGAAACGGCAAAAAGTACCTGGGAATCCCAGACTTCAGATTTGCCGTGGACGCGCGCGCGCGCACACACACAAGGTGCGGACCGAAGGGCCTAAACCCAGCGACACGTCCTTGTCTTCCCGTTTTATCTGGACTGGAGGACGGGGCGCCGCGGGCTCGTTCCCACGACGCGGCCGAGGAGAGGAGGGGTGGGGGTGGGAGAGAAGCTGGGGGAGGGAGGGAGGGACTTTGACTCATTTTGCGGAGAGTGTGATAATACGCCCGAGGGCGGGAGGGGTGCGGGGCTGGGAGGAGGGGGGGGGTAATTGGATGGCGCCTAAGAGACAACGCAACCCCCGCGCGCGCCGAGCCGCCCGACCCCGACAGGCCGCAGGCGTAGGGATTGATTCCTGAGAGAGTGACACGGGGGAGGTGTGGCTGTGGGGTGGTGGACGATATGAAGTGAGGTGCGGTGGGGTGGGGTCAGGTGGGGTAAGGTGAGGTGGGGTGAGGTGAGGAGGGTGAGGTGCCGCTCGAGTGAGAAATCACCCCAACAACAACGCTACGCCGCCCACTCCATTAAAAGACATTTTCTTTTCTACTGCCTTTTTCGTGGCCTTTTTTTCGTGTGGTGGCGTGGCGGGGAGAGGGGGATTTATAAGTTTTCCCATATACAAATAAAGTAAACTTTTCTTATTTCTTGTAATTTTGCCGATTTTGGGGAAGTTAGGAGGTGAACAAGAAATTAAAAATTGGTAAAGGCCTATATTTTGTTTAAAAATACAGTTAAGTTTTTTTTTGGCCTAAGGCAAGGCCTGTAGGCTGATTCCGCACATCGGTCAAGGGGAGGTAGACGCGGTCCTTTCTCTCCCACCCAATGGCAGTGCCTCACGAGTGCGACAAGGACGGAGGGACGTAAGTCCCGTGCGGAATCAGTCTACAGAAGCAGTTTTGGCAGTGTACTCCTACCCTTCCTTTGCACGAGACGAGCAATCCGCGCGTCGGTCGTCGTGAGACAAGCGGAGCAGGGGCCGAGGCGGCAGGGGCGCAAGCGGGGAGAAAAATAGTTGGGGGAGCTGCTGTTGGGCGAGCAGCGTGACGGATGATGAAAAATGACGAGTTATTGTCACCCCACCGCGCCACGCCACGCAGCGCCACTTGTGCCCACAGCGGGAGGCAGGGCGGGGCGGGGCGGGGCGGGGCGGGGCGGGGCGGGGCGGGGCGGGGCGGGGCGGGGCGGGGCGGGGCACCCGCCTGCCAGGGGCGCGAAGTGAGGGGTGCTGGACGCCTAGGCGATGTGCACTGCACCGCCTGGGTACAGGGTGGTACAAGACCACGGTGCGGGCAGCCGTCACAGCAACTTGACTAACTCTGCATCACTTTACACTCCTCATCCATTATATAGCCAACTACAAGAGAGAAGAGACGGAAGAACACTGGAAAAACAAAGGTGCTACAGTCAAATGCCCTAATTTCGGACGAATTTCGCGGTTTTTCCTTTCTTACGTGTAGGCATGATAACATATCAAAAATCTGTTGCGATTGGAAATACTATGGCTCCGGACACGTCGGATGACACCCATGCCGAATTTCTATCTAAATGTGTGTAGCTACAGCAGCCTTCGGGAGAGTGTCCGAAATTAGGGACGAAAGTGCCCTAACTTCGGACACGTGCTCTAAATGGCTAGTTTCGCTGTAGAATGAAATTTTACGGAAACGTTTTTCGTCGCAAATTTAATTTTAAATAATTTTGTTTCTATGGTCTGCAACGATATCTGTACTAGTTTAGGCTCTATAGCCGTCTATAGCCCTACTAAGAAAACAACTTCAGCACACTATTTCTCCTAAACTAGCAGAGATATCGTTGGAAACTATAAAACAAATCTTGTTTAAAATTAAATTTGCAACAAAAAACATTCTCATAAAATTTCTGTAGGACACACTCTAAAAATCTCCATGTATTTAGCCCATAAGAAAAAGTGTCCGAAATTGTAGCACTTTCAAAAATCGTCCCGTACCAAAAGACGGTTTGACTTACAAAATACATTTTTACATAGTTCTGTAGCCAAAATACCATACATTCATTCGTTAAAGGACCACCCATGGGGCAGCACACACCTACATGAGCCCCGGTTTTTGGGGGAGCTTATTTCACAACAGCAATTTTGTTCTATATGCTTTTTTTAACTTTAAATTCCTGTGTGCTGTAAAACTTTAAAGGTACTTCAACCGACTTGACGAAATATGGTACTTTATTCTGCAAACTGTACGATGCCGTTTCCGGATTTTGAATATCTCAAAAGGTGACCGAGATAGGTTGAAATAAGCACTTCTCTGCAAATTGTCCGAAATTAGGGCACAAGTCCGAAATTAGGGCATTTGACTGTATGTACCACCCTTTTTGGGGTGCTATTCAATTTTATGGGGTGATACTGCACTAATGCCTTTGTAAAGGCACGAAAAAGGCCAAAAATAGCACCTTTGGGAGGCGATAGCGCCTTTCTAAAGGCACTATTTCACTATAACGCCTTTTAAAAGGCATTAGATAGCACCTTTGCTTTTCCAGTGAAGAAAGAAAATATAAGTATCTTCGAAAGCGTGCAGGTTTAATGTTCCGATTTACCTGTGGAGATGCGGCATATTTCACGTGTCCAGCGTAAGCGGTTCGCCGGCACACCCGCCCCGCCCCGCCTCCCGGAGCTGCACGCCGCGGCCCTCCAGTGAGGTCACCAGGGGGTTATCGGAACGCCGTTAGGTTCGGGCGCAGGGAGCGCAAGGGGCGGGGCGTGGCGGGGCGGGGCGTGGCGGGGCGGGGCGGGGCGGGGCGCGGGGTGGTAGGTGGGGCCGTACGTCGCACCTGTCAGATAAGCAGCAAAGGCCTCGGGAAAGGAACGAAACGCTCCAGCTCGTGCTCGCGGTGGAATGGGGTGGGGTGGGGTGGGGTGGGGCGGGGCGGGTAGGGCGGGGCAGGGTGGGGCGGGACTGGACACAGCGGCGTTTGGCAGCCTCGCCTCTCGGTAGCTGCGACCACGGTAACGTGAGAGGACACAAGCACAAGCCACGTCCCGCAGTGCATCCCCGTCTCTTATCACTGAGCGCTTTGCAAACTGAACCACACTCTTCTTACACTTGTGTGCCGCCACCGCCGCCTCTCCTCTCCGAGCGGATGTTTTACCGAAGCGCAGCGCGCTCGCCATGGAGAATGGCTGCTGGAGAAGTATCTCGCGCTCGAGCGGGCCTAGAGACCCTCCCTCTCTAAGCGAGCCGCACTCTGTGACCGAGGTGCGAGAGAGAGCGTTTCTTTTCCGAATGCCTGTGACACATGCGGATTGATTTAGAAGTTCAAAAACTTCAACTCGTACGTTGAGGGCACTAGAGGAACACAATTCCTGCACTGTAAATCGAGGAGTCAGAAATCTCGCTCTCAGGGGAGCGAGATTGGTGACCCAAATTTTGTCACTCCTGGGGAGTCATATTATTAAATATCACTCCTTTTGAGTCGCTTCTATGACTCAAAACGAGCGATATCTAGTGATCTCGCTCGATTTGAGTGAGGCTTATCACTCCAAATGAGCGATATAGAATTTCCTCACTCCTTTAGGGCGACGTTTTATGCCTCGCTCAATTTCAGTCAGAAACATGACTCTCAGATTTACAGTGTGCAACCCGAAAGGAAAATCACCTTATCTTGGGAGCTATGCCATCAAGTTGGTTTCAGACACTTGCTGTCTCTCTCTAGCTCCGGTCGCAGAGTGCGGTTCATCACCTTTTTTCGTATTTCAAGCTCCTCAGGGACCATTTTGAATATTTTGAACTACAAATCGTCTATCTATGGTCCTTAATAAGGATTAAAAATCTGCAATCCGTTTGTTTCTAAGTGAAAGGATACGCTGTCTGTGTCATCAAGTAGAGGGTAGCGCCACCCACAGCTACCTCTCCAGGACTCTGTCCTTCTCCATGGAGGGGAGGGGTGTGGGTGTGACGGGGTCCGAAAGGGTTGCACGCCACGCCGGGACGCCGGGTCGTTTTACGATGACGAATGTCCCGGGAGCCAGCCGTGCCGCTCCCCTCCTCCCAGCCCAGGCCCGGGCCCGGGCCCGGCAGCAGGCAGCATCAGATCAAACATGAGTGCCGCGGGGTGGGGGGCAGAACACACCGGAGCACTGGACCGAGGGGTGGTCCAACATGGGAATCATGTGTACAGATCCCCGGGAATCATGTCGGGAATCATCGGGAATCGCTGGAATCACGGGAATCGCGGGGAATCGCGAGGAATCGCTGGGAATCGCTGGGAATCACGGGGAATCATGGGAAATCACGGGAAATCAAGGGGGAATCAACGGGAATCAATGGGGAATCATCGGGAATTATCGGGAATCGCGGGAATCACTGGGAATCATTGGGAATCGAAAAATGGTTAGGAATCGTGCGGATTCATGAAAAAACATAGGAATCGCCCGGGATCTGTCCAAAACCACAAGAACAAGCTGAAATCCGGCAGCGAAGCGTAGGATGGCTTGCCTATGCGGCAGGCGCCTCGCTAATTGAGCAGCAAGAAAATTCGAATAGGGATTATCAAAAGTTGTTTGGTTTAATTGGAATCTTTCTGATTCATTGGAAACTAACGCGAATCGTAGGTAATCACCGCCGGTGACGAGGAATCACCGGGAATCCCGAGGAATCAACGTAGTTGGCGGGGAATCGTCTCGAATCCCCGGGAATCTTTAAGAATCACTGGAAATCACTGGGAATCTTCGGGAATCACCGGGAATCTTCGGGAATCATCGGGAATCGCAGAAATCATGGGGAATCGTGGGAATAGTCGGGAATCGTGGAAATCAGTATTCCCAGGAATCATGTGTACACGTGAAAGTAAAGTGGATAACCCCTCGCACTGGACACCCTCCACACTAAACCCTAACGCACGGTTTTCTCAGCCTTATGCACAATGTTATGCAGCCATAGTTATGCACAAAATTTTACGCATAACTGTGTGTGTACACATTGTGCATAATTCTGCACAAAATGTGTGCATAAGGCACACAGTTAAGCATAGTTATGCAGGAAAAATTGTGCATAATCCTGCAAGGCTTCTGCGCAACAAAGTGCACAAGGGTTTGGTGTGTACAAAACCACGCCCGCCTACGCCCTCGCACTGCTGCCCCGGCGCATATTCCATTTTCCATACCTCTGCTGCCGAGCGAGGGGTCCCTCACTCGCGAACTCTTTGTACACTTGCCCAAGCCCAACTCGCGTTCAACTCGCGTTAAATTCGCGAAAACTCGTGTTAAATTCGCGAAAACTCGCGTTATAATGGCGAAAACTCGCTTCAACTCGCGTTCAACTCGCAAAAACTCGCGTCAACTCACGAAAAATTGCGTTCAACTCGTGAAAAATTGCGCTCAACTCGCGAAAACTCGCGCCCAACTCGCGAAAATGTATGAACTCGCCAACTCGTACACCTATTTTGGGGGTGGGAGACCCCTCGCTGCCGAGCGGCTGCAGTTCTCCAAATAACAGGGAATGACAAGTTCACCCTCCTACCTCCTCGGGTGCTCAATCATATACTTTTAAGCACCCCATCACGACCCCACGTACGTGTACATACTTTCTTACTTTTATGTCTTAACGAGTCGGATCGGATCAAGGAGGAACTGCCCCTGCCCCTCTCCTACCCCCGGATGGGCCAGCTGGCCCAGCCAGGAAGGGTTGCAAAATTGCAAAAAGATTCGTCAGGTGGGACTTAAAAGCCTACGGATCGCAAATCGACGAGGCCAAGAAGAATATTGAAATTTTTACTCAACCCTAAGCTTTACGATCAGTAACTTAAGGTACTTACCTTCATTGAAGTGTAAGTTGCTGTTGTTCGGCCAGTTCATAACCTCCAGCCCCAACTGGCCTCAACCAGGCGAAGGGTTATAATGATATTTTCACATCACATTAATGTTCACTCATTCTCTTGACGCACAAAGTACAAAAGAAATAAAAAGAATTCGAACTACTGCAAACGTTTTACAAGCATTCGAGCACAACATGGAAACCATTCAACAAGTTGCGGCGGTTGCGGCCAGGACCGGCACCGGCTCGACTAAACTCAAACTCGTCACTCGTCGCTCGTCGCTGTTCGGCCGGCCTGCTGTTCGGCTCGGCCGCACCAGGCCGCACTCGGCCGGCCTGGCGACAACAAAAATAAAACAACAAAAACATAAGAATCAGATCACCGGAAGCAGCAGCAGTCATGAAAAGGAAGTTCTTCAGCCTTTCGTCAAGGTGTTTCAGCATCAGATTAAGAAAAATCGGAAAAATGCGACTCCCAGTAATTAAAAATATAAAGATTTTTATTGAATGAACTAGTAATCTTATTTTATCTTGTCAATGCATCCAACAATAACTATTTTAGTATCACAACCAATGTTCTTTTTGGAAAAAAAAGAAAAACAGAAAATAAGCACTTGCAACACAGACACGGCATTATGTGATTATTTTCTTTAAAATGTTTGAAAACAGCCTCACCCCACCAAACTAGCTGTTATAACTATGAACTGAAGGCGATTTGCTGCAACTTTTACATCCTGCTGCATCAAGGGATATAATGTTGTAAAAATTAACATAAACATGATGGATAATTTAGCATTTGCATTCCCCTATACCTTCAAGCATTGTAACAAAAATAATCAGTAATGTTATCATTTATCTGCAAAATAAGAAATAGAAAATTACCTTTAAAAAGAGGTTGAACAAAAGTGTTCACTGATTACAAGCTGAATTATGCATCACATTAACATAACATTGCAAACTTTTGTAACATAACATAACACAATTAACCACAACTTTCACCCACACATATCTAACGAGACCTGAACTGTACAACATGAATAAATTATAATAAAATAGATATAGGCTGAACCTGCAGCATTAACTCAAACCCTTTCTGACTGTAGTTGAAACAGAGCTTTGGTTTAATTGAATGACGCTTACAATGAAAAAATTTCATACTTCGTACTTTGATTTCCTCTACCACAATATTGCTGAACTCAATATGTTAAAGACAACAAAAAATCAATCCTACAGTATTTGTAAAATTAATAACATCACAATTTTATGACTACTTCTTAATTACAGTAATACAGTAATCAATAAATTGGTGAAATTATACTAAAGCCTTGAAGAAGAATGAAATATACACAAAATAAAATGTTGATCATATATACAGTTTTAACCCTAAACCTGGACAGACCTTACATTGATTACTTCTAAAATCATAAAAAATATCAGTTCACGAGGCTTTCGTTATCAGTCAGCATAAATTAAAGTTACTTGTTAAAAATATGAGATAGATAAATCCAACCCAACTACATACATAAAAAATCCAATTGGAGCTGAAAGTAGAATACAACATCTCAATAAAGTTTGGTGCCTTAGTAGATTCTGACAGTAAAATATCCACAGACATAACAGCCTACCAAACATGTAAGATTGGATTTCACAAGCTTTGTTGCTGACATGGCAGAATCATACCTAGGCATAGGTGGTTAAGAAAGCACTGTAATTTTATAGCTTTTTTTTTAAAAAAAAATTATTAACAAACTGCAATCATATAACTCAGAGTAACAACACATTATCTTCAAAAAATTGGGCAACAAATCCTGTCTGCATTACACACTAACCAACAGCTAGTCATCAGTAAAATTTGAAGAACTTTTCAACAGAGTGTAACGCCGCTCATCAAACATTTCTTTAGCATACATTACTTGTTGGGAAACCTGAAACACAATGGATTCATTTTGAAATTTGATTCTCCCTCCCAGAAGATTATTCATTTTATGCCAAGCATCTAGAATAAGTGGTTGACTCACCCACAGAGCTACTTTTTCAGAACTGCAACGAACCAATGGACCCTTAAAACCAGGTTCTCCAGTATAATTGCCACTAGCAACTGTCACATTATCAGCTCTAATTTTCAATTTAATGAAATGCAAATTACTAGATCCTTCTTGTTTCACCACGGGCTGGCATTCTTTCAGCTCACTGCAAATATTTAAAAATTTAAAAAATAAAAAAATTTAAAAAAAAAGAAAAAAAAAGAAAAAAGAAACGTTAGAGGTGTACTTGAGTTGCTAATCTGAATTCATTATTTTAACTTGTACTTTTAACTTGCCTTAAATGAGCTTGCAAAACAACAGTTGCATTAAGCTGACTACCAGATTGAGAACTAGAGCAGGAAAAGACACGGACTTTTTCACTCGATACAAGAATTCTTAAATCTTCTGTTCCACTAAGTAAGACTTCATATGCCATTAATCTAAGAAAGAGAAGAGAAAATATTTCATAGTGAATAAAAAATTAAAAATTAGGAGAAAATATGAACACGATTATACAGCCAACTCACACTTCAGTATAGTTCTGCTCATTTATAGAATACAGATACTCCTGGCCTTCACTCTGTTTAGCTGAGTAGGGTGGAAGCAGACCACCAGGACCAACGACGCACCGTGGCGCACGGAAACGCATAGGACTCATCCGACTTGAATCTCTGCAAAGATCTCTAAATGCACTTGCACCCTCAGATGCAAAATCTAGAATTCCAATAACTGGCTTGGTCACTGTACCGACCAATCCTTTCCCAAATCCAGCTACAAATCCCTGTCAAAGAAATCAGACATTGATGAGGAAGATTGAAGGCAAAACAAGATTTGATTGCAAAACAAACTTCCATCATAACTGACCGGTACTCCTTCATTCACAGCACCATCCCAAGGTTGTTTTACAACACTTGTGATTCCACCAAGGACACCAAATCCAAATCCTTTCAGTCCAGATGTTATGTGTTCCATGAAAGTGTTTCCACCTCGTATCCTCCTTCTTGCCTCATCATGCTGCTCATCCATCATAACATGGCCCAATCCATCACCGAGCGACTCTGGAAACAACACAATTCACAAGCTATTAAAAATTTTGCGTAGTGGTAAGATGGAGAACAATCTCAAAAATCTCATTACCAGTAAATTTTGCAGTAGAATTGGTAAGACCATGGGTCACATTTTTCACAAGGGTAGATACACTGCCATGAGAAATGAGTCCTGATATACCCTCTGAAACATCAGAGGCAAGGGCTGCAGGATTTCCTAAGAAATCACTAGACCCTAATATATTGTGAGCTCTCCACTTCAACATCTATTTAGAAGTTAAATTAAGATTTATAAACAAAGGTACACAAAATGAGCTATATCAGAAACCGTTAGATACATACTTGTTGGTAATGCTTCACAATAGATGCAAAGAGAAATTGGCTGGTTTCAAAAGGATGTTGCTTTACAAATCCACCCAAATCCACACCTGCATCCTCAAACTTGATAAGCCGTAAGCCTAATTTACGTTTCACTGCATGTAATTCTGGTGGGAGTTTGCTGCTGGTGAATACACTTAATCGAAACTTCAAAAAAGAGAAATGAACGATAAATGTACATAACACATCAAAAAGATATAAACTGAAGCAGGCTCCATGAGCTGTCAATAAGATAAATTACCTCGCTTGGCATTATTTGCAAGTAACCAAAGTAGTATCTTTTAGCATGTATGGAAGTAGCTTCACTCAAAATTCTTTGTGTTTCAAACTCACTCTCACCAACATCCTCCTGAGCTGGAATGGTTTGTTTGTAGCCTGTCCAGATCACCAACTTCAGAAGTAAAGATTCCTCGATGCTCAAAGAAAGACGAGTGATCTGAATGGTCAAGTACTGCAGAAAGCAATGGAAACAATACAAAAATCAGGTGTCTGAAACACATACTCAAAAATGGGAAGAATGTCTATGTGTACCCTTATCCATGACAATATGAGTCACAACCATCAATTTAATAATAAATTTAATAACTGTGAATTCAGTACCTTAAAAATTTCAGCATTAATATTGGGACTTGTGACCCTTTCCGCTTCAATAACAATAGCTGGTTGAGATGGTTCTACAGATCCATCTTTCTTTACAGGATTGACATAGAGGAGCACGGGGCATAATGCATTGTAAAGCTGATTATCAACTTGAATATCTTCTACACAAAGTGATAGCTTTTGGGAGGCTGATCCCATTTGTAGTTCCATGGCGATGCCCACTAGACGAATAAACACAAGTTCTTCTGGGGGTTGACGGGAAACAATGGACACACCTAATCCTCTATCCAGGAACAAGCATATCTGTAGAAATAGCAAAATAATTAATTAAAACAGGGGAAAACAAAATTTCTCAAACTGATAACCAGAGGCAAAGAAAACCTACATTCATGAGAGCTCTTTCACTAGGCGATGATTGACCTGACTCATTATGGATCAATGACGGTCTTTGTGTTGCTGAAATATGTGCCCAATCCCTCTCCTCAAGTAGTGCAAACTTTTGCTGCAATATAGAGGTAGCTAGTGAAATGTATTTATTTTGGACAGATATTTGTACCTTGAGGAAGATAAATAAAAATTACCTTTTGTTTGATATCAACTATTTCCAAAACTCTAGTAGGTCCATCTGTAAGAACATTCACAGCTAGAAAGCCTGAGCCCGGCCTTAGTCTTTGACGGCTCACGGCTTGTTCTAGAGGTACTCCCTCCTCTGTCACACGATGAGTAATAGGTTGCGGAGGACCAAGAACTGCTTCACACCCTGATATAAGCACCACAAAAAAAATATTAGATTGAACAAAAAGTGAGAAAAAATCATGTAAATTCTACATAAAAGTGTTTCTGTGATAATGGGTAAGAATTAAGAATGCTAGGAGGTTTAGAAGTCTGCTTTGTCTGCCATGCTCCAACTGTACCAATCAACAACACTGCCCGTAAAAATTTTATCACTTCCCCCAAAAGCCAACTTGCATAGCCCACAGAGTGCACAAGTTTGACCAAAACAATTCAAATATAGGAGAATACATACACTGCTGCCAGCGACCCCCAGATGCACCAGACGAGCCTGGAACACCAGGGCAGTACACATGCTTCAAGCTCATAAATGTACCCCATGCATACATAGCAAATGACAATAATATTAACCAGAAATTATAGAGATTGAAAAAAACAATAACAGAATGCCCTATTCCATCAAGACAAGCACCTTGTTACTTATGCACAAATTACATGAAAAAAACAAAAACAAATAGGAAATAAAAGAATTCAATGAAAAGGCCTGCAGCCACAGCTACCAAACAACTGCCTCGTCCGCCACTCACCCTTATGCAGTCCAAAGAAGCCATCTTTCGCCTGGACGCACATGTTGTTGTGCGCGCAGCACAGGCGGCCGTCCTCCGTGAACCGCCAGGTCTGCGTCGACTTCCTGCGGTTGTCCACGCGGCGCAGCGTCAGGCCGACGTACTGCGAGGGCTGCGGGGCCGGGCCCGCGATGTCCAGCACCAGGATGTTGATGTTGTCGGAGTGGGACGAGGACGAGGCGCCGGCGCGGTGCGGGTCGCGCGGCGGCGAGCTGCCCTCGTGCTGCAGCTGGCCCTCCCCCGTCATGCGCCAGAGCTGCGAGCGCGCGCCCTGCTCCTTGCGCGCCAGCACCACCCGGGTGCCGCCCGCGGGCACGTCCAGCACCAGCTGCTGGCTCTCCACGTCCGGCGGGTCGAACGGACCGTCGGGGACCCTGCGCGGGGACAAGCAGACCGAGGGGTTCGCGTCAGGTGGCTCGGGTCCGGGTCGGGTCGGGCCCTCACAGTTTCAACCAAATGTCTCAGCTTACGTCTTGAACGTTCCGGTAAAGGCGATGTAAATGAAGTTCTCGTATGTGAGGTCTCTCCCCCTGCCGAGCACGTTCATGTCGTAGGATGCTGTAGCACCTCCTGGGGCAACTAAGGTGATGCTGGGAGCTTGGGTTGGCTCGTCCCAAGCGTAAGGCATGGAGAGGTGAGGACGAATGGATGAGTGCAAACTTTCAGTCTGGAAACAACTCTGCAAATAAGAATAAAAATGAAAAGAAGGCAGTGATGTTCCTCTGGTTGATAATTTTTAAGAATTTCCTTTTTCTATTCATTTTAAATTAATAAAAGAATAACAAACCTGGAAAAACAACAGCGGAACTTCAGAGTAGTTATCCACTCTAATAGGTGGTGGCATAGTATTTGCATCAGAAAACACAACAAAATAAGTAGCACCTTGGAGAACTATTTCCAATCGAAGGAAGTACATTCGTCCATCATGGTCTCTAAACAGACAGATTTAAAATACAAAATTATCACAGCAACTTAGGTAAATCTACTGAAGACTGAGGCTCATGGGAGGAAAATATTTTCACCGTATGTTAATATGCAAGGAGTCGGTCACATTGATTCGAAATCCTCCAGACCATAGGCAGTTTTGCACACCAACGAGGCGCACACAGAGCAGCTGTTCTTTCTCCTGCCTTGGCCAGTGGAATGGTAAGCAGCAATTGGGCACTGCTGTGAGGTACGTAGCCTGTGCTCCAGGGTCACTCTACAGAAGTTAAGAAGTTAAAAATAATTTTTTTTCTGCATTCCTTCCTATTGCAGCTGTGGATATGCTTAAAATACATAGGAATAGAGGCACTCACTAGAGTAGTAGCAAAATACTTCTGGGCAAATTGAAGTTTATAACTTGAACGATTGAAAAGTTGATAATATGGTGAAAGAGTAACAATATTGGTATGGCGATACCGCCCCCGACCAGTCTTCACTTCAACTCCCATCAAGTAAATGACATCAGGTCGATTTTCTCTGAAAGATACCATTAGCCGACAGAACTGGATTCCAGGGTGCAGGTGGAAGTAGTCGCACCACTGTAAATAATAATAATAATATGAATTGAGAGAAGCTATCTCTAAAAGCATACCATTGATTTTTGATTATTTATGTGGAGTATTCACTGACTTGAGGAACACCCTCAGGGTGAACGCCACTTCCAACACGGGCCACAACAGTTGGACTTGCTTCATGATCAGAGTAAGAAAACAGCAGAGGGGCAACCATACGAGCAACTTCATGCTCAGCAAATTGTCCAGCAGTTTCTTCTGGTACACCCTCTTGACGAAAGACAAGTGGCAATCCAGTTTTGTTCACAATCCAGTAAGGAGCCCACACAACAACCTAAAATATTTAAAAAAAAAGAAGAATGATGAGCAAATAAATAAACTTTAGAATAAGATTCCTATTACAATAAACACATGCACAAGTTTTATAATTTACCTTGATGGCAGATCCTTTGCTGACATTTACACTTGATTGCAAGAAAAGTCGTCGAGACGAAAGATCATGCAGTCGTAAACGCTGCGTAAAGCTGTTGGTTGGCCTTGGAGGAAGTAAAAGAGTTGCAGCACCAGGAAAGTTGTCAAGGTGAAAAGAAAACTCAATAGAGCCATCAATGTCCACTTCGCGAACTGGATCTTGACCTCCAGGTTTGATAACACCAGTAACTCGAGATGAAGTTAAAGTTTTGGAATGAACAGCATAGTGCAAGTCATATGGCAACAAATTGACTATGGTAACACAGCATAAAAGAGTAATGGTATGGGCTGGTTGAACCCAAAGACCAGAACGCTCAACAGGATAGTTCTCTCGCATGACTGCAGCACAAAACCTGGATTTAAAAGAGTTAATCAGAAATTAGTCCCTACTTTCTTCAATAGTTGTATGCTCATTTCTTTCACATCTCTCACTTGTAACTGTTTCCACGGGTAGTTTGACATGTATGGGTTTCCTCCATTGTGTCCCCCGGTTTAGTGACAGAAGCCCAAGAGATAGGGTGCATACTGAATGCATGATAGCTTCCAGTTACTGGGCGAATCCATAATTGAGCCAAAGCATGTGTCAAAGGCACTGGCATCACAGACTGTGAAGCAATTTGGATTGTTTTGACTCCAGCCCATGCTGAAATTGCAAGAACCAAGATATTAGACATAAGTGGAAAAGGACAAGAGTAGAGGAGAGGAGAGGAGGGAGAAAAAGACAACATTTCACCATACCACTTCCTTGAGAATGAAGTGTGTTCTCAAGCCGTAGCTCCACTGGGTCCTGAAGTTGATTTTTAACAAGGAGAGCCGACCTAACTGTGACCAACTTCTGTGCTGAACCTTCTAGTGTTACCTCCAACACAACTCTTGCTAGAGGGAGATCCATGTGCTGAGGATTAAGAGAGGAATAAGATTATTGATGGAATAGAGAATCTTCATGAAAAATGAAAAACTGTGTTAATCATCGAAACAAACATGGATGTTATTTAAGAGAACAGATTAAGGCTTCTTCAAAGAAATTATTTTGTTATGGACAAAATGAATAAGAAACTCCTATAAGTAGTACACAAAAGATTAAAATTACACCATTAAAATCAGGCTAGAAAAGTCCAATGCAATCATATAGGGAAAATGAATGAAAGAATGAATTAATGAATTAATTAATTGCTGTAATTAATTAAAAGAAATTCATGCAGACACACATTGAGACAGATTATTAACATACATCTCCACTGCCTGAGGGCAGCTTCTTCAAAAGTCTTTCTTTTACCTACACATAAAGAAAGGACATCCTGAGATTGTACGAGGAAAAAAAGGTGTGATTCCCTTTGTATCTAAACAGAACAACTTACAGATCTCTGTGACTCTGGTACAGCTGGACGAAAATATATGCCTACTTTATCTACTGAAATGGGATTAATTGGACGCCATCCTTCAACACAAACACATAGCTGATGAATTTTGTATTTGTGGGAGTTCTGATGGCGAAGCTTGCCTGCAGAGACAGACAGACAAAACCAATCAATAAAACAGAAAAGAAGTAT
The DNA here is from genome assembly GCA_029379305.1 of Frankliniella fusca. Classification (NCBI taxonomy): domain Eukaryota; kingdom Metazoa; phylum Arthropoda; class Insecta; order Thysanoptera; family Thripidae; genus Frankliniella; species Frankliniella fusca. The sequence continues at coordinate 347,793 of JAHWGI010001078.1, forward strand.
GTAGAAACATATTCTCTAAAAAAGATGCATTATCTACCTCTCTCTTCAAAAGCAAATGGTACAGTGGCTCCTGGATCTACTGGTGTCCATCTCAAGTTACTTTCCTCAGTATTAGGTTCTAGCACTCTGCAAATAACCATCAGAAACAAAATTTTCACTTTAAGAAAAAAATTTACAAACATTTGCAAGAAAAAAACATTGCTACATTTCTTACTTATCAGCAGATGTGACACAAGTCGTAAAGAATACTCTAGATCCAGTATCATTCCGAAGGGCAAAAGGTACAAATGGAGCTCTGCGGCGGTGCCCAGCTGGGCTACCTGTAAGACGACTGTTGTTTGTGCAATAGTAATCTTCAGTCCAGTTTTCCTTGACAGCCTTATACAGGTCAACTGCAGTACTTGTAATATTCAAATTTAAAATGTCATCTGACCTCACTGTGATTCCAGTATGCTCATTTTTTTCACTGACTTTTGTTCGATCCCACAGCATTTGGAAGGACCAAGGTTCTAAGAAAGGTTCCCAACCAGAAAGCACTCTATTATAATAATCGCCGCCTAATATACCTTCAACCTTCAAGCTACCAAGGTTTCTATAATTTTGTTCAATGTTCAAAGATGACAAAGACAGCTCTAGAAGAGGTACATCAGCATCTCTGCAGTCATCAATCACACATATACTGAGACATTTGACATTCACTTGAATCAGCTGGAATGATAAAACAGAAGGTTGTTCAGGTACATTAAGGTGAGGGCGATTGACAGCATGCTGTGTTAGCCATAAAGCTGCCTCATCAAGTCTCCCATCACATTTATCTAATGCTTGGGCACAATCATCTGTTTCAAAGCCAAGCACTGATAACTTGTGAACCTGACTAGTAAAATTAGCTGGTTGGCAGTGCCTCTGAAGTTCTTGATTCCTTGCCCACATTGTCTGTTGTTTGAGAGATGATATCATTTGCATGAACATGCGAACATCATGGTAAGAAAGACGAACATTCAACTGCTGGGTTGTTTGAATAACAAGAACTTGGTCTTGGTTTGTGTCGTCATCAGAGCTTTGACGCTTCAGGTCCATGTTGATTGTAACTGGGTCAATGATCGACAAAGCAGTTTCATCCTCCATTCCAAGTACACATGAAAACACCTCACAGTGGTTTATGTTTAGTGAAAGAGGTTCACTCTCCTGGCCTGGTTTAAAAGAAACAACTGTTGTGCTCTTCAGTATGACAGCATTGGCATCCCACTGAGAAGTATCTTCCACAACCACAACCTCAGAGGCTGTTATATTCAGTTTTAGTTCATATGGCACAGGTGTTGTCTCATCCCTCTCATCACTCTGCACCGGCTGAGAGCTGCTCATGTTCACTTTAACTATTTCATTAAAAGGATTTCTAGCATTTTCTGATATGAAATCTTTCACTACTTCCCACCAGTCAAGAATAGCCATTAGGCGCATGCTATTGAGCAGGACAGTGAATTTTGAGTAGTCTCTTCGTTTCCTATGATGTATCTCAGCTTGAACCATGTCTTTGGAAAAACTCATATTAATTGGCTGCAGAATATTAGTAAAGACATTTGAGCGCTTGTTGACTGGCTCATCTTGAAATCTTGTATCAGTGATGAGAATTTCTTGGGAAACTAAATCAATATCTTGAGATCGATCACTGTATGTTTCAACAGTGAGTTTTGATTTAATAAAGTTAATGCAGGCAAGGGATGACTCCCCTTCGCCTTGACTTGGAATGTGAGTTTGACCAGGAGAGAGGTCACACCAGGGTTCTGGTCCATGATGCAATTGAAGTTTCAAGGTAACATCCACTAGGTCTAAATGAATAGACATCAGCATCCAGACATTATCAGACACTGGAGCACACTGGAAACAGAACACATTAAATAATTCTTTGCTGTCAAAAAGGAAACATATAATTTTGATAATTAAAATTAATTTAATAAATAAAATAAAAAAATAATAATAATAATAATAATAATAATATGGAAAAAAGGAATATGTGTAATTCTGTCGTCATACCAAAACAGATTGTGCCGATGTATTGAAACTGGTGTCTGTTGAATGAACATCTACATCATCCAAACATTCTCCAATATTGTATGAGAGTAGACCACGAATCAATCGGTACTGAGATAGATCTACAGCAGCACTCAATCTAGACAATGTTCCCCTCACACTCATATCGGGCACTGCAAAATAATAAATTATAGGTAGTTAATTTCCAAAAATAGGGAAAATATGGTATTTAAATCTACCATAGTGCACCACTCACCAACATGAGACCTTGTAGAATCAAGGTTGCTCTCTAACTGCAACTTCAGCTGACACTTTTCTCGGAGCAATGAGGGGCCTCTCTTAGCAACAACAAAACTTCCAAGACGAAGAGAAGAGGATTCTCTTAGGTTCTCATAAGCACACAGGCGTTCACCAGCATAAAGATCCATATTAACTAAATCTATTTGCATTACATCTAGTAGAGGCCAATCTAAAATTTTGACATCCGCTCAATTAGTTTTGACAGTTAAAATTGTAAAACAACCTAATCAAGAAGCGAGTTGGTATACCATTTGGATTATCAGGTTCTGCACACACTTTGCTAATAGTTCCATCTGAGGCAGCAAGTAAAAATTTGTTGTTGATACTTAATTTACCAAGGTCTGCCACAAGTATTTCTGTTGAGTGGGAACTCAAAGGTAGTAACAAAACTGGAGAGCCAGCTGTGACAGTAAGAAGTCTGCGGCTTCTCCTGACCGCTTCTTCCGGTAACTGTAACAAAACACAAACTTGGAAACCATTTCACAAACTCAAATACATTTGTACCAGAGAGAAGGTAGAAAAAGAAAAATTACCTGACTTGCAGACCGGATATTACTGAGAACATTCTGAAGCTGTGAAAAGTGTCGGAAAAATGCATTTATTTCAGCAACAAAGCGTTGTGTGTGCACGTAGAGAACAGATGACATCTCAATCCGCAGCTGAGAATCATGTTCTCTCTTCATTGAGGGGTCTGGAGCCCCATACCTGCAAAAGCAAATTAAATTAAATGAAATTAAATTTTAAAACCCTCGATTTAACAAAGGTACAGGAAAAATTTATTACTTTACCTGAAATAATGTACATTTAGAGCCTCTGAACCAGAAGAAATAAAACGTTCTCGATAGAATGCAGAGTGAGGTGTTGCATCCATCAGACTCATTTTGCCAAGGCGTCCATCCAATGAAAGATCACCATTTCGATTTAACACCGCAGCAGAAAGCTGTGACACATTAGCACGAGCCACTTCATACTCTGGTCTATTTAAAACAAGAGTAAGAGACCATATTTCTAGTTCTATCTTTGTATTATCTGCCTGGGTACTCTCCACAGACTCAACCACACCAGATGTTTTTGGCATTTGTTCCTGTGTTGGGCATCAATATATTATTTTCTTCCCAAATGCTGACAACTTGTATTAAGTTCAGACACTTCTATATTAAAACAAAAGCAATCTTACCTTAGGCTCCGAAGTTCTTTTTGAAGGACCAAATCCAAAGAAGTCAAGTATGACAACCCATGACTCAACATTAACAATAATATCAAGTGTGTTGAAATCAACATTTATACTACGGTGAATATTATTGAAAAGAGATGTTAGCTTGGGTGCATTGCGATCAATTAGTACAATATTGATACGGACAAGAGTATCATCCCTCATCAGCCTCCCACTGCTGTGGTGCAGAGGTGATGGAGGTGGAGTGCTAGGATATTCTCCGCCAACTGAAGGGGCTGCTTTTCCTGTAAGTCATTAAGAAATAGATACAATATAAGGTATATTTTTGGAGCACGTTTTCAATGACAATAAGCAGGAAAAGAATCACGAAAATTTATAATTACTTGTTTGTCGTTGAGTGACTTTTGATTTTGAGGATCTAAACGCTGACTCATTTTCTAAATGATCTGGTAGTGATCCATGATGGTGGTGATGCTGAAAGTGGTGATTTTCGGGTAAAAATGTGTTAGTGTTATTGAAGTTTCCACTTAAATTTGGACAGGACTTTGAAACAAAAGCGGGCACATCACAATACTGATTGCGACCACTATCTGATCCATTTGAGGAAACTAAAAGAAAGCGATGCTTTGAGTCTGGAGGCTGGAGAAGATCTTCCATGAGTAATGAACGTAGGGACATCTGTGAAGTGGCAAATTAAAAAGACATTTATTGTTAAAATTTGCTTTTTTAAAGAAGAAATTTTTTTGAATGTGAGTGTATTTTGAAAGCATACTTCTATGACAGTTTCATAAGGTCGTTGGCGTTCAAACTGTAGTTTGAAGTCACTACATGACAAATCCACTAATCCTTGGTCACCACTTCCAAGATCACCCTTCAATTCCAATGTAAATATGGGAAGTTCAAACAGAACTGAAAGCAAGATATTTTCATAAAATACAAATAATTGCACACAGTGACTAATAGATCAAAGATTAATGTCAGACCTTTGATTGTTATTCGGTGAGGAGGTGCAACTCTATGAAATTCAACAGCCGGAGGGCCTTGATGGAGCATTCTTGCTCGTAAAGTTGAATCCATATTGAGAGTGGATACTCCTGTGTGCAGTTCTGATTCTTCCTCAGCTATGTCCCCTAGAGGAGCCCGTTGTGCAGCTGCTGCAGGGCTTTGTCCTTGCAATGGTTGAGAGTTTGAGGATGTAAAAGAGTGTCTACTGGTTTGCACAGTTCCAGTTAACAAACTATTCACAGTATCCAAAACTTGCTCATACTGTTGTCTTGACAGTGATACTTTCAATGGTGTAATAACACTTCCAGAAATCTTAAAACAGAACAAAAAGAAAGACACAGATATTATGTATGAACGTTGAAGGAAGATACTAAAGAAGAGAAAGAAATTTACCAGAAGACTGTCTTGTGACTGATACTCATTGAAGTCGGCTGTGTTGTCATCCAACAAGAGTGAAGATAAGCTATCTGCTTTCTGCATAATACCACAGCCCATTACTCGCTCTACATCTAGTTTTATAACAGTATCGTGCAATATGGGTACACCAGCCTCAGTACAAGCATAAAGCTGTTCAGCACGGAATAAACTATCAACATGTCCACTGAAAAGAATGAAATGTAATGTGTCCAATTAAAACAGTAGGTATATTCACAACAGAAAAAAAGGTTTTACTTATCACAAAACTTACTGAGCAGAAAATGCTGCCAGTTTTTTTGCCCCATCCAAAGTTTTTATTGTATCAAGAGAAAATAAATTCATATCTCGAATTTCAATACTGTAATGTTCTTTGGACTGACCAGCTCCCCATAAATGTTCTTCACTGTCCTGAGCACCTATTCCATTGCTATCCTGAATGTTACTGATGGAAATTTTACCTAAGTGAGCTACTAATACCTCAGAACTAGTGGGAGATCGAGGCATAACAACAACTGGTGTATCTAAAACAACATCCAATCTGAAAGAAAAGAACAAATTATCTTATGTATCATAATCACTGAAAAGACAACCACAAATCAACTACTACATAGTAGTTTCCAACCTTAGCTCAGTAGATGAAGATTGACTTTCTTCTTCCCCTTCACCAGGGCTAGTAGGAGTGACATTTCCTCTAGTATTGCACATTGAGGGATTTGCTGTGTTAGGTATAGATTCATACACTTCAGAGGAGCGTGATACACTTCTCCTTCTCCTTTTAGGAGAAGAAAGTTCAGATCCAGAACCACCATAAAATGAGGCAGAAAGACGACTGCTCATATATAAACTTTGTGCAAGGGCCTCCGCTCTACACAACAGATACAATTATGCCAAGTTTCAAATGAGAGACAGCTAATTATAGTTTAAAAATAAAGACGATGATAAATTGCAACAGACCTTGCATGGACTAGACCTAGTGCCATCTCAGTGGCTGCAGATCTTATTGAACGAGCTAAGTTGCTAAGGTACTGTTTGAATTCAGATGCACAGGAACCTAATTCATTCACAAGGCAAGGTGAATGTGTGTACAGGACTGAAGCCATACGTATTTTAATGTCGACTGATTCAGATTCTATTTGGTTTCCTGTAGAATGACACAGAAGAATAAGGTTACACACTAAAAATAAAAACTCTGATTTTAAGAGACTTTTTAAAACGATGGTAGAAATAATTTTTTTTTATCAACAAATTACTACCTGTTGCAGATACTGCCCCTGAAGCTACAATACTTTGAAGAGAACGACTAACAGAAAAGCTAAATGCTTGCAATTGTTTCTCCTCAGGATACATAGATGAAGTAGGTTGTCCCATGGAATACAGATCTGCACCCAAACAAGAAGTAATGTCTGGTGCACGGTCAGATACTAAGGGATCTTTTCCAAGACTTAAGATTCTCTGGTGCTTTTGACCTTCAGGAGTCAAATCAAGAACTTGTAATCCTCCCAACGATCCACCAACAGCCAACTGCTGACCTAATGCATGAAATATGCATTGAATTCATTGAGATAATAATATAAATGTGTCGAAGGTTACATAAAAAAAAGTATGTATGATAATGGAAAAAAAGCCTTAAAACATCTTACCAATTGTGGCATGAATCTTTGCTTCTGACATAGTAGCAGTTGCAATCTTCCTACCAATATGAACATTGTCTTTCAGAACAGCTCGAAGGAGAAGAACATTGAGGCGGTGAAAGTCAAAAGTGAGCTCTGTTCGAGCAGTTGTGAGAGGTGCACTGTCTACTGAGAGAGGACCATGAGTTGCTTGAGCTGAGGTACTTGGGCTTGGACTATGCGAAGCATTATCGGCACGATTGTGGGGTGCAGACCGACTGTTCGGAGAGGACGACCGTGGCACTGTTCAAATTAATGATATTAGTAAAAGAAATATTAATCTTACCAATGGAGCTAGAGTCAAAGATAAACATTAGGAATTGACAGACCATGTGACCCTGAGTAACGGTTTCCTTGCTTAAACTGAGGAAATACACGCCTTGAAAAGCCTATCAGCTCAACAATTGTTTCTTGATTTGCTGAAATTTGATTAAAAATTAGAAATTTAAATGGAAGAGGATATAATGGCTATTCTTCAATATAATGCAAACAGTGCAATAAATATAGGGTATTACCTATTATATCCAGGTTATTAAACTGCACAGAAACAATTTGAAGAGCTTCTTTTGTAGAAGAATCATTAGGTTCATTGTTTGTTGGGCAGTCCGGACTAACCAACAGAATTTCAATAGTGATCAATGCCTCATGATCAATTGTGTCCAAACCAATACATGATGCTCTGGCAGAAAGTCCTCCAGGAATGAATTGAGGAGATGTTATTGTTGGTGGTGGAGAAGGAACAGACCATGAAGGAGAAACAGCTTGAACAATACAGAGGCACAATTAGTCCAATGTCTCCATTTGCAAAAAAATTGATGAGGAAGATAGAACTGCTGTCAATGTTACCTCGAGGTCCTGATGACTCATATTGAAGACTTGTTAGAGCTTGTGTAAGTGCAAGAGGAGTGGTCAGTTTTATAGACCGTGGACTTTGAATATCTGGAGATGGTGAGCCAGGGGAAGTTGGGGACGTAGGCTCGCTATCACGCAAACTCCCACTGACACTGTCCATACTAAAAAGAAAATTATTTAAAGAACTTATAAGCTAAGAACAGAAATAGATGTTTGATTAAAGTTTCTAAAATTCTAATTCATACCCAACATGCTTGTGGCTGGCCACCAATAGTTCAAAATCTGGTCCAAAAGTTTGCAGTGCATCAACAAGCAGAAGACTATGGACACTGAGAGAAAGTGAGGTGTCAAAAGGCCTCTTGGTAAAGCCAGCTCTTACACCTGACACCTGTAGTTCTGCTACAGATCTTCCTCTTGATTGAACCTGAGAAAAGATTGTCAATAAACTAAGTGCAGGGAGGAATTTCATTTTCTAAAGCCAAAACTTTATATTATTCTTACTTCCAAGGCCATTTGATCAACAGAAAACTGTAGCATAACCAAACGTGACATTAGTTTTTCATTTTTCCTTTCCTTTTCTTCTGCCATATCATCTTCTTCATTTATTTCCTCATCTTCATTGCTTTTCGGTATTTGAGGTTCTTGAGATCTAAAGGACAAAAAAGTAGTAAAAAAAAGTTACCAAGTTCAGTGGTTTTCTGCACAACAAAGAGTATTTGCTCATTCCTATACCTGAACGGAGATGGCAGACCGCGCCCACTAATGATGTCAACCATAGTCCGTAATGCCTCTACTTTTGATTCGTTAATATGGACCACCAACTTAGGAAGGTTTCCAGAAACTGTCAAACTTGGAAACTGAGGATCTCTGGTGAAGACAACTCTCCTTTCAATCTAATGGTAAAATAATAAGTCAGAAATCAATCATACAGAGACATCATAGGAGAAAATTTTACCCGAAAATTTTACCTGAAGCGAAATGTTGAACCTATCTAACACGTGCAATGTGGAAGTCCCTTTCAAATGGGCATATTTCCAGTTGTCTTTCACTTTTCCAACAAGAATTTGCAAATCACCAAACTCAACAGTGTACCTAAGATCCAACAGAAAAAAAAAGCCAGAAATTTTACTGATACAGTATTGAAATGTTTGACACTTGCTTCAAAAAGATAAACCTGCAGGATGTCACTTAATTGAATGAAAACCAATTAACAGGAACTCACCTATCATACAACCTATGGTGTAGGGACCATTCATTAAGTCCTTCCTTATTTTGATCTCCAGAGAGTTGTGAATTTAGATTTTCCTCAATAATTTCATCTACACCACTTTCTGAATCACTGGCAGCACTTCCAGGAGGTGTTGAACATGGAGTCTGAAAAGCATCTGAGAGAACACAAAGCAGTTGAAAATCAGACAAACTTAAAATTCATTAAAACTCTTTAAGAAAAGATAAAAAAATATGTATGTAATTTATGTATAATTTAGTACCATCTTCATCATCACTATCCCTTGTAGTTGTAATTAGTGGAGGTGGTCCCTGTGTTTCGAATCGTTGGTTGTCTTGAGTACTAAGGTGAAATCTTCCAAAATCGACCACTGCAATAACAGCATTTTTATCACAGAAGTGTTCCACAAGTATTATTTGTGGGGCAGATATATTGAGTTCGAGATCCCATGTCTTACGATTACTCTGAAATTGCATTCATCACCATGTTAGAAACAAAATCCAGTCCTACAATACATACCACAAAATGAAAACTTCCAGAAAAACAATTAACATACCAAATGCCCCTCTAAAAGTTCCTCCCAATTTCGCATTAGCTCTTTGCGAGTGCGCCGCTTCATTTCCTGGTAACCATGGCGTGCTGCTTGCCGCAAAGCATAATCTAGCTGTTGGTAAGGTTGAGTGAAAAAATTTGTCAACCATTCAACAGCAGCTGGATTATAAACCACATCTAAAGATTGAGAGCGAATGTGTAGCCTGTAGTCTGAATTGCTGTTGAAAGGTTTGTGTTCGTAAACCAGTTCAAACAGAGATTCTTCAATCTGCGAAGAGCGTCTGACAGGGTTTGGAGTAGAGGTGGCACTAATAGAACTGGCCTGACTCCGGAGGCGCTGTAGCCCAGGTGGGAAAGCTCGTGGTCCTCGACTGCTTAAAGCACTTGGTGCAGAATCATGGCCCTGTGGGGCTACAAGGACTGGAAAAACTGTATCTTTAGTAAGTCTATCCCATATGTGTAGAGCACCAAGTGAAACACTGATGCGTTGGGAGCCTGTTCGAGGTCTTGATTCCAAATTTAGCTGAACATTTTCAAATTGTAACTCAAGAACCGATTTTCTGTAATGCACAAAGTATGAAAATAAATAGATTGTTAATGAAATTAAAGCCCAAAAACAACTGTATGCCTACTTTGATTCTTCAGGGGCTTGGTTGGCAGAGTGAACACTGCTTTCAGATGAACAAAGGTGGAAAGTTCCCTCTTTCAAGCTAAAATTTAATTGACAAAACACAACATCTCTGCGCAGGATTGAATTATTGTCTACTGTGTCAGCAAGAGCATCTAATAGTTGGCCTTCAATTTGTTGTTCTACACTGTTCACTTCAACATCAGAGGATTGCATGGCTCCACTTGAAACACTGCTATCAGACCAGCCCCACCACGTTGGAAACCACTGATGCAGTATTCCCCTTCCAGCTGAAGCACCTGATGCTTCATTGCCTGATGTTGAGGTCCTTTCAGACGGTGAAGTAGCTGGCCGCACACGTCGCATGGCAACCTGTAAGACATTTTATTGCAAGTTCCAAGACGCGTCAGTATGCACTCTCGTCCATCGACGGCAAAAGCCAAATAACTTACCTCTCTCAGCACTCGTAAATCTTCTAGTGATCGAGAATGCTCCATTGTATCTTTCATTTCCTTTGACTGTGATGGTAGAGTTATTGTAGGATTTGATAAGAGTTGCTCATAAGTAGAAACGTACTTTACATTATCCCTTGCTAAACTTAAAACTTCATCCCAAGTTCGAGCTTTTTCTTGTTTCTATAAAACAAAGACATTGATGAAATGACTTGTTTGATGCGAACACTACAAACTTGTAGGATGTCAACTTACTAAACGAGGGCTGTAACAGCGAGCAAAATAAATCCACCAGGCTCTGGCATCTTCTTTGACTGAGCAAACAGGGCGATACTTTCGGAACCTTTGTATCCTTCCAATGCCTTGAAGGCCTTTAAGACAACCCACCATTTGGCCATACTGCCACTATCAAAATAAAAAATAGGTTAGAAAAGTAGCACTAAGTCTAGATCTTTTTTTTTTGTTTTTGTTATTGGAGCGGAGGGGGTTGGGGCTGAATACAGGTGCTTACATCATATAATGACAAAGGTACTTCTTCAAGATGTAGATCACAAACAATCCTAGGTTCCAGTCGAGATCTTAGCGGAAGCTCAGAACGATTTCTTTTGACATGAGCCTGAGCACTGACAGGAGAAAGTAGAAAATTGTGGGTTTTACATTTCACTCCAACTTTTGATAAGGCAACCTTAAAATGAAAACAATAGAGTTTAAAACATTGAGAAATGCAGGACAACAAATTGTTGAAGTAGAAAAGAAGGGTGGATGTTTTTATTTTGCAAGAGGAAAACACATACTGCAAGCTCTCCAAGAGAAAGATCTCCAAGAAGATTACTAGAATCAACTGTGTCCCAATAAACGCCCAAGGCACTAAGCTCCAAAAGCTTGAAGCTGTTTTGGCCTGAGTCGCCGGACAGATAACGTGGTTGCCATGTGTCATCACAACTTTGCGCAGACAAGGTGTCCATAGTGATGCCAAAGGCAAACGCTTCATTGGGCACTGTGATGTCATCCTCATATCTAATGTGAACATCTGTAATTTTGAGCTGGGTGGGAAGGAGGCAAAATTAATAGCACAAATGTTTAAACACAGGTTTTAAATACAATGTAATGGTAGACAGACCTGTAAATTTTCAACAACGTTGGTAACCACACTTGTTCCATAACTAAGCCATGAAGAGTAACTAGAGGCATAATAACTCGAACCCTGGTTATCAAATTCTGCTCTCCATTGTGCTTCAAGAGCGTCTAAAAAATTCAATTTATATTCTTGAGATGCTTGTTCTTCTGCTTCTTCATCCCACTGTAATAAATGTTAATAATAATAATAATCACAATTTTTTCATGAAATGTAGTAATATTTTAGAAAAGGTGTCCGAGAATCTATTTTTCACCTCATTAAGCCGGACTGGACCAGCCACAAGGTAAAGTTGCTCAATTAGAATGACCCATGGGGCACTGCGAATTGCCCTCACTGGAATTTGAAGTTTAATTTTCCCAATGAATCCAGCACGAACTTGGATTGGCAAGCCAAAGTGACGCAAGGCATCTTTCCTCAAAGGAAGGTTTTCGAGTTCTACCTCTCCTGAAAATGCAGTTTTAAAAAAGAGTAGTATTATACAACAAAATGATTGAGAACTATTAGCAGAGGATATTTTATTTGGTTTCTGCGCAAGTATTCTAGAAGGAAATAGTACCCAAATACTTTACCTTGTAGGATTGCTATGCTCAGCTGATGAGTATTTAAGTTTTCAACATACTTGCCCAAGTAAGTATTTAATACCCAGGCAACTAAACCCTCTAGCATGATGCATCACGTTATATGACCTGAAAAAATATTAAGCAAAATGCAGTAAGTGACATTAGCAGGAATGACAGTTCTGGCATCTTGAAGACCAGTTCTGACATTTATGTTTATAATGCAATTTTATTTGTTTCAAAAATTTTTGATGACGACAGAGTCGTTGAATTAAGGCGAATGAGGGATTAAGTAAACAAGAATTCCAAGTTGTCATAATACTGAATGATGGGTTAGATCATTTTGAAAGAGGCGACGCAATAAAATGAAAATTAAGAAACTGAGAGGCCTCTGCTTTCCGGAATACACATGACTTTCAATTACTGTGATGGAATAGAAAGTTTTCCGTCAAAACGTCGATATCTCATGAGGAGTTGTAGGTTAGAGATACAGGAGGATCATTGTATTGCACCATGAACCAAATGCCCGCTTACCAGACATACGAAGGAGATGTGATAAATAGAAAGTAAGATTTAATTAGCTGCTATAATACTTTAAGCTTAAGACGAGTTGGTTTGGACCGATGACATACACAATCTATAACAAAGTTCACTGGTCAGTTTTCCTGTTTTTTTGTTTTTGTGGCAGCAGAACTGTTTTAGGAGGTATGTTGGTATTCGCATTGACATTGAAAAGAAAACCTTGCAGCGCCCTCGTGCGGTGATCGTTCGAAGTAAGTAAGAGCCGGCCCCCAACCGCATTTCCCCCGCCCCTTCCTTTCTCCCTTCTCACCCCTTCACCACCCCTTTAAAACCCACACGGCACACGCTCTGCACGGGGGAAAAAGAGAAACAAACTTACTTCCTCGACGCATACCTAGATCTTATCTGTTTAAGTCATGGAACAAAATGCCTTGAGAAATGTGAGTTACTTTAGCTGTGCTGGTTTCGTGCTGCGTTTCTGTCATAAAAATATTGTTAACTTTCCAAACCCGTAAAAATGGCCCTTTGAGCAGTTCTAACCCTACAACACGTTAGGTGAATTATATTCATTCATCAGATATTTTGAAGTATTGCTTGATGTACATGTGGGCATAACATCTTCTTATTCCGACCGAACTGTGTAATTTCGATAAGAATTATTTTAAATGTACTGTTTATTGTGCATAGTTTTTATTACCGGTACAAATGTATGAGTTGTATAACTTTTAGAATTTACAAACGGTGGTCTTCCCTTACTCTTGTAAAACGCTGTGGCTTTATTGATTTTTCCTTTTTCTCCTTGAGCCTGTTAGGTCTGCATACTTGGAACTAAAATAGCCAGTTGTCCTTGACTCCTTCAGTCTGAAGCAAGTGCTGTGTTTTTCTCTGTTACAGTTTAAGGACTTCTTACAAGTATACAATTACATGTCAAACACATGCTTTCAGCATTGTGTTAACAATTTTTATTCAAGAGATTTAGCGGCTGATGAGGTATAGTAAGACATCCCACAAAATTTGAGATATTCAATGAATATTAACTGACTGACTGCTGTATGTGTTTCCTCCTGATTCCAGGAAACCTGTGTAGATTTATGTGTAAAGAAGCATATAAATGTTAATCATAGAATAATGGGAATTTTTGTGGAGATCCAGCCAATGATTGTTAACAAACGAATTGAAGAAATGAATCAGGCAGCATTGCAAATGGAACAGCAAGCTGCAGCTCAGGGTCAACCTGAAGTGTCGTCTGCTTAAAGTTATTGACTGAATGGTTTTTATTGTATTCCATCTGTACATATTTTTTATGTAGTTTTGTTGTGAGGAAAGGAAAGGTTATACTTGGTTCATGATGTCAGGCACCCAACCAGCTGCCGATATCTGCTTAGCCCTGCTTGTTGGCTTGCCTGGAAGTGGCAAGACAACGTTAGCTAAATTTCTTAAACAGTACTTTTCAACTGAACGTGAAGCTTCTGAAGATACGCTCTCCCTAAATGTCATTCATATCTGTTACGATAATTTGATCACAGCTGATCTCGCACATCGATGCAGCTCCGATCCAGACAGTGGAAACTGGCGTGATGCGAGACAAGAAGTCCTCACTATGGTGGAGAAAATGATGTACATGTTAAAGGATGTCCAGACAAAGGAGGAAGTGCACAAGCTTATTTTGAAATGTGGTCCAGAAAGCAAGTACATAAAGAAAGACTATGAATGGGATATAGTCATTAAAAAGCGCACAGTACTTGTCATTGATGATAATATGTACTACAGCAGTATGCGATACTTGTATTTTCAGCTTGCTCGTCGGCACAACGTTGGTTTCTTCCAACTCTACATTGAATGTTCAGTGGCTTCGGCTCTGACATATAATAAAAAGCGTCCCCTGGTGGAACAAGTACCAGAAGAGGTAATTCACAAAATGGCTGACAGGATGGAACCACCTGATGGTAAGCCTTGGGAGCAATATTCTCTGCTACTCAATGCACATGAGCCCTATTCTTCTGAAGAAACGGTTCAAAAAATTGGCAGTATAATATCCAAAGCACTTTTGAACCCAGTAGAACCAGTTGAAGACTGGTCTGAATTAGGGGAGGCATCTCGTCAAGCTTGTATGGCAAGTGTCATACACCAGTGTGATTTAGGGTTGAGACATCTGGTGAATGAGCGCATGAAAATGCTCCAGAAGTCTTCTGTTGATCCTGATGACTTAAGAGCACAGTCAAGAATCTTAAACTCTGCCCGTATTGAACTTCTGGAAGCTGTGAAGACAAGAGAAATTGTTGTTCCTGAAGATTTATGCGCTGCTGTGCAGCTCTGTCATCCTCTTGCTGGTGTTCGCCTTCAAAGCTTCCTTTCAACTCTTCTCCCACATTAACATCAATTTTTTGATCTGCATTTTCAACAATTCTTTCTACTGTATGTCCAATATTTGAAAAATTTGAAACTTTCATTTGATTGCTTGATATTTATGCTTGAAGCTAAAGAAAACAATGAGCTTTCATTCCACTGCTTCTTATGGTACTTCAGCAGCTAGAGCAATGTGACTACCTTGTAAAAAAATTGTACCTAGAGACTTCTTTGTTCTGAACTGGAAATAAAGTGTAACAGAATAATGTAACACAGTGACTTTATATTTTCTAGTTAAACCATAACCAATAAACATTGCAGAATTCCATGACAAGTCCTCTCAGGAATTTATGTCAACCATAAAGAAGATATATTAAAACTTAAAAAAATGAAAGTGTCATTGAAATGAAATTTTCTTGAGGTGGATGAAAAGAATGAAGAGAGATGACCGGCAGCAAGTAACAGGTAAGATTTATTTTCAATCTTGGGACAATTCTTGATACTATAGGGGGAAAAAAAAGATGCATGAATTCCAATTAAAAGAACACTCAGGAAAAATGGATTCTTGGTCCTTGAAAAGAATAAACCACTTACCTCTTGCTCTTTCTGCAATAATTCAGACAACATGTTATCCAACTTCTCTTGGAACCTTTGCCGTAAGGCTTGATTTTCCAAATTGGATATTTCAAGCTCTTGCTGTTGGCATCTCGAACGTAACTCGGGTAGTTCTGCTTCGAGCTGTTCTTTGCGCAGCCGCCCTATTTATGAATATAAATCAAGTTAGATAACTGTCACCACAGTTAATGGACATTCAAACCGTTTATTGAAATGCTTACGTTGCACAAATATTTTGGAGTCACTAGACATACTCTCAAGCTCCATACTAAATTTGGAATTTTTGGGGTGGTTACTTTCATCATCATCATCATCATCATAATCCATTGTGGACTCTTCTTTCATCATGGCACTGCTATGTTCATGGTCTACGTCAAAGGATCTGTCATAATCTTTTTCCATCTCATGTTCTCTTGTAAGTTCTGATTTGATGCCCACGCTATGTCTGTTATCATCTTGACCACTGAACATTTCACGGCTAAACTGTGTGACAAGAGGTAGTTTATCGGAGCTATGTGGAGCCTGAAATAATAGTAGTGCAGGAGTAAAACTTGCTTAGTATAAAAATCAATAACTGGTTATGGGTGGATATGCAATTAAGAAACAAGGAAGGTACCTGAATTGAAGTAGAATCCATTGTATGCATACTGTCATCTGCTGAGAGCCTGCTATTATCATCTTCCATTTCCATAATATTGATATTTGTTTCTTCTTCATCAGAATCACTGACAGCCTCTCCAAAGATGTCATGCTCGGCTAAAAAGATACGCAACATCCCACATTAATTTATTCAGCAAATTGAGAAAGGAGTAGACCAATGGAAACAAAATGGTCTTACCAACATCCACACTATGCTGAGTATTGGCCTCCAAAGAAGCATCACCCCCCCAAATGTTGCCTTCTCTTTTCCCACTGCCTTGCTTAGGTTTATCAGTTTCTTCACTTATTACTTCCCAGGTAACTTTCACTGCATCATTATCATGTCTAAAAAGGCGCTTGACCTTCAAAAATATCAGGCATATGGGATTAAGTTAAATGCAAACAAGGGAACAGAATTGATAACAAAAGAAAACACAACCACACACACCTCTTTCTCAATTTCAGGGGCCTCAACATACTTCTTTTTTAGTGTCTTGCGGAAGCGTCGTCTACGAACATTCTTCAGTGGAGGTGTTAGTCCATGTGGCCACAAAAACTTCTTCTCGACTTTGTTAGGGTCTTTTTTCTTTTTGGCAGGTGACTCTTCATCTGTTGTGGTTTGATCATCCTCTTCTTTACATATAAGCATCTAAAACCCAGAATATTTGAAATCAGAAAATGCGGAATTCAGTGAAATGAAGCCAATTGTGCAGAGAGGGACGAATATGATGATACCTGACATATGTCGGCAGTCTTGTAGAAATTTTTTCCATCAATTGTTTTCATTGACTCTGTAATAGTAGGCAAATCCACTAGCTAAAGGGGACAAAAAATGAAATAAATATTTGTAAAATTAATAAAAAAGGGTTCATGGACAGAAAATCCCCCAAAAAGGAGCACAAAGATAGTAATAAATAAGTAAATAACTAGTGCGAACCTTGGCATGCATTAACCAATGATCCATTCGAACTTCACCATATCTTAAATCATTTTCCAGTTTGATGAACAGCCTATCTTTGAGGTTCATTGATCCACTTCTAATGGCCTCCCTCAGCACTTTTGCAGGTTCCTGAAATTCCGAAGGAACAATATAAAAACCCTACATATAACCATGGCATTAATAGAAGTACTAGTCATCAATCTAATCCAAACAAATTTAAAAACAAAATGATATGGTTTTAACAACATGTGTACAAAGAGAAGAATAGGTAATAATGGAAAATAAGTATTTGTTGTTGAATGTATGTCAAAAGCAACCAACATAACCCTACTCACCGGCGGCAAACGCATTATAAACTGGCTTTCAAGTTCCACAGGTGCGTCCGATTCACGTTTGGACTCCACATCCTTTTTCGCGTGCAACCCGAATGACTTCATGATGCTGAATAACGCTAAGGACGAAATTCAGTCAATGGTAACTATCACAGGTACAGGGTACAGGGCTTGTCGACAACCTCAAGAGCATTCGTCGAGCTGCGAGCAACTGATGTCTTCTGTCTTCCCGTCTTCCCCCCTCCTCCTAGCCGAAGTAGAGCCCGATTGAGCATTGAGGACTCGTACATCGTGATCGTGTCGCTTTCGTTCGGGGTTCTAATTGGTCCGTACTTCTCCCATCATACACCGCGCAAAAGGCGCGCCAAGAGACTAGAAGTTCAAAAGCCCAGCCTTCCGAAACAAGAAAATAAGACGCGTGGTTTCTAATGAGTGATAGTGTTGCCAGAAAGCTAGGCAAAAACCGCCCAATACGCCCTGTGCGAAACGGGACTGTTTCTCCGCCCGCCAGCCTACTAGGCAACATCTTTGCACGAGTGACGAGTGGAGAGGAGAGGGGAGTTGCCTGGCAAGCAGGCGGAGATACCGCCATCTGCACACAGGTGTATTGGGCAGTTTTTTGCCTAACTTTTCTGGCAACACTGGATAGTGAACCGGTCAAAGCACAACAAACTAACAAACGATGTGTCACATACAGAAATCAGGGCAACCACCTGGGCACTTGTGTACCGAAACGACCCACATCTGAAGAAAAATAAATTATTGGAAAAAATAAATAACAAAACTAAATAAGAAAATGAAAATAAGAATTTTTGATTTACAAAAAGAAAGAAAATTACGTGCGGGGCTGCCTACTTTGGGAGCCAAAGTGGGAGCAATATGTTGCCTCACGGCCGGAGCGTGTCTTATTTGCAGAGTTTGTTTAAAGAGGGCCCTTTATTGGGTTGGGTTGGGAGGGTTGGGTTGGGTTCTAGCCCCCGGCGCCCTGGCGGCCCTGGCCTGGTCCTGCTGCCCTGCAGGCTGTGGTGCTGCTGCTCGAGCCTGTCCTGCCTGTCACCCAGGTGGTACCCCCACCACCGGGTACCAACGTGTACCCACTCCAACAAGATGTGTGTCAGGAGCGGCTCCAGACCTGACTCGAGGGGGGGGGGGGCGGAGTTTCGGCGCGCGCGCGCGCGCGCGCGCGTGTGTGTGTGTCTGTGCAGGGTTCCCACAAATTTTAATTTTTAATTTCCCCTGATTTCCAGGCGAGGGGTCGACAACTCGTGTTCTCCTGTGTTCCAGGCTAGACGTTCTCCGAATAAACTCCGCGTACTCCGGGTGTGCTCCGTGTTCTCCGGGTGTACTCCGAGCGTACTCCGAGCGTTCTTTGAGCGTTCTCTGAGCGTTCTCCGAGTAAAATTTGCCTGTTCTCCGGCTGTTCACCGGTGTTCTCCGAAGAACTCCGACTGAACTCCGGCTGTGCTCTTTGTTCTCTCGCTGTACTCTGTCTTCTCCGGCTGTACTCCGAGTGCTCCGACTAAACTCCTGTGTCCCCCAAAAACCCAAGTTGTCGACCCCTCGTTTCCAGGCCCTTTTTTGGAATTTCCCGGACTTTGAAGTACTGCATATCGATTCGATCAATGAAACGCAAGAGGAGCGAGCGGAAACTTTTTAAAAATAAAGTGGCAAAAACGGACTAGTTTTCGAAATGCCTCATACTTTTGTCACCCCAATCGCAGTGTTACCTTTTATCCAGCAAAGCCGTTATTCGTACAGTCACCCAAAACTCGCAAGTTTTGTCCACGGGCAAACACTTTATTGTGATCAAATTTCAAAATTTCGGCCACGGTGCTCGATGCGAAGAAACCATAAAAATCGACTACCGTGGCCAGAATTTCAAATTTCGATCACAATGAAGAGTTTGCCCCCAGGAAACTATAAGCGCGCGGCGTTGCCAAATCGTTTGGATAAAAGGTCTATATCAAGCACTGTCATGGGCTCAGTCAAATCTATAATTTTTCCCCCGATTTTTTCCCAAAATTTTCCGTGAGTTTTCCCTGATTTTCTAGATCGTTTACAAATTCTTACAGTCTTTCAGGTTTTCAAGGTTTTCCAGAGTTACGGCAACCCTATGGTGTGTGTACGCGCGCTCCTTCACCCTAGCCTAGCTCTGGATCAGAGCCGCAGCCCGCAGCGCGCGCGTAGGCGTAGGCCAGCCGTTAGGTCGGATTCTGAGCAGCACTCAGTGTCTGTCGCGAATGTAGCTGTAGCGTTGTACTCGAGAAAGAAAAGCAGCTCCTAGCTACCTTAGGTCACTCGTCTCATGCTCGAGTACACTGTAAATCTGAGAGTCATGTTTCTGACTGAAATTGAGCGAGGCATATATGTAAAAGAGTTAAATCACAATCCTTTTACGTCATTTCGTGAAGGTATAAAATCATTTTTAAATCCCAAATTATGGAAAATAATGCGAAGATTAACAGTTCAGACAGGTAGCAGTTGTTATACATACAAGGTTGACCAGTGGAGACGCATTGAACAGGGGAACAGTAAAGTAATGAAAAAAGTTAGGATTTGAGACAACAGTGCATACAGTAAA
Organism: Frankliniella fusca; assembly: GCA_029379305.1. Classification (NCBI taxonomy): domain Eukaryota; kingdom Metazoa; phylum Arthropoda; class Insecta; order Thysanoptera; family Thripidae; genus Frankliniella; species Frankliniella fusca. Next base: position 367,769 of record JAHWGI010001078.1, read on the forward strand.
ATTAACAAGTGTTGGTATTTTGATGTAGTAGGAAAAAATTATACAGTTTGCATTTAAAATTACTCACAGAGTTACAGAGCCGTATGTTAAGTGGTAACGAGTTCCATAGTTCCATAGTTGGGGGGCGCAGACAGAGAAGGAACCTTTCATTTTGTCTGTTCTATGGAGGGGAACTTGCAGGGTCATCTTAGTGTGCCTGTTTTGACGAGGGTGGATTTTACTCATAAATGTTATATAATTTGCAAGGTAGGCAGGTTCACCGTATTTACGGACTTTGAATAAAATTAAGAGGATAGCAGTTTTCCTGCGGTTTTCGACATTAAGCCATCTGGTTTTGGCAAGGTAAGGGGAGATCCTGCAGTCTCTTCTTAAACCATAGATGAAGCGCAGTGCAGAGTTTTGTACTCGTTGTAGTTGAGTGGTGCTGGTGATTGCAGGGTCGTGAAAAACAGGGTTGCCGTAATCGAGAATTGGATGTATTAGACTGTTGACCAGGTGGGTTCGCATCGATATCGGGAGCCAGTCGCTGTAGCATCGGAGTCGTTGCAGAACCCCGCGGCCCTTTTTGCAGACAGAGACGACCTGAGGTTCCCATGTAAGGTAGGAGTCGAAAAGGACGCCTAGGTTTTTGACTTTTGAGAGAGAGAGAGAGAGAGAGAGAGAGAGAGAGAGAGAGAGAGAGAGAGAGAGAGAGAGAGAGAGAGAGAGAGAGAGAGAGAGAGAGGAGGGGGGGGGGCAGCGCGAGCTGGAGAGAATTCGTGAGGGATGAATAAAGGCAGCGACCCGCGCTATAAAACACCTGAGCAAGTGCGATTGCAAGTAGAGCGGAGCTGCTTAACAAAGCTGAAAAAAAATCCGAAAATTGTGAAGTTTAGTTCAGAATTCGCAGTCTTAAGTTAGTTTTCAGACAAAGCCTCAAAATATTCTGAGCTGACACTGAAATTCCAGATACTGTAGTCTGAATTAGGCCGGATATCAGACTTGTCTGCATTTCCAGACATGAGTCGTATGAAAGGGCACTTCTTATATAACGCAGACCGAAATGCAATCTCTACTGGAAAATTCAGAATTTCTTTTTTCTTTTAGCAGTGTGTCGGAAAGACTGGGGGAGGGCCAGAGCAACACATCTGGACAAGCCCTGCTCTCTCAGTTCATTACTGACATTTATCTCAGAAGATCACTGTTATTCAACGAATGTGACGTCACATTCGTTTCAATGTAATTCGTGTCACATTCGTTGGGATATTGTGTCACATTCGTTTGAACGTGAATTTAGCTTAACAAGGTGGTATTTGATCATCGTTTCACGTTCAAACGAATGTGACACAATATTCCAACGAACGTGACACGATTTACATTGAAACGAATGTGACGTCACATTCGTTGAATAACAGTGATAGCGAACCTCTTCACGCTGCAGAAGTTACGCACAAGCAGTCGCAATGTCCTAGAGGCGGTGCCAGCAGGCGGAGCGCCTGGCAGCCAGGCAACCGGGCCGCACCGCTGCGCGGCGGGACGGTATGCCAGCCGCAGGAAGGGGCCGGGGCCGGGCCGAGCAACCCACACAAAAGATAGACGTCTATAGATCGCGGTAGACCGTCTATGGTCGGTCTACAAACGTCGATAGACGTCTATAGTTGTCTATAGATGGGCTACCTTGTGTCTAGCAAGTCTATGTCCACAAGGAGACGTAATTTAGATATCTAAAATTAGTCTTAAATTTAACTACGAAGAGACGTCTACGTATTGACCATGACCGAAAGTAGACATATATAGATAATCTACGAAATGTCTATCTTGTCTACATCTATTAGTAGACATGTGATAGACATATATAGATGAGAAAATCTGCCTAGTCTATGCGCAGACGGAATGATAGATGTCTATAGACATAGACATATTTTAGATCACAGTTAGACCTACCTTGGAAGATATAGCATCCTAACAGTCCACTCCTCAAGCTGAGCGCATAGCGTAATGTATAGAGCGACAGACATCTACCAAGAAGATGCTGGGTTCAACTCCCCAAAATTTATATTTTTCTGGTGTATATTTATATCTATTAGTATACATCTAGTAGATGTATATAAAAAGACGTCTAATATACGTCGCAAATTAGGACATTATACGTGTCGTAGATGTCTACCGGTAGACTACAAAAGACGTCAAGTAGACTCTTCTGCATCTAAGGAAAGACGTCTTTAATACGTATAATAGACGTCTATTTTTTGTGTGGGAATTTGTGTCATGATAAAAGTAAAACAATCACTGAATTCCAGCGTGGAGACGAGCCTACCACTGTGAATCTGAGAGTCATGTTTCTGACTGAAATTGAGCGAGGCATATAACGTCGCCCTAAACGAGTGAGGAAATTCTATATCGCTCATTTGGAGTGATCCGGTGATAAGCCTCACTCAAATCGAGCGAGATGACTTGATATCGCCGAAGGGTCCATCACTCGGCTTAGAAGCGTACACACGATTACTGTTTACCAGTGATTACTTACAGTTCTCGGTAAGTTTTTTGTAACAACGTTTCAATGAGGGAAAACCCAAAACAGCACGAAAAGCGACGAAAAGAAGAGATTTGGGAACAAGATTACCTGTAGTTATCGGAGAACGTGTACACAGGATTACCAGAGTGGTGGACCCCTCGGAAATCGCTCGTTTTGAGTCATCGAAACGACTCAAAAGGAGTTATATTAATAATATCACTCTAACAAGAGCGATAAAATTTGGGTCACCAATCTCGCTCTCCTGAGGGCGAGAATGCTCGCTCCTCGATTTACAGTGTATTCTTGCATTTTCAATGCGTTCAGTAGTAGGTGAATTTCTTCTTAATATTTTCAGTTAGTGTATTCTGATCAGTTTCCAATCGTAGGCAAGACCGAAGTTTGAGTCTAGAGACAAAGTACGATGTCGACGTCGACGCCCTTCGGGCGTGGGCGCGTCGACATCGTACTACGGCTTGGCCCGAGGGGGTGGGGGGGGGGTCGCGACCCCCGACACTGTTGTGTTTGTGCGCGCATGCGAGAGACAGGAAGGGAGAGCGGAGGGGGCGCAGTGGAGTGGAGGGGGAGGGCGGTTACGGTGACGGACTCGGACACGACACAACACGGCTGCAAACGGCTAAAACACGGCTGAGAGCGGGATCAGTGGACTGATTGTTGGCTTCCGGTTGGTCGATCCCTCCCCGCCTCCCTCCCTTCTCTCTCTCTCTCTCTCTCTCTCTCTCTCTCTCTCTCTCTCTCTCTCTCTCTCTCTCTCTCTCTCTCTCTCTCTCTCTCTCTCTCGTGCACGCCTGCTCCACCCTTCACCTCCGGGTCCCAAGCTGCGCAACGGCTGAGGCGCAGGTGGGTGCGAGTGTGTCTAGCGCCCTGCGGACGGGAAACGTGAGGGGGCGGAGTGGGGGTGGGGGTAAAACAAGCAAGAACCTCCTGCGAGTTAGCAGAGGGAAGGGGGTGGGAAGGGGGGCGGGGGGGGGGCGAGTCAGGGTGAAGAGGTTACTGGGGAGGTCAAAATAGATTAGGGGAAGCTGTCATCGACAACACACGTGCGAGCGAGCGCCTGCCCTGCCTCCCTCTGCCCCTTGGAGCCCACCCGACCAAGTTTTTCCTGGGCTGCTCTGCCGGCGCAAGTGAAGGAACGCTGCGCGCTCGACGGACGGCTGAGTGATTCGGAGGATCGCGCCTCAATCCTTGTCGCACCCATGTGTGGCCCATGTGATTGGTCGAGAGCAGTCGAACAGCTCAAAACTACTGCCATTTTGTTATGTTCCTGGCCCGTCCTGGCCTGTCTTCTTGCTCTTCTTCGTTCCCCCGTTCGGCGGCACTGTGAGCCGTGTCTATCTGAGGCGCTCCATGTACCGCGCGGCCGCGGCAGCAGGGGTCCACTCGAAGGGGTGCCTGTCCCCCCCCCCCCCTCCTCCTCCTCCTCCTCCTCCTCAGCCCCGTCGAGAAGAGACGCACAGTCTCTCTTGACCCATGCCGCCCCGTAGCTTAACCTTGCTCCGCTCAGTCCGACCCGAACCGATCCGACCGACCCATCCCCCTCTGGAACTTTGCAAACCTTCTGCACTTCCCCGGGCCCCGGCCCCCGGCCCGTCTCTGTGCCCCTTCTACCTACCTCCCATGCCCGCTCAGCCCTCATTTATTTTTCAAAACCCCTAAAGTACCCGGTGGTGTGCGGCTGCGTTTGGCAGTTCATTTCGCGGGAGTCGTTAAACAAAGCTTAGCTCGCGGAGCGGGAAGCAGTACGCCCGGCGCGGGCACACAGTGGCTGCGGGGCTGACTGGCTGTATGGCTCTGGCTGTTGGCGTGCCTCACGGGGAGAGCCCGGCCCGAGCGCAGCGCACGGCGCGCGTAGCGTGTGTACAGTACCCGTTTATAGCTGTCACGTATGAGCGGGGCGGGGCGGGGCGGGGCAGGGCGGCTGGCTCCAAGTGCGAGCGCGTCACATGGTGCCCAACCCCAACCCATACCCGGGTGAGTAGGAAGAGGGTAGCGGCGAGGGGGACGGCGGCGGCGTGCCATGCGCGCCGAAGAGATGGTGACGGTAAAGTGCGCGCCGGCGGCAAGCACCGCAGCCCAAGGCTAAAGTCCTGGACGGGAGAGAGACGCGAACTGCGTCGCGACGCGACACGTGATTGGTCGGCGCTATTTTGACTTCAGCCCATGTTAATCCCCGTATACCTGACCGGCGGCCATGGTCAGCCGGGTCGCTACCGCCGCGTATGCCCGCCTGCCAGCGGAGAAGCCGTCCGGCTGAGTTCGCGCTTCTCTCCCATCCACGCCTTATCCAAGGCAACCCCCTCCGCGCGCACGGCGCTCACGCGGGTGTAGGTTGTGCGTCCATGCGTCCAACCTGCAGGTTGCCTACCAGCAGGGTGACTCCGAGCAGCGTTTATACTCGTGTCCACTCTCTTGCTTTCTCGCATGTGGAAGTCGTGCCGCATGAAAGTGACGAGGCGAGGGGGAAACAAGAATGAAATTTTTGTAAACCTCGTAATTCAGCAAAAAATAGAGAAATTTACGAAAGTTAAGAAAGGTTTCGGAAAATTTCAGGAAAATACAGAAAACTTTCAGAATAATTAAGAAAAAATTAGGAAAATTCGCAAAAAAATAACACTAAAATTTACGGAATTTTAGGGAAATAATCAGCCAAAACTTCACAAAATTTGTACAGCAAAATTCAGAGTTGTTTCCCGCTCGGACGAAGAGAGAGAGAGAGAGAGAGAGAGAGAGAGAGGGGGGGGAGGGATAGAGAGAGAGAGAAGAGAGAGAGAGAGAGAGAGAGAGAGAGACAGAGAGAGAGAGACAGAGAGAGAGATATATGTGGTGGAGAACGTCCACCCCCTCCCCCACCCCACCCCCCTTCCCCCCTCGTTGCACCCCGGTCCAGTCCGGTCCGGTGTTTGCTTGCTTTCAAATCCTGCTCGCGCGGCCGAGCAGAAATTCACGCGAAACAAAAACCCGACAGAACCACCTTTCCAGCTGCTCATAGAAAACTTTCTCGGGGAGGAAGGCGTGCTTTTCGCGGTGACGCAACGCCTCCTAAAGAAAAGCCGCACACGCTGGCTGCTGCTTTGTGAGGGAGACGCGAGGCCCGCCGCGCTCGGCCTGCAGCCAGGCCCTCTCGCCACCAACGCCATAACACCCCAGCTCGCCTTTCTCCTGTTCTTAGTCGCCGCGCCGGCCGCTGCTGAAAATTATCACGTTTGATACAAATGATTGTGCCTGAGCTCCCCCCGCGAGCGCTGCGGCTGCGAAACACAGCAGCACAGCGTCCAGGCCGGCCAGGCCCGGCATCGCATTCCAAAGGGAAAGGGTATCTCCTTTGTCTCCGATGCCGCCCCGCCCCCCGCCCTTCAGATGCTGGCTGACCCATCCCCACCCCCACCCCCTCTCTCTATATGTATGTCTCTCTCTCTCTCACTCACAGGCGCGCCCCATGCAGCACCTTTGATGTTCTCCCTCTCTTTCCGCTCGCAAGCTCACATTCCCGACCTGTTAACTGGCCGCTTCCGAAAAGGTCCCCGTTTGGCCCCGACGCGACCGACCGGAGCCGAACAGGAAAAGAGGAGTAGGAGGAGGAGTACGAGGAAGACCAGCAGCAAGACCCTCGAGCCCCGCAAATAAGCGCGCCGTGGCGTGGCGTGGCGGGGCGTGGCGGGGCCAGGTCCAGCCTCCGCCTGCTCTTTGGGATATTTAGTGAAATGCGCTGCCGATTTGAAGCCCCCGAGCTGCTGCACACAGCTGCGCACTCAGCCTCAATGATGGGTGCAGCTCGAGCGGAGCGGGACCGCAGCAGCCCCGCCCCGCCCCGCCCCGCCCCGCCCCGCCCCACCCCGCCCCGCCCCGCCCCGCCCCGCCCCGCCCCACCACGCCCCCGCAGTCAAAAGGATTAGCGGCCACGACTATTCCGGGCGCGGTGGGGCCGGGTGCTAACCTTTAAGTATTATGATAATTCGAGAGGTTCCCGCTACCCTGCCCGGCCCGGCTCCACACTCACAAGGGCGAGATTATCATCGCTCGGCCTGCCTGCCTGCCGCTGACGTCGTAGGCCCTTTCATCCTTAAATAAGTCTTCTTTTTCGACCATTTTTCTCCACTCTGTACGGCTGGCCACGACGCTGATCAGAAGAGCCGAGAGACTGGCGCAGAGGCCGTGCTGCTGCTCCACCCGGTACGGCCAGCCAAAGCGAGGCAAGGCACGGCCTCCTGGAAGAAGAAGGAAAAAATGTAAGAAGGGAAAGGGAGGACATGCCGCGCTCGAGAGCAGCAGAAGCCCACAGAAACATGCTATACAAAATGGACCCACGCTGCAAGGAGCGAGAGGGAGGTCACTTCAAAAAATCACTGTATATGGTCCCAAAATAAAAATCAGAATTTTTTTTAAAAAAAATAAAATCAAAATAAAATCAAGAAGAAAAGATACAGAAAAAATTGAAAGATCGGGGAAAATGAACACTAAAATAAAAAGCGAAATTGAAAAATATACAAAAGGAAAAGAAAAAAAAAGGGATGAAAGATCAAGGTTTCAAAAACAGTGACAAAAATTTTCCTTGACAAATCAGAAAATTCAAAACAAAAAATCAAAATAATCAAAAGTAAAATCAATCAAGATTGGTATTGATAGCAGATGATACCGCACCGCAAGAGAAATTGCTATGGGGTGCGACAATTTGTGTGTGAACAGACACGATGTAAACGACGAACGACGCCAGCAGCGCCGCGCCGCGTGCCTGCGGGGTTAGGAGGGAAAGGGGTGGGAGGGGTCCGCCTGCGGCGTGGCGGACCGAAGCGGTCGCTGGCAGGGAGGAGCTGCTAGTGTTACACGCTGCGCGCGAGGAGGAGGTGAGGTGCCATTGTTCCGCGCAGACTGCGCGTCAGACATTCAGCCATAGCCCCCCCTGGCAGCGCCGCGCTATATTATTAGTTTCTGGACTCGAGAGTAAAAGCTAGCTGACACCTCGGCTGACACCTTCAAATTACAAGTTAAATTTTATGTTAAGTGTTTAAAGGTATCATCTGCTAAAAACGTAGCACACATTTTGAATGAGTGATCGCCCCCTCGGCGAAGAGGATGAGTAGGGTGGAGATATATATCTCATCAACGCCATGAGTTGACCCAGCTTCACTTGACCGAGCCGCCGGGGCCGGGGCGGGGCGCGGGCGGTCCGCTCGTGCGGCACGTTTTGTTTTGGCGCGGCCGGGTCCGGGCCCGCGCTCCGCCGGTGGAGGGGCGGCGCAGGGCAGGGGGGGTCCCGGGCGCGCCGTGCCGGTGGTGTGGTCCCCGCCCCCGTGCCAGTCTCCCGCCGGCAGCCCCAGCCTCCGTGTCGGAGCCCCCACCACCCCGCGCCGCGCCGCTCAACTCCTCGCGCCCCGGCCGGGCCCCGCCGCACAGCGCCACGAGCTGCTTCTCGTCTCACCGCGCCGCGACCGCGACCCTCCCCCGTTCGCGTTGTGGACCGGCCCAGGGCGCCATCCTCCTCCTCGTCGTCGTCGTCGTCCTGACGGCAGTTCGTCGTCCTGCTACCGGAGAACCGCGTCCGTCACCGTCGTCATCCCGCTGCCGAGGCCGCCGACCGCGTCGGGATCAAGGTGAGAGTGGAAAGGCGAGACTTGGATGCGCGAAAGAAGTGCCGCGCTTTTATATCTTCACCTCGGGGAGTTGTGGTGGAATGGAAGCATGCGAAAACTTGCGAGAGATTTTGTTCGGGTCGCATTATCGTGAAAAGCGCGGAGATAGCGAGGCAGCAGGCAGCACACAGACACCATGAGAGAGGGGCGCTCTACTCTCGCAGACACAGTGTCTACCCGGGTCTCTCGGGTAGGCAGACCCGCATCACTATTGTGTTTTCACCCGGATGACACCCGGTACAAAACAGGGCTGGCGGCTGGTGTCTGTGAAGGCGATCAGACTGGCAGGTAGACTGTACCGCACGTAGCGGAGCGGGAGGGTTGCCTGGGTTCACGGCTCCTCCCACGAGGCGAGGGGGAAACAACTCTGACAGTTTTTGGACACTTCGTTATTCAGAAGAAGAAAATAAGGAAAATTCAGAGAAAGTTCAGAAAATGTGCAAGATATTCAGGAAAATTCAGAAACATTCAGGAAAATTAAAAAAAACTCAGGAAAATTCACAAAAATTTAGGTAAAATTCAAGCAAAATTTCAATAAAAAATTCACAAAAATTCACAAAAATTCACAAACTTTCCACACCAATATTCAGAGTTGTTTCTCCTTCGCGGCGAGGACAGGGACAGGCGTGCGGGGCGCAGCGCTGGCGATCAGCCTAGCAGGTAGACTGTACCGCACGCAGCGGAGCGGGAGGGTTGCCTAGCGTCACGGCTCCTCCCGCGAGGACAGGGGATCTGGAGCACCGCCATGTGGGACGATATTGGGATGTAGTTAAAGTGGCCGAGAAGTTTAAATAGATAACAAAAAAGAAAAAAAATCCAGGAGAGTGGTTTGCGTTAGCTCCCAGCGCCCTGCCCCACCTCGCTACCCTCTGTTGCAATTTCATCTGCGTTCTCCCCTGCGCGCGCTGCGGGCGGTCAGCTCTCTACATAGTTCGGGGATGGAAATTCTGATTGGCAGCGCGCAGCGACCGAGTTGGGCCGGGAGGGGGGGGGGACCTCGCTGAAGAGTCCTCCAGGCCAGCGCTCTGTTTACCGGTCAGCCACCAACAACTTTTTCGCGGACCAGATCCTGTGGAGCGGGGCGGGGCGGGGCGGGGCGGGTATCGCGGAGGACGAGAGTGAGCGAGAGAGGGTCTTGTCGATCGAGTGGGAAGGAGAGGAAGAGAGACGACGTTCGCAAAGAGAGAAGAGCAGGGAGATGTGATGGACTGCGAAATTTCCCTCTTCCTCACCCGTAACCTATTTCTCCTACGGGAGGAAGGGGGAGAGGGAAGGGGAGGAGGAAAAAAAATGCCTTGTTGGCCATCGAGAAGGTTGATAAAAGAGGTTGAAAAAGGCCACCCCTGACGACCCCTGAGGGCCCTACCCACTCCCCTCGGCCACCTTACAAAACACGCTGTCGGCACGGGCATAAAAGTTGTCAATAGTCGGCATGAATAAGGGCAATCTCCGGCGATTCAAGGTCACAACGCTTCCGCTACTTACGGCGGGGCGGCGCAGGGCAGAGGCGACGCGGGGCGCGCGGTAACTGACTTCCGTAAACATTTCCACTGCTGTACTTGATGATGACGAAGTGGTAGATGGGGCTGGGAATGCACAATGAAGAAGCGGAGCAGGGAGCAGGGGGGAAGGGGGAGAGCGCGCGAAGCAAAGGAGAAAAATGGAAGCCGGCCAAAAAATAAATTAAGGAGGATTTATACGCGCAGGGGTTTGCTGCAAAATGTTTTCTCGGGGGGGGGGGGGGAGGGTATGGGGGTAGGATTTTAGAGAGGGAGAGAGAGCGAGCTTATATATCATTTGACACTGCAGCGAACCCTTTCTTGTCGTGTTAATAAACCTCCGTCTGACCTCTTGGGTGGGCGCGGTGGGCGGAGTGGGGCGAATAAGCGCTGTGGGGCGTGGCGGGGCGTGGCAGGGCGTGGCGGAACAGGTACTGGCGGATGTCTGCAGAAGTGACCGTGGGCGTGGGGCCGACCATCAACAATATAGACCTCTAGCCGGGCCGGGCTGGACCGGCACAGCACAGCACAGCCAGCCAGAGCAGTCGAGTCGGGCTCAGTTTCAAAGCAAACTGTTTGGCCTGGCCCCCATCTGCGCTGGCGCTGGCCCCGCCCCGCCCCGCGCCCCGCCCCGCGCCCCGCCCCGCCCCGCACCTCGCCCCGCGCGTTTACTTGGACACCTTGGACTCCACTGATTGCTTTGGCGTGAACGGGGTGGTGCGGGGCGGGGCGGACAGGACGTGCGGCAGAGCAGAGCGCACTCCTAGTTGAGCCGAGTCGGACCGAGCCAAGCCGAGCCGGGCCGAGCCGGGCCGAGCCGAGCCGATCCGGGCCGGGTAGGCAGGGCAAAGGAGCGAGGAGGACCTACTCAGATAGCCCCACAAGGCACGGCACGTTTAGGGCCCCGGGGGCCGTGGGACAGCTGAGGACACCCGCCCCGCCCCCCACCCCGCGCCCCGGGGACAGCGAAACAACTGAAACTGCCAAACAGCACTGCTGCCGCCGATGGGCAGGGCAGCGCGGGCAGCCCCCTGGCCGGACCTCGCCGGGCCGTTAGCCGCGGTGGCATCTGGACGCTACGCTATGCTGCGATAGACCCAGGGCGGGGCGGGGCGGGGCGGGGCGGGAAGCCCTCGGAGGCGATCCATCGCGTCATACCCTGGACCGGACGAGGGAAAGCGTGCTCTGGGCACAGCACAGCCACGAGCAGCGCGGACACCAGCAGCACTGCACGGCCCGGCCCTGCCCTCCTGATGAGATGAGACCACACCTCCATCACGCGCAATCTCACAGCGCATCTCCATCACCGGACCGGGCTTCACTGATGGGCAGAGAGAGAGAGAGAGAGAGAGAGAGAGAGAGAGAGAGAGAGAGAGAGAGAGAGAGAGAGAGAGAGAGAGAGAGAGGGAGGGAGAGAGGGAGAGAGGGAGAGAGGGGGAGAGAGAGGGAGAGAGAGAGAGAGAGAGAGAGAGAGAGAGAGAGAGAGAGAGTGAGAGAGAGAGAGAGAGAGAGAGAGAGAGAGAGAGAGAGAGAGAGAGAGAGAGAGAGAGAGAGAGAGAGAGGAGATTGATACGTGATCCTCCTCGACCCATACAACGCGCGGGGGCGCACTAAAGGCGGCCTCGAGGGACAATTATTTCACTCTTTCCTAGGTGGTTTCGGACTATCTGGGTGGTGGGTGGGTGGGAGGGTGGGGTGATCGTGGGACGTTAGAATGATTTCCAGTTCAAATAATACGGGTTAAGCTCATATCCCCCGCCCCGTCTGTGCCAAGACGGCGGTAACTCATCCAGCGGCGTGCCACCCCCGACCCCCTCGCCCCGGGCCATCTCTCTCCCTCTCGTGGCGTAAAATGGGGCGGACATTCGCGCCCTTCGCCCCGCCTCGTCGCACCCACCACGCCCCGCCGTACCGCGCTACGTGCGACGCCAAACGACGTGGCTGCGGTCAACCTGTTGCCGTGTGGCGCGGCGGGGCGGGGCGGGGCGGAGCGGGCCTAGGGTAGCGAGGCCTACCTTGCTCCGCTTCGCACCGCATCGCTCGGTTCCTGGCGCTGCCCGGAGTCTGTTTGGCATCGCGCCCCGCCCCGCCCCGCCCCGCCCCAGGGCGGCGGTCAGCCTCACAAGACTAAGAACAGCCAGCAGCCGAGTCGCACCCCGACCCCGTCCCACCCGAGGGGTCCCTCACTCCTTTCGGTCATCGTACGCGGGAAAATTCAGTCACATTTTCGATCATTTTCAATCAGCATAAATCATTTTCAGTAATTTTCGGTCATTCCGTCATCTCAATCACATTTTCAGTACTTCGATCATTTTATCTGTAGTTCCATCATTTTCGGTCATATTTCGTCATTTTCTTTTACTTTTCAATCATTTTCAATAACTTTCAATCAATTTTCAGTCAATTTTAAGTCAATTTGCAATCATTTTAAATCATTTTCAATCATTTTAAATCATTTTCAATCTCTGTCGTCATTTGCTTTGCGTGTTGGCTGTGGGCGCCTACTTCGAGAAACGTTCATCTATAGCTTGATTGTTAGGGTAAAACATAGGACGTTGGTGCCTAAATCAGTCGCCGAAGCCATTTTTCCAGCCATCGGTTATCTGCAAATTGATTGAACTCCTTCAAAATAAATTGTCAATCAATTTTCAATCTTTTTGAATCACTTTCAATCAATTTTCAATCATTTTCAATCACTTTTAATCACTTTCAATCAATTTTCAATCATTTTCAATCACTTTTAATCATTTTCAATCAATTTTCAATCATTTTGAATCATTGTCAATGATTGTCAATCATTTTCAATCATTTTCAATCTCTGTCGTCATTTTCAATCGTTTCAATAAGTTTAAGCCAATTTTCAATTATTTCATCATTTTAGTCAATTTTCGGTCCTTTTCAGTCAATCAGTCATTTTTGATCGAAAGTCATCGTACACGGAAAATGGGAGTGAGGGACCCCTCGGTCCCACCTCGCCCCACACTGAGAGAAATGTTTCATTGCAGCCATAAAAAATTGTTTGATCGATTCCGTTTGGTCATGGGCATCAAAATTTTAGTCACAGTAACTAAACCTTTGGTTACAGCAACCAAAATTTCGGTTACAGCAACTAAAATTTTGATGCATATTACTAACCGGGACCGACCGAACAAAATTTGATTATGGGTATCAAAATTTTGATGGCTGCAACGAATCATTTCTCTCAGTGCACACTGACGGAGGGCCGCGTGTGTCCGAAGTGCTATAGCTAGGGCGGCGAGGGGGAAACAACTCTGAAATTTTTGCACACCTCGTAATTCAGAGAAATTTAGAAGAATCAGAGGAATTCAGATAAATTGAGACAAAATCCGAAAAAAAAAAACGTTAAAATTTAGGTACATTTTCAAAGTTTGTAAAATATTTTGGTAAAATTCAAGCGAAATTTCATGAAAAATAACAAAATATGTACATTAAAATTTAGAGTTGTTTTCCCCCTCGCAGGGTGGCCGTCACAAAGGGCGTAGCCACGGTGCGGTGGTCACTCCGACCAACCCCGCCGCACGCACCCCAAGCATCTCGCCGCGGGAAACCAACCAAGTCTGCCGCTTTCTTACTATATATATCCTGTCGGTCGGGGCGGGGCGGGGCAAGGCGAGCAGGCGGGGCGGACAGCCGGCAGCCTCGACTCGCTTTAATTCTTTTTCGGTAAAACACTGCGGCGGCTTTCGCTGCTGCCGCGGTCGCGCCGGAATAAAGGGCGCGACATTGAATAACGGGCTGCGGCCTGCCTCTTCTCGGGCACGCTCCACCCCCCCCCCCTTTTTTTTTCCCCCTCCGCTCCGCCCCACTCTGCTGCTTAGACCCACCCGCCTACCCCCCCGTACCGCCCACAAGGCGCTCCGCGGGTACCCATCCAGGACGTGTAGCGGTGCCCCGCCCCGCCCCGCCGGAGCCGGGTCGGGCTGGTCCACGCCCAGCAGGGCGATTCCGCGCGCCGACTTCGTCTCTCTGTCCTTGTTGCACTGAAAATCTACAAGTCATAATTCTCGCCCCCATACGAGTGAGAGTTTGAGGGCAATTTTATTACTCTCTGGAGAGTAAGAATTTTTTTTCCTCGCCCTTTGTGAGAAAGAATTTTGAGGCCTCGCCCAAATAAAGTGAGAATTCGTGCTCAAATTAAGTGAGGTTAAAAAATCCTTACTCAAATAGAGCAAGGCTCTGAAAAATCTCGCTCGAAAAGAGTGAGGTTAAAAATTCTCACTCCAATTTAGTATGGAAAAGTGTTCTCTCCCATTTTGGGTGAGAAATTGCAGTGTGCACTCACGGGGCTGGCCCATAAGGACTGAGAGAGAAGACACTACTAAACGATACCCTGAATCCGCCTTCAGGCCAGGGCCAGGCACCACCAAAAGCTCCGCCCCGCCCTGTCCCATGCGGTGAGAAGCTGCCGGCGAAGTTTCAGCGCGGAGCGGAGACGGCAGCGACGTAGCGGTGGCGGCAGCATGGCGGCAGCGGGAGCCAGATTACGGGAACGCGCCCCGAGGGGGACGCCCCCTACTCGCAGGAGCTGCGCGGGTGGAGCGGGATGCGGGGCGCGCGGCTGAGGCCCCCATAGGGGTCATGTGCTGCAGCTCGGCCCACAGCAGACAAGACGAGGGAGGACCTGGTTGGTGCCATACGGCGTGAGGCGGGGCGGGGCGGTTTGCGGGCGTCTCCTGTGGAGATGGGCCGCGAGGCACGCCGCCGCCCTCCTGGAGCCCTCCTGGAGCCCTCCTGGAGCCCTCCTGGAGCTCTCCTGGGGCCCTGCTCCGAGGGCCCTCCGCCGCGGGGCCGGACCCGGTAGAGGGCCCCCGCAGCCCCCGCGGCCCCTCGGAACCCCCATTCATCACTCAGGCCGTCCTCGCATGATGAATAGCCCCGCGCTGCACACGGCTCGGCCGCCCCAGACCCGGACCCGGACCACCCCCGACCTCTCTATAGCGAATTATTATAACCATTGTTGTGGGTTTAGCAGCTACCCGTGCTGCTGCTACCCGTCAGCTGCCCGCCCGGCCCCGCCCCGTCCCGCCGTACCCCAGGGTACCTGGATTTATGTGGCATGCGCCTTTCCCGCTCCTCTGGTATAACGGCCCCCGCCTGGAGCGCAAGGAGCCCAATAAGGCCCTGCTGCTGGTGCGCAGAGCGGAGGTATGGGCGAGCGAAGGCAGCTGCCACAGCGCACAGCGCGCTGAAAGAAACGTGACAAAATTGAGTCGTTTACAGCAGCAGCAGCAGCAGCAGCAGGAACCGCGGCGAGCGTTACTTCTTTAACCGGTTCGTAAACGGATTTGGAGGTCGCTTTGCATATTTCCTCTTAGTCAAAGGGAACGCCGACCTCGCCCCTCTCTCTCTTCCTCTCTCCCCCCTTCCGTGGCCCCCGGCCTCAACCCTTCACCGGTCCGGCCCCGGACCTCGCTCCACCCCTCTCCACCCCACCCCACCTCCACCTCGCAGCGCAGGGTCTATTGTCCGCTCATACTTTGAGGCGCTTTCATGGAGCCTGTTTCTTCTCACCTCTCGCACCGGTTCACTTTTTCTCTCCCACAGTCAGCCTACGCTTTTTCACCAGCCACGCTGCCCGCTCCACCCCGGCACGCCATGCCGTACCCGATTGAAAAGGGATGATGAATGCTGTCCGCGAAAAGCATTCACGCTCGCCCTAATTTCTCGCAACAGCAGCGGACCAGCTGATTTTAATCTCTTTTTTATTATTTCGCACACCGTACCCTTTGGTGACGATCGTCCGGCTCCCTGTGTTAATGCTCTCACCCCTCCACTCCCGTACCCCTTCCCTTCTTCTACCCCTTTTCCTTTTCTTTCTCTATGGAAATTGATGTTCGTCGATGCGCTCGGCTGTTGAGGAAAAAAATACTTTTAGGGAAGAGGAAAAGGCTGAATAGACAGCATGTTTGGTACGGTCGATCAGTCGCAGTCGGTTGTTTGAGGTCGAGCGGTAAGCACCCAGAGTGATGAACGGATGAATGGATGGATGGATGGATGGATGGATGGATGGATGGATGGATGGGTGGATGGATGGATGGATGGATGGATGGATGGATGGATGGATGGATGGATGGATGGACGGACGGACGGAGGGACGGACGGACGGACGGACGGACGGACAGACGGACGGACACTGAAAATCTACGAGTCATAATTCTCGCCCCCATACGAGTGAGAATTCGAGGGCAATTTTATTACTCTCTGGAGAGTAAGAATTTTTTTCCTCACTCTTTTGAGAAAGAATTTTGAGACTTCACCCTAATTAAGTGAGAATTCGTGCTCAAATAAAGTGAGGTTAAAAAATCCTTACTCAAATAGAGCGACGTTAAAAAATATCTCGCTTGAAAAGAGTGAGGTTAAAAATTCTTACTTTTATTTAGTATGGAAAAGTGTCCTCTCCCATTTCAGGTGAGAAATTGGATTCCAGGGTTTGCAGTGAACGGACGGACAAACGGATGGATGGATGGATGGATGGATGGATGGATGGATGGATGGATGGATGGATGGATGGATGGATGGATGGATGGATGGATGGATGGATGGATGGATGGATGGATGGATGGTGACAGAGCGCCTCGCTGCCGTGCAGCCCGCATGCACGCCCTCCAAGATGTCGCCAAAGGGCGCTGCTGTTAGCCGTCGCGGGGCGTTGCTCACGGTCCCCGCGCAGGAGGGGGCAGGGGCAGGGCAGGACCGCAGGACCGCAGGACCGCCCCCGGCGGCCCCCGGCCGCTCCCGTTCCGTTCATAAGATTCCGCCGCGACCGAGCTGTGTACGTTGAGTAAGAAATTGGCAACCGCGAAAGCGGGAGGCGAAGGCCACCCTTAAAAATCCCCCCCCCCCTCCCTGAGGGAGAGGCCGGACCGAACGCGACCAAAGGGTGTCTAAAAAGGCCCCTGCCCCCGCCCTCGCCAGGGACCCTAGCTCCCTCACATGTGCCCGACATACGTCCCGAGCTATAATGTCGGATACAATAGCGGCTCGCGTGGCCGGTAGCACCACGCCATCAAAAGCAACGAGTTGTTTGAATGGTAGTCACGCGCCACCCCGAGTCCGACTTGCGATAAAAGAGCTACTTATCGACCAACTAAAACCCTCTAAGGATGAGCCCCATAAAAAAAGCACACAACAAAAACATAAAAAGTCAGGATATAAGAATGGGAGCTTACAGTCTATAATGTCCATCAACTTTTTTCGCCTTATCCAACCGCGAAACTAAGTGCTGATGGGCACTATGTTAAGCGGCAGGACGCAAAGTCAAAAAAGTACTATTCCCCTTGCGGTCCCCCCTCCCCCCTCCCCCCCAAAAAAAAACTACAAAATAAAATAAAAACGTAACGATGGGTGTGGACTCTGACGACTCTGTAAAATCAATTACTGTGACGTCACTTTCTTTATAACGTGAAAACTGTCGTCGCATTGCCCAGAATGTGATGTCCCATTCGTTTTAACGTGAATCGTCTGAACTTTGTGGGCTGAATTTTACAGTAACATTCAAAAGAATGTGACAGTAATAACTAGAAGAATGATAGAGTTTTCACATGAACTAGAATGCAACGTTACAGTAATAGAAGAACAGTGGAGGGTTATGCAAGGCTGCACGCAAGCGTGAGCCGGCGGGTTGCCTAGCCCCTCTGAGCAGGGCCGGGGCGGGGCAGGGCGGCTCGCAGCTGGACCACACTGTTGGAAAATACCACGGTAAATGCCTACGGTACACACCGTAAATTTGTTACCTGGTCCCGGACCGTAATTTTTGACTACGGTCTGAATGTTACGGTACACACCGTAGCCTGCAAATATGTTGTGGAAGTTCAATGGAGCACATTCCATCCACAATAAAGTACAGTCCGTACCGTAAGGATACGTTACGGTCTGACCGTACACAAAAACTACGGTACGGACCGAAGGCATACCGTAATTCTCTACGGTATTTTTAACAGTGCAGCTCCGCTCCGCAAACACTCGCACATAGACATGTTTATGCTGACACTATACGGGACGGGCCTTGAACCTGCTCGCCACTGGGTGAGGTAAGCCAGCAGCCCTGGCCGGCCCAGCCCTGCCCTGGCATAGCCGCTGCCCCCGGCAGAGGCGAGGCGAGGCGAGCCGTCCCCACACATTCCCGTCCCCGCAATGAGCCGCCTACATAGCATCACGCGCTGCCAGCCAGCCAGACGCACCCAATCTGCCTTTTCATACTCCTTTCCTCTTGGCTGCCCCCATCACGCTCGCTACCCCGCACTCTGGCACGGACCCCGGACCCGGACCGACGTCAAAGCGCTCTCTCTCTCTCTCTCTCTCTCTCTCTCTCTCTCTCTCTCTCTCTCTCTCTCTCTCTCTCTCTCTCGCTCGCTCGCTCGCTCGCTCGCTCGCTAGCTCGCTCGCTCTCTCTCTCTCTCACACACACACACACACAATGCCCATCTAAACCCTTTCACGCTAATGATACCGGGTCGGGGTGGTGTCCTGGCTGGCCCGCACGCCCTCCGCCCCTGCTGGCCGCGGGACTATGGCAATGGCCGCACACCGCCCGCCTGGCCCGCCGCACGCTCAAATCACATCAGGTGTGTTCCGCGCGGCATTACGCCGAGTACGTTTAGTGCCGCCCGTGGGTGGGTGCGTTCCATTGTGTGCCGCGCGAGCTGCGCGAGCTCGCCCCTCTATCATCTATCCGAGCACAATAATGCGGTTAGTTGGGTACTCGCCGCTCGCCGCGCGGTCCCTGCCGGCGGCCTGCCCGTACGTGCCGAAACCAGTGCAGATATGCGGCGAAGCTTCGGCTGCACAAAGCTACATAGAGGGGCTCGGCGTCTCGTCGCACGATCACCCACCCGCGGCGGCCTTCAGCCCGCACAACAGAAATAATACAGATGCAGCTGGGGATAATTTTAATTTTCGAAACCGCTACAGAAGGGCAAAGGATCGGCATAAAAGAGCGGATCTTTTCTAAAATTATTTTTTTAGGGCCCCCCTAATAGAAAAAGAAGTCCCCACTTTGTCCCTAAACAGGTCCAAAGTAGTCCCTCGAATTTTGGGGGGACTAAAAGGGGATTTTGCGGTTTTTGAAATCCCTCCGAAGTCCTTTTCGAGAGGAATCTCTATGAAGTCCTTCCTCTGTCGATCCATATTTTTCCATGGTTCACAGAACATGTAGAAAAACGCATTTTAGGTCATTTTTAGCGCGTCATACGACATCAGAGGGGCCGTAGATACTCTATGAATACATATATGAACATATGATATCATACTGAATTTTGAATGAGACGGATAGGCGCTCTGTAGCCCTTTCAGATGATATTGGAGAGTGGCATAGGAGGTACTTTCGAGGGACTTCAGAAGGGATTCCGTGGACAGGGATTCCGAAATCCCAAGTCCCTAGAATGCACCATCTGGATACATTTTAGGGATTTGGAATTAGGGACTCTGGAGGGATTTGGAATTAGGGACCTCAGAGGGACTTCCTTTTTTATTAGGGCCCGTTAGGAGTGCGTATTGCTCACACCCGTCGCCCGTGAGTTTATTATTTTTTCTTGACGATGACTTCTTATGACCGCAGCCCATCCTGTCGAGCCAAATCACACCGAATTTCATCCAAATTTCAATGAAATATACTACGAAAAGTTTTTTTTTTTATTTTAGGAGAAGGAGGACGCAAGGCTCTACCTTTTTACGCTTCCTTTTAATTTTATTCTAAATAAAAACGCCCAAGCACACGGCGCTCCCGGCCGAGCTGCTGCCACGGCCCTCTTTTTAATAAGACGAAAAGTGGTTAATGGATGAGTGCAATATCTGCGCCGCACCGCTCCCTTGCAGCTCCCTGCGCGGCAGTACAACCCTCTCTCTCTCTCCCAATTTGTGTACATGAAGTGGCTCCGACCCAAGCCGGCCCACCATGCCACGCCTCCGCACTCTCCCTGTTTTGGGTCAGTTATGGCCTTTCCAGATTGGGGTCAGGCGATAGAGGTGTCAGTCCACAACAGCCATGGGCCATCAGGCCCTGCAGGGAGATGCGCTCGGGCGCGCTGGGGCGGGTGTGGACGGGGGAGCTGATTGGGCGTTGAGATTACGGCCAGAGGATCCTAATAGTTGAATGAGACGGGCGCGCGGCACCCACTACTCCCCGGGAAAAACAACTCTAAATTTTTGTACACATATCGCAATTCAGGCAAATTAAGAAAAATTCAGGGAAATTCAGCAAGGTTCAGAAAAATTAAGAAAAATTCACAAAACATCACAAAAAATAAGGAAAAATTCAAGCAAAACTTCAGAAGAAAACCCCATTAAAATTCCCCAAAATTCCCGGAATTTCAGAAAAATTAAAAAAATGTGAACAGCACAATTCAGAGTATAGTTTTCCCCTTCCCTCCTCACGATAGCGTACAAAGCATGAAACAAAAGCTTTCAACACTGCCGGCGGCGGTCTAAGGAAACACCTAGCAAAGGTCTATATTATTACCCCTTCCCGTGATAACGCTTGAAGGGGTTCCCGACCGGATGCATTCGGGGAGCGGGCAGCTGCTCAAAGTTTCCCAGTGCCTCCCAATCTGCCTCAACAGCGGGGGAAAAAAACTCAGCGGTTAAATCACTGCTAATTTCCTGCACTCTGCACAAGTGCCAACCGCCTCGCGAAGGAAAACTCCCCGTTTGGTTAGAAGATTTGGAGGCGCTGCCCTTTTCCGTTTTACTTTTTCGTCCTTATTCTTCAGTTAATCTAAGCGACAGAGCAAACTGAGGGCAGTTACCACGAGGTTGCCGTGCCGCCGTGGAAGCGGAGAATGAGGAAGTCCCTGAGGGAAGTTGTGCATCCGTACCAGATGGTATCGCGGCGGTGCGAAACTCGGCGCTCATCGCCGAGGCAGGCGACTCATTCCCAGGGACGATTCCGGAATTATTAATAAAAAAAAGGAGAGAGTTTGGCGTCGGGCGTGCTGCAGCGGAGCGCCGGGCTGCCCTGCCTGGCCCACCGCCACTGTGTCTCAGACACCCGGAGGCAATCTCCCTCCAGCCCCCCCCCCTCCCCCTCCACCCCACAGGTTTTCTTCTCAGGCGGGTGACTGTTATCTCACGTCATCTGCTTCGTGGGAGTTATACGCTCTCAGGGATCAGTGACGCTGTCGGAATCCCACTGTAATTCTTAATGCAATAAAAACTACGATTGGAGTGTAATATGAATATTTATTGCTCCTGTGGGAGCGATAAAAAAATATTTGCACTTTATTAGTATTTAATATTCCCATACCATTTGCAGCATTAAATGAATTACTAGGTAAAGCCTAAGCTTAAGGCTGAGCCAAAGATCCCACTTTTAAGCAAAAAAATAAATAATAATAAATTATAATATATTTGACTTTAATTTATTTTTTTTTTTCAGAAAGAAAAAAAGTTGATGGATTTGGTTTGAATAGAAGAGGAATAGATACGACAATGTAAAATAACTACAAATCCCTTTTGATTTTGCATAATTCTTATATATTTAACCTTGAAGCAAGAAATTCATCGTCAAATTTTAACAAGAGAACAAAATTTCATATTTCTGGATACTACAGTGTTTTGTGGCCACAGAGATTTAAATTCAGATAAAGATCACATTTAAGATTCCAGTCTTAAGATAGAGCCTCAGCTATTTGGCTCCCTCACGTTGAATCCCTAACACGGTGAATACCGACACAACAAATCCGCCCTTTAAGGCCACAGTGATGTGTGACCAAGAAGATTAAAATGAAGATTTAGATCAAATTTAAGATTCCAGTCTTAAGATCGAGCCTCAGCTATTTGGTTCCCTTACGTTGAATCCCTAACACAGTGAATACCAACTCAACAGATCCACCCTTTTAAGCCCACAGTGTTGTGCAGCCAAAAAGATTAAAATCAAGATGTAGATCAAATTAAATATTCCAGTCTAAAGATCGAGCCTCAGCTATCTGGCTCTCCCGTTAGATCCAATAACAGATTTATCTTTGAAGATGCAGCTTATCATATTAATATTGTGTGGTATCCGTGGCTGGAGGTTCTCCGGACGGCCGCTAGGGGGCGCTGCGGAAGCGCACCTGGCGGCCGGCCCGGCACAGAGAACTCACTCTACGACCGGACCAGCCGGGCACCACATCTCTCTCCGGGACTGTCTAAGGCAAGTGACTAAAGTGTTCTCTGCTCCCCTCAGTCCGGACTTAACATCTGGCGACGAGTTTCTGAGTGTGACTTGTGTGGGAACGACGTAGGGAGAGTGTGGCGTGAGTAGAGTCAGGCACCTAGGGCCGGCCAGTGGTGTCACGGGCGCATTCGACGCGACACACGAGGCCGGGTACGGGCAGCAGGCGGCAGAATGGTTGTCACCAGACGAGGCACGGTGTCAACAAAACCCCGGAAGGTTGTGATTCGACCGAAGACTGTTTTGACACGGCGGCCGGGGCCGGAGTCAGACAGTGAATCCGAAGAGGAGAGGCCTGTGAGGCGAGCGAGGCGTTTTCAGTTCCAGAGTTTCTGTATAAAGGAGAAGGTAGAAACATGGGCTGAGTACAAGCGCCGGCTGCTACAGGCCCTCCAGCACCAGGGTTTCCGGGACGACGCGGAGTGTAAAGCGGCGTTCCTGACGTGTGCAGACGCAGACCTGTACCGGCTGCTAGTGGCCTTGAGCGCCCCGCAGGTGCTGGAAAGCGCCGCGGTGTCATTCAGGCGGATTTTGGAGTTGCTGGACGAGCACTGGGAGGAGGAAATTTCGGAGGCCATGGCTGAGTTTGTTTTCGAGCAAAGGAGGCGGAAGCCGGGGGAAAGCGCGGCCGACTGGCTCGCGGACCTCCGGCAGTTGGCTATTCCGTGTAAATTCACGGACCTGGACCGCCGCCTGCGCGCGCAGCTGGTGCGCGGGGTGGCGGACAAGGAGTGCCAAAGGAAGTTGCTTGAGGCCCCGGACCTCACCGTTAAGAGTGCACTGAGCATCATCCGGGTGCACATGCGTACCCAGGCGGAGTGCGAGGCGCTGAATAGGCGCAGCAGCACCGAGCTTGAGGTGCGCGACACCGCAGTGATGTACGTAGAGGAAGCCAGCAACACAAAAAGCGAGTGTTTCCGCTGTGGGGCGAGGCACAACCCGGACACGTGTTGGGCCAGGGATGCAGAGTGCCGTAAGTGCGGCAAGAGGGGACATCTAGGCCGTAGGTGTATGTCATCCTGGAAAAAGGGGGGGTCGAGCTCAGGCCAAGGGGGCGCCGGCAGCGCGCCCGGGGCTCAGGGCGAGACCAGAGTGAACATGTTGCGGACGCAGCCAGTGGGAGCCGGCGGCGCGCCTGGGGCCTCGGAAGAGGCCCGGGGCACAGCCAGCACCACGAGGCTTGCATACGAGCACGAGGCAGCAGGGGCCGCAGCCAGTGCAGCGAACGGGGCAACGTGGGAATACACCCTGTGCCAGGTGCGGGGTGGGCAGAAGTACCCGGGCCCCGACATGGTGGAGCTCAAGGTGGACGGCCAGGTGTTCCAGGCAGTCCTAGATAATGGGGCGCCCTGCGGCATGATGTCCCTAGGGCAGTTCCGAAAACATTGGGCGGAGTCTAGGTTGAGAGACGACGCGGATACGCTCAGAGTATGGTCAGGGGAAGCCGTCAAGGGGCAGCGCTACTGCGAGGTCACGGTGTCCGTCGGCCAGCAGGAGGCGCGGCTGCCGCTCCTCGTGGCGGAGGGCGACGGCCCGTTTCTGATAGGACGGCTGTGGCTGGACCAGTTCGGATTTAGAGTCTCGGGCCCAGTCCCCACCTGCCGACCACGCGTGCTGGCTTTGAGGGGCTGCGAGAGGCGAGGGCATAGCGAGGCCGGCACCCTGGCTAAGGACACGGCAGAAGAGAACCCAGAGAAAAGCCTGTTTAGAGCAGCTCAGGCCCAGTACCTGGGGCACGTGGTGCCAACCACAGGAATAGCGCCCCTTCCGGACAAGACGGAGGCGCTGAGGCTGGCCGCGGAGCCCCAGGACAAGGGTCAGCTAAAATCCTTTCTCGGAAAAGTGAATTTCTCTGAGAAATTTATTCCGCAGAGAGCCAAGCTGCTCGCGCCCCTGTATGAGCTGCTCCCCCGCGAATCCGAGTGGACGTGGGGGGAGAGGCAGAGGGGCGCGTTTAGGGCGGGGATTGACATCCGGTGCAGCGAGCCCGTCGGGCAGCTGGACAGGGTGTGGCCCACCCCTCCCAAGGAGGAGGGGGGAGAGGCCAGCGAGAGCAAGCCCGAGAGCTCGCGGTTCAAGCCCGGGGAGCCCGTGTGGGTGCGAAAGTTTGGGCATGGGGGCACTGAAAAGTGGATGCGGGCGCGGGCGGAAACCAGCCTAGGGGCGCGGCTGTGGGAGTGTCTGTGTGTGGATGGTGCTAATGTAAAGCGTCATGTTGTGCAGATGAGGAGACGAGCGGGCGGGAAGCAGCCGTGCAGGAAGGAGATTGGCTATTTGCCGGAAACAGACGAGGCGTATATCAACCCGCCACCAAGCCCGCGCCCCTGGCTTAGCGCCCCTGACGCGGGACCGCGGCGGCCGGAGCCCGAGAAGAACGAGGCAGGTGCCCCCCAGGAGGGAGACGAGCTGGTGCAGAGACTACGCCAGCTGAAGCTCCGGCGGGTTAGAGCCAGCACCTCGGAGGGGAGGCGCGCCGCGAGGGCCGAGGCCCGGGTCCAAAAGCTGGAGGAGGCACGGGAGGACGGGCCCATAGAGCCCGACGTTCACCTCGACCTGGACACGTCAGATTTGGAGTCCGGGGAGGAAGAGGAACTGCTGGAGGGAGGGGGAGGTAGCCGCGAGGCCGCCACCCTGACCGAGAGAGCAGCCGGAGGAGGCAGCCGCGAGGCCGCCACTCTGGCCGAGCAAGCAAGCGGAGGCGGCAGCCGCGAGGCAGCCCCTCCAGCCTGTGGCGCCCGAGGCGGCGCCGGGGTAGGCGCCCCGTCGACCCCTAGGGGCGGTGCGCGGCCTAAGATCAGGAGCGTCATCTTCTCGACGGGGGGTGCCTCGGGCATCTGGGCCGATGAGTGCACGACGCCCACCGCGCCAAGCCCGATCCTGCGGCCGGGGCAGCTTGACGCCCGCCAAGTCTTGGAGGCGATGAGGCGACGGGAGCCGCTGCCCGCGCCCTCCCCGGCGGCGCCGGCGCCGTCTAAGACGCGGAAACGGCGGGAACGGCGGCGGGCCATTCAGGCCAAGCTGGGGGCCGAGTTCCGGCCATCCCCGGCGAAGCAGCGCCGCAACGAGCGGCGGGCCGCGGAAAGAAGGGAGCACGCCCAAGCGACCCGGCCGTCGGCGAGCGAGCGGCTAGGGGCTCAGAATGCGTCATGTTTGGAAGAGGAGGATAGGGATAACGGACAGGTGGCCCGAAGACCGGCGAGGAAATGATTGAAATAATTTGTTTGAATTAAGTATGCTAAAAAGCATAAGTCAGTGTTATGTTTCTGTATTGCAATTTGTATGTTACTCTGTTTGAATAAACCCTTGGGGGGGAGGGGTGTGGTATCCGTGGCTGGAGGTTCTCCGGACGGCCGCTAGGGGGCGCTGCGGAAGCGCACCTGGCGGCCGGCCCGGCACAGAGAACTCACTCTACGACCGGACCAGCCGGGCACCACATCTCTCTCCGGGACTGTCTAAGGCAAGTGACTAAAGTGTTCTCTGCTCCCCTCAGTCCGGACTTAACATATTGTATGCCTGTTGAAATGATTTAAGTGAAGAGAAGATCTAAAATTATATTAAACTTTTATTAAACTTGTCAATAGCATTTCTTTCTCTTTCATATCAAATTATTAACAGACACAAAAAAAATCCTTTGGAAGACAGAAACGGAAGGTTCTAACAGGATCCCAGTAACAATCTCTTTCCTTGGATTTTAAGTGGAAGGGATTAAAGATTTTGAGTCGGAACAATTTTCACATTGCAGTACTTCAAAGATTGAGTGTCACTTTAACAGTCCTCCACTCTATGTTGAGTTTCGTTTACTTTAAAAGTCAACTTGTGTTCACGCAATATGAGGTTATGTGATGGTTCATTCACGTTTACAGTACCACCGCGAAGTGTAACTAGCTCGGCCTTTAGTGAGGACTCCACCTAGTACTTTTGAATTCCAGGGGCCATGCTGGACTCTGTCCCGCTAACTCAAACCCAAACTAAATGCTCTTTCTCAAAACTAGCCTACTTCTAGCCCATGCTGCTATTACACTTGTTCAGACCATACCCCGTCTTTATTCATTACATGTAGCCAACCGTTGCCTATTTAAAAATCTATAGTATATTGCAAAGAACCGCCAGTTTACCACTAAAAAAAAATAAAACGTTTCACAAGGTTCTTTTGTTTGTTTAAAGTTGGTTTAGTCATCAAACACACAGCTAAAATTGGGTGTCAAACCCAGCGGAAGTTACTGTTAGAAAGTTGCCTACCCTGCCAAAGACACACTTCGTTCTGGGCACGGACTACTAAGGCTTCGTTGCTTAAATTTAAGTTAAAGGTTGAGTAAGAGAGGCTCAGCCAATCACTCGTTTGCCGCATTAAACGCAAATTATAGCTTATTTTGAGCAATCATGATTGCATAAAAATGCATTTACTAATGCACTTTTCGATCAATAACTTTCTTATTGCTCTCCCTGGAGCGATATTTTGTGTATCGCTTTGAGGAATTATCGCAGCAAAAATTGTATGATATTTATCGCTCTTCAGAAAACAGTGCCGCGGCAAATCCGAGCGAATGGGGAAAATAGAATCAATATTCAAAGCGGTATTTTCTTTTCACGGTACACCCGTTTGTCACAACTCTTCTCCTAGCAGGAGAAGAACGAAACCTGCAGCCGTAGTGGCCGCCGGCCAAGCCACCCGCTGCCGACCGGTCCGGGCGCTTTAATTTTCAGCGGCCGTCGAAGTTGTCGCCGCAACATTATAGAAAAGCGTCGGCTGAAGAAGCAGTGGCGGCAGGGGCGGCCAACCATCCTCTCCCTGTCTTCCAAGTTTGCAAAGTCTAAAAAAGGAAGACGAAAAAAAAAGCACGTGGCTCGGCACGCAAAGAGGGGTGATTTGAATGGGGAAAACACCGCGATATGCCATTGCTGCGGTGTTGGCGCTCAACAGCAGGCGGGTGCTCGTAGGACAACGCTTCACCCCACCCCACCCCGCCTCCGCGTGGAGGTCCCCGCCCCGCACACTTTGTCTTCTTCCTTTTCTCTTCAAAGACCCCCCTCACGGCGAGGGGAGGGGAGGGGAGAGGCGCCTTGGATCTGACCGTCTGGCCGGCCGGCCGCACTGAATAGGATGCTGATCAGCATAGCATCAGCAGAGCGCCCCTACAACCCTCCCCGTCCCGAGAGAAGTATTTGTACTCTCCTCGACCAGCCGCGTCGGAAGAGAAATAACAACTGGAGATCGTAAAAATTCCTGCACTGGCCGAGCGGATACCTTAAAACCTGCAAGAAGAAGAGAGTGAATAACTCACGTGGTAGAGCTCAGAAGAGAAGGAAACTCGACTCACGAGCCCGGCGCGGCTTGGTCACCTGCAAAACGGATTTGTTTCTCAGATACCTTAGGCAAAAGCGTTGGCGCGGCGTGCAGCAGCCCAGTCCCACTGATAGCCCCGTCCCTCCCCCTCTGCGGGGCGGGGCGGGCCACCTGCTGAGCTGTTTGATGATGGGGTTTGGAGCTGCGGGCCAGGCCGGCCCCAGCCCCAGCGGAGTCCTGCCCCGTCCCGCCCCGCCCCGCCCCGCCCCGCCCCGCCCCTCCCCTCCCCGCCCCGCCCCGCCCCTCCCCTCCCCGCCCCGCCCCACCCCGCCCCGCCCCGCCCCGCCGAGCCCCGCTCGGGCCCCTCTGGTTATACCGAGGGTCAAGTAGGGGCTTGGCGGAGCGGCGGGCGGGGGAGGAGCGGGGAGGGGAGCGGGCCTTCAGCCTGTGTCACGGAACGGGCCAACCTGCCAACCTGCTGACCGCGCACCACGACCCCCCGCCCCCCCCCCCCCCACCACCACCACCACCCCGCAGGAGCCCCGCAGGACCCTGCAGGATGCATAATCACTGCCCCATCCTGTCGATGGGTTAGACCACTAATCACAGCCAATGGCCGGGCCGTGAATGTCTCCATCACTTGGGCGGAGCAGAGCTGGCACACACACACACACACACACACACACACACACACACACACACTCATGGAATGTTCGTCGCCAGGAACAGTGGGGAGGACAGTCGCCGCTCGACTCCATTAGTTAGTCGCCTGAGAGACAAGGGGTTCTCTCCCGGGTGACTGGCAGAAAGGCAGTGTACAGTACCCCCAACCACAGAGTGGCGAACCACAGCAGCAGCGAGGCGGAGAGTAGCGGCCGGGCCGGGTGGGGACCGGGACCGGGGAGCCGCGCGAGCTCGCATTAAACAGGCAGGCTTGTAATCAATAGCCAAGTTTTTGTCTCCGTCATCCCTTGGAGCGCCGCGCCAGGCTGAGCAGTGCTGAGGAGCGGGGGCGCGGGGAGGGATCGGGGCGCGCAGCGTTCAGAGAGAGAGAGAGAGAGAGAGAGAGAGAGAGAGAGAGAGAGAGAGAGAGAGAGAGAGAGAGAGAGAGAGAGGAAAAGGGGGGGAGGGGGGAGGTGAGGAGAAAAACGTCCAGTCACGGGAGCTGCTCGCTCCTCTTCCCGCCCCGCCCCACCTCGCGCAGCACCGCGCCAAAGTAGTGAGATTGCCGCGCGACTGGCGTCTTCTTGACCGCCAGGGACACAGCGGACATGTGACAAAAAAAGAGCTGCACCAGTTCAACTTGTAACAACAACGCAATCAATAAAAAAAAAGGAACGCTTGTTGTTTTTTTCTTTTTTTTTCTTTTCTCGGTAGGGTATGTATGTATATCGAGCTAGAAAGAAGAAGGATGTGCCGTGTGCCGCAAGAGAGAGAGAGAGAGAGAGAGAGAGAGAGAGAGAGAGAGAGAGAGAGAGAGAGAGAGAGAGAGAGAGAGAGAGAGAGAGAGAGAGAAAGAGTCCTGTGTGAGGGATGGGAAAGTTGAAAGTTGGTCGTTTGTTTGGGTTTTCTTTCATCCATGCGGACAATGTCTCGTCATGTTTCGCGACCCCTCAGTGGAATGATTATGATGTCATGAATACGATCCCCCCCCCCCCCACTGATAAGCCTCGAGGCCCCAAAGTCACTACATAACGCACAGCCCCGCACCCCACGCCACCCTGTCTGCGTTCCGGCTGCTTGCCTCATCACTAGTTTATGAGTCAGGAGGCCTACGCTCGCTGGATGCGGGAAGCAGGCCGCAGGCCGCGGCTCACGCAGGACGGAGATCCACAAAACAGCCCGGCTGGCTGGAGCAGCACACGGAAAAAAATGATTAGAAGAGCGAACTAATGTTTTAATGGGTTTTGCCCTAACTAAAACTTTTTCGTTGTGATAACCAAAACTCGGCTATAGGATCACATGTTTGGATTGTCACAGCGAAAATGTAGTTGACACGAACGAACGGTGCGTTGGCACAGCGAAGCGGTTCGTTGGTCTGACGGAATAGCGCTTTGGTCCATTTTTGCCGAACCAACGAACCACGTCGTTGTGCCAACGCACCGTTCGTTGCGTCAACTACATTTTTGCTGTGACAATAGAACCATGCGTTTCGCACAATCGAAAAAGTGTTAGTAAGGGCAAAACCAACTAAAACGTTAGTTCACTCTACCAATCATTTTTTTCCGTCCATAGCCCGGGCTGAAACCCAGCGGAGAGAATGAAAGAGTCCGGCCAGAGACCAACTGAAATTGGGGCCCGACTGGTACTGGCCTGGAGGTCAGCTGGAGCAGGGTTGAAGGTCAGCTTTACTCCGGCTGGAGGCCAGAGTCCAGCTGCAGCCCGGCTGGCGGGGGTTTCAGCTTGAGCTGGACACCGAAGGACAGCTGCTGGAGCCCAGCACGAGTCCGGCTGCAGCTCGACTGGAGCTGGGCTGAAGCCATAGGATGGAGGACGGCTGGAACTCGTCTGGAACTCGGCTGGAGCCCGGCTGGAGGTTTGACCTGGACGGCGAAGGACAGCTGCTGGAGCCCAGCACGAGTCCGGCTGCAGCTCGACTGGAGCTGGGCTGAAGCCAGGATGGCTGGAACTCGGCTGGAGCCCGGCTGGAGGTTTGACCTGGACGGCGAAGGTCAGCTGCTGCAGCCCAGCACAAGTCCGGCTGCAGCTCGACTGGAGCTGAGCTAAAGCCAGGATGGAGGACGGCTGGAACTCGTCTGGAGCCCGGCTGGAGTCTGGAGCTGGAGAGGGGCTGGGGCCCAGCAGGCCCCGGCAGTGATGACGCTGCTTCTGCTAAGATCGACGTCTCGATGTGTAAAGTTAAGCCGCCGCCGCCGCGGCGTCGCGCCACGTCGCGAAAATGGACTAAGACGGGGAGGAGGAGGGAGTCGAGTTGACGACTGATATTCCTTACAGAGACCGCTGAATAACAAAGCAGTATGCAAAAGAGGCCGGAAGAGGCCAGCTGAAAGCGGGACGGGAGGAGGGGGGCAGGGAGAGGGAGGGGGGGGGGCACAGTGGAGTGGGCACCGCAAGCACTCCCTTACGCCGCGCGCGCTCTCTCGTTCTCTTGAAATTGGTCTCGGGTTTATGATTTGGTAAAAAGGACTTCAGTGCCAAAGTTGGGAGGCTCGCCCGCTCTCCACTATCCGCGCATCTCTTTACCCGCCACTCCCGCGCGCCTCAAAACGTCAAACCCTAATTACATGGCTTGAAAGAGGAGGGAAAAAAAGGGCTTCAATCAAGATCGGAGTTGGAAGCAGTTGATACTGCAAGATGAGACATGGCAATTTCGGGAGAGCGTTTTGTGTGACAATGTTGGTGTTTGGAGGTATTACGGTAACGTCTGCCAAAATTAAGCCCCGAAGCTTAAGTCATTTTGAACGACGATCAAGTGTAGTTTACAGACTTGGGCACGAGGCGTATCCTGTTCTGACAGAGGAGGGGCGTAAAGACTAGTCAACAATAGGGGCGGGGCGATGGGGCGTACGCGACGCGACATAATCCCCCTGTAAAATATTCTCCAACACTCGCTGTTCGCTGTCTGGGAGTACAGGCTAGCCGGTACAGTTGAAAAAAAAAGTCACGATATTTCCTTCCATGAGCATTGCTTTACTTACATGTGTATCACTCGCTAAAAACTACCCCCCATACACACCGCAACACACTTTGGAGGAAGAAAGTGTTCCACGAACCAGAGATCGCACGGGGTTCCGGACAAGCGATAGCGATTCGCCTTCCAAAGGATGACATAGGCAAAAACATGAAGAAGATGAAAGACTCCCCGACAGAGGGCCGGTGCTGTGGGGGGTGGGGGTGGGGGCTGAAGGGGGGTTGTTGCGGTCACCCCCGACGTGCACATGGTGTGGGGCCGGAGCAGCAGGACACCACACATCGCGCCGCGACCGCGCAGCGAGGGGTGCGGACCTCATTCCGACCCGCATCCGAGCCGCAGCGCCGCGCCGAGTAAAAGTCCTCCACCACAGCAGCGCGACCCGGCGGTCTGTCCGCAGGGCTGCGTGCGAGCCGGGCGGGGCGGGGCGGGGCGGGGCGGGGCCGCGAGTCCGCCGCCAGGACCAGCAGAGGGCCCCGCCCCGCCCCGCCCCGCCCCGCCCGGCCCGGCCCGGCCCGCCAGCACTGTCGCGGATGCAGCCCTTGCGGCCCCACGCCGCGCGTCGTCCCCCGTCCGCGTCCCCTTTAATTACGAATCCGTTTTGTTTCCTCCGCAGCGCCGCCATCGCCCGCGCGATGTCCAATTCCTTTTCACACCCCCGCCCCGCCCCGCCCCGCCCCGTCCCGCCCCGCCCCGCCCCGCCCCACCACATCGCCCATCCACCCACACGCCTCTCGAGAGAGAGCCCCCTGCTCTCCCGCTCCCGTCTCTCCTACAGTCCTTTTCGCGTCAATGGTCACTTTTGTCGCAGTCGTCGACGCCGTCCTCTCGCTCTCACGACGAGCCTACGCCCGCGCCTCTATACGACGGCCGAGGACGAAATGAAAGACAGGGAGAGAGATAGATAGGCCCGAGGGAAGAGATAAGGGGAAGAGAGAGAGAAATTGAAAATTGTTTATTTGAGAGTACTTCACGAAAAGTCTAAAAGGCCAGAGAGAGAGAAAGAGAAAAACAGAGAGAGAGAGAGAGAGAGAGAGAGAGAGAGAGAGAGAGAGAGAGAGAGAGAGAGAGAGAGAGAAAGACAGAGAGAGAGAAAGAGAGAGAGAGAGAAAGAGAGAGTTAGTGAGAGTGTGAGAGGGGGAATAGAGAGTGGGGAGGGCAAGTCGCAGAAGGCCAGCAGAAGTTATCTCGAGCTGGCTTCAATAATTAATTCTCCCTTGGCCACGACGCATCCCGTCCGCTCTATTCGCCCGAGCTGGGGCCGGGCTGTGGACCCAGCTGAAGGAGGGCATTGGTGGGGTGCGGGGGGCGCGTGTGGAGAGACGAATCACACTTTGAGTCGGGCTGACACACCGTAGTCGTCCACGAGCGAACCCTGCCATACCCCACTCCATTATCTGACTCTACCCCTTTCAATATGTCAGCCTTCCGGACGCCAGCCGGACAACATTTCCGCATCCGAGGCCAATAACTCGGCCCCGCTTCCCCG
>JAHWGI010001078.1:405000-464174 GCA_029379305.1 Frankliniella fusca
CGGGGGCGGGCCGGGGGCGGGATGAACGCGGCCAAGAGGAACACTTTCCGGAGGCGGGCCGGAGGAGAACAGCGGGGACGAGGGGTGGACCACTTCAACTTTCAGGAATATCTTCCATCAGCATATTTGGAATTTATTCTCGAATATGGAAGATTTAGAAATCGTTCTAGAATTTATTTTAAAAAAGCGTAGAATGGCAACGGTATTACAACATTTCCAAATATTACAAACAATCCAAACACCTATCCGGCTCGGGTGTTTGATAATTTTCAAATATTTGGAATAGGTGGAATAACATTTTGTGAGATGGAATATTTTTGGAAAAGATGGAACAGCACATTTTCAATGAAATATCCGATGTGTACATGGAAAGTCAAAGTGCGTCGAAGTGGTCCATCCCTCGAGCGGGTAGAGGAACATAGGCGACGGAAAAGAGCGTAACTTAGCGTGCCCTTGACCGGATCGGCTCGGTCCAGCTGTGCCTGTCGCATCCCGTCATTGGCGTGAGATAAATGGATGGAGAGAGAAAGGAAGGAAGAAAGAAAGAAAGAGTGAGTGAGAGAGAGTGAGTGAGTGAGTGAGAGAGAGAGAGAGAGAGAGAGAGAGAGAGAGAGAGAGAGAGAGAGAGAGAGAGAGAGAGAGAGAGAGAGAGAGAGAGAGAGAGAGACGGGAACATATAGTGAGAGACGTGGGGACTCATCAGGGCACGCGGAAAATTTGTCAGATGAGAAGTGACAGCACGGTATGTGTCGGTCGTGCGGGGCGCTATGAGGGGCGTGGAAGGGAGGGGGGGGGGGAGGGGCGACCAGGGCGAAAAGATATCGACGGGTAGGCCCCGCACACCGGCGAGCGCAAATGTTGGGCTTAAATGGATAGCTCGCCCATAATTCTCGACAGGGATTTTAATCACGGTGCAAATTGCAAATAACCCCCC
Source organism: Frankliniella fusca (assembly GCA_029379305.1). NCBI lineage: Eukaryota > Metazoa > Arthropoda > Insecta > Thysanoptera > Thripidae > Frankliniella > Frankliniella fusca. The sequence goes on from JAHWGI010001078.1 coordinate 405,935, forward strand.
ACACCCCTCCCCGTCCTGCCCTGGCGCCCGCAGCGCCCTGATGGTCCTGATGGCCGCGATGGGCCAGGCCTCGCTTTCGGCGCCTGGTTTGGTGGAGTGCAACGCGACCCCCACCAGGGCGCAGCTCTCCAAACCTTAAAGTCTCTAGAGCCGAGCCCGAGTCGGACCGGAGCCGAAGGTCACAGCTGCCAGCAGCCGAGGCCGAGGCTGTTGAAAGCACTGTGAAAAAATATTCGTAAGGGTTCCGGGAAAATTTTCCATGATAAATGCCATAAAGTTACAACTTCCAGCTGTATTGTTACGATATATATATATATTTTTTTTTACATCATGTGTCGACTTATTTTTCTTTGAGAAGTAAGAATTTTCTATCGTAAATTTACGACTGCGATCGGAAATGTACAATTATAAGCCATTATATCAAAAACTGCGGAAAAAGTCGTACATTTACGAATATATTTTTCACAGTGGAGCCGCTGCCGAGGCGATGCCGCCCAGGACTCCGGGGGGGCCCCAGGGGGCTGCTGGTCGGAAAGCCACGGCCAAGGAGGAGGAGGGGGGGAGATGGGGAGAGGAGGAGGGGGGAGGAGGGTGAGGAGGAGGGGGGAGGAGGGGGGGGGGAGGAGGAGGAGGACCTGTCCCGTACGGCGTACGGCCGGGAATTACCGGCACAGAGCCGCGCTGTAAACATCGTTCATTAGTGGCGCGCTCCTCGCATTCATCGCCTTGGGGAGGTGTGAGCCTCGCGTGAAGAGACCCGTCCGATGAGGTCGAGAGAGAGAGGGTGTGAGAGAGAGAGAGAGAGAGAGAGAGAGAGAGGGAGGGGGGAAGCGCGCGCGCGCGCGAGAGAGAGAGAGAGAGAGAGGGGGGGGGGGGAGGAAGAGAGAGGTATAGGAACGAGGACGACATGTATCGGGTCACCTCGCGCCTCGCGGAGTGTTTGTGCGTCCAGAGAGTTCGGTCACGCGCCCGTCGGTTAATACCGACGGCTAATTGAATAAGGGAGCCTTGCGGGGGCGGCACGGCGGCACCGCTGTCCCCCCTCAAGGCCGGAATTCGATTTCCACCTCAGCCTCGAACAGGACGCTGCGAGGACGGACACCGAGGGGCGCGCCCGGGCGGGGCCCGGGGCGGGGCGGGGCGGGGCGGTGCGGGGCGGGGCGGGGCGGGGCGGGGCGGGGCGGGGCAGGGCGGGGCGGGGGCGTGCCGGCCCTCAGCTACGCCACGGGCTCATGTTTTATGTCGGACGACGGCCAGCAGGGCGGCGGACAATCAGGGAGTTTTCATTCCCTCTTGTGATGCGGCGGGGCACGCTGTACCTGTATAAATATCCAAGCCTTATTGGCATCGGCCCGCCCGCCACCGCTCTGGCCTCCTGGCAGCACTCGGCAGCAGCATGAGCTTTATTAAGTATTGATAGGAGAGCGGTGGTCGTTCCATTCTGCGCGGGCCGGCGTGCGCGCTGAAATGTCATGTATTATTTTGTACATAGCTTATATGGAGTATGCGTAATTTATGGATAATTTTTCACGCATAATAGGTTGCGAATTTGCATAAATCTTACGTGAAATGCGCTTGTGCATTGGCCTATACTTAAGCTATACAGAATGGTACGTAATATTTCAGTGTGTTGGGCGGGGCGGGGTGGGTTGGGGGGGGGGGGAGCCCGGCGGCGGAAGTGAGAAGGACATTGTGGTAGCTGGAGATGGCTGGAGCGCGGGCCACTGAGGGTGAAGCGGGGTCAAGTGGATTGTGTCTCTCCTCCTCGCCATCAGACCCCCCCCCCCCCCCTGACTCGGGCAGGAAGAAGAGCTTACCGGTGCGCCATTCTCAGCGGCAACGGCAAGCAGGTGCTGAGAATAAACAAGGCGAGAAAGCAATCGAGTGCCCCGCCCCGCCCTACCCCGCGCCCGCCGCACCAGAGCAGGGAGTCCTCTTTCAATCAGACCAAGTGGCGTCTGCACTCCAGCCGATGGGCCGCCCGCCCCGGCCCAGCTGTCTAGTCCTCGCTGCTTTATCATGTTTTGCTAAGGCGCGTCCAATCTTTTTCCTGTTTTCCTTTCACCCACTTTTTCGTGCCTGAAACGGAATCGCATCGCATCGCGTCGCCACGTCGCGTCCGTGCGTTATTGTCGTGCCGCGGCGAACAAAGAGCAGGAAGAAGGAAGAAGGTAGACGCGGTAACTTTGTTTTCACTTTGCAGGGCGAAGGTTGGGGTGGGCTGGGGCGGGGCGGGGCAGGGCAGGGCAGGGCGCGGGGCGGGGCGGGGCGGGGTGGGGCGGGGCGGGGTGGAGCCATACCCCAGTGCACGCCCCGGCCGATGTTCGGCTACAGAGAAAATTGCAGTGAAAACGGCTGGAGCCGCGCCAAATCGAGGCGAGATCGTCGGGGATTCGAATGGTCATTTCTCACCGAGGACGCGTCGCACGGTCGGCAAAGGCCGCCCCACCGGGTCGGAGTGGGCAGGGGGGGGGCGGGGAGGTCCCGCGCACAGATTCATACGACCAGGAGTCAGGCAGAGCAGGTGGGTGGGAGGGGGGCAGCCAACCCTGTTGAGGGGGTTGGTCCGGGCTCTGGGCCGGGCTCTGGGCCGGGCTAGGCTCTTGACGCGCTTGACGTGTAGTCCGGCTCCAGCTGGAGCTAGGCTAGGCGAGCTGGAGGCTCCGGTGACCAGCCCAGCCCAGCCCGGCCCGGCCCGGCCCGGTCCAACCCCAGTCACAGACACGACAGCACTTAACGGTACGGCGTCCGAGCGCGTGTGTGCGTGTGCGCGTGTGTGTGTCATTGTGTGCGAGTGTGAGTATGTGTGGAGCGCGCGCGCGCGCGCGCGTGTGTGTGTGTGTGTGTGTGTGTGTGTCAAAGCTAATTCACTCCGAGGTCTGTCGGCTCAGGCCGTCCGTCCGGTGGTCAGTCGCCTGGTCCAGTCAGCCCCAACCCCTACGGGGGAAATAGCCTAGGTCGGTCGGTCGGCCTACAGAGAGGGAGAGCGCGTCTCTGTGTTTGCTCGTCCAAGTCTCACTCGGCCTATTCTCTCTCTCTCTCTCTCTCTCTCTCTCTCTCTCTCTCTCTCTCTCTCTCTCTCTCTCTCTCTCTACTAGCTTTCCCTCTCACCCTGAAAGGTAGCGAGAAATAGATACAGACACGTGGGAAGATTCAATTCCATTTTAATGAGGAAAGGCGGGCTGAAGAGGCAGCTCGCGTCCCGCGCAATAACATCACGTGTGCCGCGGCTCTCATGAGTCATACATTATTTACGGCAGACCCTTCATTACAATATCTTTTTTTTCTTTCGTACGATAAAGTAAAAAATAAATAAGAAGCTTCCTCCGGCGTCAAGTGAATGATAAACGTTATGTTGACGTAGATCTTATTTTTCGCATGGCTCGCTTTGGATTTGCATACTGCTGGACGGCCTTGGTGTGCTGCTCAACTAGAGCCTCCTGCCCTCTCCGCTCCCCGTCCCAGGGAGTGGCGGGGCGGGGCGGGGTGTGGCACTCCTGGCACGAGGGGGGCGGCAGCGGTTGTTTTGCCAGGGATGGTACAGAGCGCTGTCACCTCCGGGAATGGCAGCCGCGCCCGCCCAAACGCCCACTTACAGCTCCCCCCCCCCACCCCCCCACCCGCCCCACCCACACCTACTTCCTCCCCCTCAGCGCACCGCCTCACCCCGCCCAACCCCGCCGCATGCCCGGAGAATAACGGAGTTTCTATTGTTGGTCCATTGAGGGGAAGGAGGCGGACAGCGCAGTCACTGTGAAAAATATCCTCGTAAATGTACGACATTTTTTGTAATTTTGATTTACAAAATATGTTGTAAATTTACGACAGCCCATTCTTGCTCGTCGGTCAATTCCAAGTCGATGGGAAGTGCTTGTAAATTTACAATTTCAAACTGTAATTTTACGACTTTTATCATGGAAAATTTTCCCGTAACCCTTACGAGTATTTTTCACAGTGGTAAGCATAAGCATCCTCAAGGCTGATTTGTACACGTTAGGGAAATATTTGCAGGGGAGGGGATTTTTATGACGCCAGAGAGAGGGGAGGATTGGAAGGGTTGAGGGGGGGGGGGGGTGACCGAGGGGTCGGGTGGTCCCGCGTCGGCCGTACAAAATGCGTGCGCTAGGAGCCGCATCATTTTTTTCCCCTCATTTTTTAGCAGATGATACCTTTACTTTCAGAACAGTACAAGACACTAAGGTGTCAGCTAGCTCGTACTCTCTAGTCCAGAAACCAATCGCGTAACCTTACAAAAATATAGCGCGGCGCTGCTGCCAGGGGGGGCTGGGGCTGGTGAGTGAGTCTGCGCGGAAAAATGACACCTCCTCCCCGCGCACAGCGTGTAACAACACTAACAGCAACATGCAGCTCCTCCCCGCCAGCGACCGTTTCGGTCCGCCACGCCGCCGGCGGACCCCCCCTTTAGTCCCAACCCCGGAGGGACGCGCGGCGCGGCGCTGCTGGCGTCGTTTACATCGTTTGCGTTCACACACAAATTGTCGCACAAAGCGCACCCCATAGCAATTTCTCTTTCGTTATCATCTGCTTTCAATACAAATCTTGATTGATATTTTTTTTCCCTGAAGTAGCGTCAACATTTGCGGCGCGGCATTTTGCTGTTGGGAGGGTTTTAGGGCGCGGCAGGGTGCGTGTGTGTTAAGCGGCCGCCTCCGCCTAGTCAGCTGAGGCGAGCCACGGGAGCGGTGCCCGGGGGAGAGGGAGAGGGGGGGAGAGGGAGAGGGGGGGGGAGAGAGAGAGAGAGAGAGAGAGAGAGAGAGAGAGAGACAGACAGACAGACAGACAGACAGACAGACAGACAGACAGACAGACAGACAGACAGAGAACTTTACGCAACCTGCGGATCCTCACCTCACCGCCCCGTGCCGCGCTGCTGCTGCAGGCCGAGACTCCTCACATGCCATGGCATATTCATGCGAGTCGCTCTCCACTGGTTCGATGCGCCGTCTCACTCCGCTTGTCGTTGCATTTCTACGCGTTTGCCCCCCACCCCCCACCCCCCCCCCACCCCCTTCCCTCGACGGGCGTAGGCGAGGGGGACACAACTTTGAAAATTTTGTACCTATGCACCTCGCAATTAAGTAAAATTTCCCCAAAACTTACCAAAAAAAATATTTAAAAAATCAGGAAAAATTAAAGAAAATTAAGTGAAAATTCACATAAGTTTTAAACAAAATTCACCACGAAAGTTCACAAAAAATCAAAACATGTATACACCAAAATTCAGGGTTGTTTCCCCCCGGGCGTTGGTGTGGTGGGCATATCGGCCAGCCTAATATGCAGCAGCAGGACCATTGAAAGAGGGTGGAGGGTTGTGGGTGGGGGGAGGGGAAGTATGCGACGAGCCGGTCGCTCGGCCAAGTGGATGGAAATATAGGCAGTATGGACCCGTATCAAGCCGACGCGACGCAAACGGTGGCCTGGCCCGTCCCGCCGGCCCGGCCCCGGACCCTCCGCCGTCGTTTCCAGGAGCGATGGCCAACTATTCGGCTATTTGTTCCTTTTTTTTTCATGCCACCCCTCCAAAGCGACATACTGCACCCTCCGACTCCTTTCGCCGCAGGCAGAAAAATATGTCAGTTTCGTCGCAAGGCGATAAATAAACTTCGATGAAACCTTATTGAGTTTATCGGACAGTGGAGTAAGAGGAGATGCGTCATGCAGCGCCATCACGGGCCGCACTGCGCGCCACGCCGGGCTTCTGTCTTCATTTCCCCGGAGAGCGAACACACCGCTGTGAGAATTACGGAAGGCAGGTTACGCTTTGCCTATGGTCCGCACCGTTGTCTTCATGTCCGGTATGGTACTTTTACACGCAAAAATATATTTCGTGTCAGAGAAAAAAAAATTAGCAGGTGTACTTTAGCTGTATAGGCGCAGATAATTTTTAAGCCATGGTGCTAATTTTCTAGCTACCCTGATATCTTTTTTTCCGCTCTTATTTTGAGAGTTTATCTGTATAGTACTATTTTTCCCACCTAATTTCAGTTGATCGATTTTTTCAAAAAGAATGTTGAGCGCTTTTCTCTTCCTTAAAAAAAAAGGGGATACGGGAGTGTCCAATCAAGGCAACAAAGTTATATTATGGCTTAGACCGAATATAGGCAGTTATTCTACCGGTGGAATGTGTCAAGCGGTATGTGGGCGTTGGCACCAGCCAAATATTTTACACATCAGGCAACGCTTTTTTTTTTCTGACACCATTAAAGCGGGAAACACGCAAACATAAATTCCATCCGCAGAGGGATGCTGCCACCGCCACCGCCGCTACAGCACGCCGTGTATAATGTGGCCTAGCCGGCTTCAGATGAGCTGCTTTTCCTTCCCCTCTTTATTCCCCCGGCGCGTATATTCAAAAAATCTTGTTTCTCAGACGGAGCACCAGCACGGGGAATCTGCTTCTTTCCCTCCTCCCCTCTCCCCTGTAGCACTGCTTCGCAAGCTCTCTCTCTCTCTCTCTCTCTCTCTCTCTCTCTCTCTCTCTCTCTCTCTCTCTCTCTCTCTCTCTCTCTCTGCGCGCCTTCACTCGCGCCTCTCTTTATCTTTCTCCTCGTTCAGGAAATAGACTCTTTATATGCCCTCCCCACCGGACACGCACGCCCCCTCCCCAATATGCTCTTCATATGCCTCTCTTCCTCCTCCCACTCAGACGCCATATTAGTAGGGGACGATAGCCGTACTGCCGAGTCGAGCCAAGCCGGGCCGAGCCAAGCCAAGCCAAGCCGGGCCGAGCCGAGGCCGGGCCAAAGCCAAGCTGGGCGCCAGGGCGACTCGCCGCGCTTGCGCCTAAAAAACATGGCCTCCAGCCCTGTTGGCAGGCGAACGTGCAGGGCGACATCTCCCAGTGTGTGTGTGTGTGTGTGTGTGTGTGTGTGTGTGTGTGTGTGTGTGTGTGTGTGTGTGTGTGTGTGTGTGTGTGTGTGTGTGTGTGTGTGTGTGTGTGTGTGTGTGTGTGTGTGAGAGAGAGAGAGAGAGAGAGAGAGAGAGAGAGAGAGAGAGAGAGAGAGAGAGAGAGAGAGAGAGAGAGAGAGAGAGAGAGAGAGAGAGACCTTTCCCGCTTGGCAGGGCGACTTGAGGTTGCCCGTGGCCGCGCGGCCGCGCACTGCGTATATATATCACTGACGCCGCTGCCGACGCGTTCCCTTTGTACTTGCTCGCCGCCATGTCCTCGTCGTCCCGGAGGAAGTTTCCCCGCCCCGCCCGCGCGCCCGCGCCTCGCCGCACTGTTGATTCCCTTTACAAATAATCAGGTGAATGCTTTGCGCACTGAGAGAGGCATGTGCTTTGCAAACCGCGGCGCGGCGCCCACACGTTTCCAAATGTACTCGCGGGCGAAACCCTTTCGCGTACCCCCACCTCTATAGGGGCGTCTTGTACCCTTTCTCCCTCCTCCATATCCCTTCTCTTCCTTATTCCGCTCTTTTTCACCTTTCGCTTTTATTCTCTCCGCACTGTAAATACCAGAGCGAGGATTCTCGCCCTTGGGAGAGCGAGACATTTTCTCTCACTCTTTGAGAGCGAGGTTTGATTTTCTCGCTCGATTAGAGCAATACTCTCAAAATTCTCGCCCAATTTGAGCGAGGATTGGGAAGCCCATACACCTGATGTCATTAGTCTTTTGGCGACAAAACCTCATTCGATGGCACAGTTTTCGCATTTGTTCAAATCTGTTGTATTGTCTTGTATTGTCTGCATCGTCTAGAGGCAGTCAGGTGTACACTTTTGGGGCCTGTTCCACACCCCTCGGTAATAATCGACCAGGGCGACACACGTGAGATAACCCCCCGAGAGAAAGAGGGAAAGAGTGAGACCTGCAGTCGTGTCGTCTCGAGAAAGGGATAGAAATCGTCCGACTTGGAAATGAGCAGCCTATAGTCGTCTGTCCCGACCCTCACCTCCTCTTGGACGGGACGCCCGGCCCGGGCCGCTGGTAGGTATAGGGTCGCACACCACACGCTCTCCTCTCTCTCTCTCTCTCTCTTGCTCTCTCTCGCAGCGGCCTCCTCCAATTCATCTCACTCGCGCTCCCATCCCATACAGCCCCTTCCGCCCACGGTGGTGGCCTTTCACCCCCCCTCCTCCACCCCTCCTCCACCCCTCCCCCACCCCTGCCCCACCGCGCTGCTGGAACGCGATAACTTGAGGCGTACCTGCACAATATTATGAGGCAGCCAGCGTCGCCTCATCCCTACCCCGCCCCGCCCCGCCCCGCCCCGCCCCACCCCGCCCCACCCCGCCCCGCCCCGCCCCACCCCGCCCAACCCTGCCAGAAACCCCTGCTTTCCGTTCTCCTCTTCCTCGTCGCCGGTATCCACCTCGCCTCCTCTTCTCAACCCTTTCCTCCTCCCCCCTCCCCCTCCCCCTCCCCCGCTCCACGTGCCACATGGCGGGTCGCCACCACAGCAGCAGGCGCATGTGGAGTGCTCGACCGGGGCCGCGAGCTGCAATGTGCGCTCAGCTCGGCTCGGCTCGGCCCGGCCCGGCCCGACCCGGCTCGGCTTTGCTCTACTCGTCTCGGCTGGCACTGCAGGGAGGACGCGGTCTAATCCCACCCAACACCGCCACCTCACCAAAGAATGGAGAAGAGGAAAACTTGTCGTCCGGGAATAGAGAGGGCTTTAGAGGTATACGCTTACTCGCAACCAACAGATACATTTTTCCCACGATGTTGCCGGGAAAATCTTCAGCACCTTGTCTCTCTTTGTCTCATTCATCTCTCTCTCTCGGTCTCCCGCGCGAAAGGATCTGTACTTAAACTATAGTTGAAACTGTACAGGTTGAACTGCATTTTAAAACTGCACTCCGAAATGCATTGGAAGAGTACATAAAAGCGATTTAAAAGTGCAAACCATAGTGCACTCTAAACTGCGTCCTAGACTGTTGCTGAAACTGTAGTTGGACTGTGTTTTGAAAGCGTACTTTTTGTGGACTGTTTGAACTCTAGTTGGAGATTTAGTTTAGATGAAGATTTACTGCAGTCGAAGACTTCAGTGAAATTTGTACTTTTTAACTGAGTTGATCTTATACTGTTACTGTAATTAAAGTGTGTCCAATTGTCTATCAGGAACCACAAATCCGGTATGGTCTTGTAGTACAGTACACACTACGTGAACACTAAAAATAAATTATCCAAAAATATGAAATACACTATAACTGTTTCTTTTATGATATGAAGGGTTACATCTTCATTTATAACTGCTGTCACGCTTGAAAGAAACTGCAATTTCTGGAACACTTCCTGGGCATTCTGGTGACGAAGAAAATACTCCAGGATATCAGAGATTGATTATATGTCGTCAGGAATCGCGTAACGAAATTTGTTTAGAAGTACTCAGCGTCTTTGCGCTTCGTGAAACACTCGTTCACCGTGAAATCAAAATCTCTATCAAATAATCTTAAAATCCCCAAATACAATAAAAATGCCTTGATTACATTCTGAGAACAACCGTACTGTTGAGCGTTTTCGAAAAGGACAACATAAATTGAGTACTTTCACATAGCACTGGAGAGTTGAATGGCTATCGACGTTGGGAAGAGCAAACAGTTAGAAAACAGGGGATCTACAGTGAAACTGAATTGAAACTGTAGTTCAACTGTATTCAAACTGTAGTGGGACTCGTCAGCCGCCAGTTTGGAACCTTGGGCATCACACTAGGTTACTGCAGACCTATAGCCATGGTGTCGCAGTGGCTCAGTGGTCAACGTCACGGGCTCCCAACTCCGAGGTCCGAGGTTCAACTCCAGTCAGCATCCAAGGTAAAGTCAACGTTTCGTAAGGTAACTTCCATCGAATACAATGTTCATTACAAAGGTAAATGGATAGGTAAAGAGGAAGAGGGATGAGTGAATAAAATAAATTAGAATTTTGAATTTTTTCTACCCTTAGAAACTACACTTAAATTGTACTTTACAACTGTAGCTCGGACTGTAGTAGTGAACTCCGAGGTGAACTCCGCCAAACTGTGCAAAACTATAGTTTCAACTGTGAACCTGCGAAATTGATGTAGAAAAACTACAGTTTAGGTACAGTTTTTTTACAGTTTTCTGCAGTTAGACTACAGTTTAACTATAGAAAACTCAGAAAAACTCGACTTGAACTGTAGTTAGTGAACTACACTTAAACTGAATATTTATTAGACACCGGACTACTCTTCGAAATATACTTCTGTCTGCAATTAAAGCGCTTCTGAACTTCAAATGTAATACATTATAACTGCAGATATGAATGAAGTTAAACTTTGGTTGAAAAGACGAGTCCCAACTACAGATCCTTTCGCGCGGGCTCTCTCTCTCTCTCTCTCTCTCTCTCTCTCTCTCTCTCTCTCTCTCTCTCTCTCTCATACACACCGCGCGACCTGCTCGCGAGGAGCTGACATTAAACTGACAGCTGTCGTCAAACATCGGGCAACTGAGGCGTAAACGAAGGGCTGCTGTTCCGTGGTGGCCCCGCGGGTCCCGGGGGTCGCCCTGGCCTGCCCCGCGCTCGAGGGGGAGACAACTCGGAAATTTTTGTACACCTCGTAATTCACAAAAATTCAGAAAAGAAATCAGAAAATTTAAGAAATTTTTCAAAATTTAGGCAAATTTATGAATAATTTAGGAAAATTTTTAAAATAAAAAGGGAAATTCAGCTGAAAATCCACAAGAAAAAATTATAAAGGTTCAAAAAAAAAAATTCACGAAGATTCACAAAAATTCACATAATGTGTAAACCAAAATTAAGAGTTATTTCCCACCCTGCCGTGCCTCGCCGTGCCCCGCTCCGCCTTTCCCTACCACACCCTCCCCAGACGACCCTCGCTCCCCCTCCCCGCTCCTTTCATTACTACTGCGGCCTCCTCACCCCCCCCTTCTAACCCCCTCAATCCTTTCCGTCTCGTTTGGCGTTCTCTGCTGCCCACCGCTTCTGCCGCAGCGCTGTGTGTGGGAATGGTAATGATGACAGCGAGCGCAGCGGAAGGGGAGGGGAGGGGTGGTTTGTGCAGCCGAGCCGATCACGTCCCGCGGAGGGCGGGGCAGGGCGGGACGGGGTGGGGTGGGGCGGGGCGGGGTGGGGCGGGGCGGGGCGGGGCGGGGCGGGGCGGGGCGGGGCGGGGCGGGGCGGGGCGGGGCGGGGTGGGGCGGGGCGGGGCGGGGCGGGGCGGGGCGGGGCGGGGCGGGGCCTGGCGGGGAGGGGCGGGGCGGGGCGAAGAGACATGTGAGAGTATTTTTGATGAGCGCTGCAAAAGAGCACCGATAATGGTACGCTGATTCGCTGATCATGTCCGCCCTGTTCGTTCACCCCCTCCCCCCTTTTTCCTCTCTCCCCCGTCAGCATATTGGGCGCGCTCTGGTCCATCACGGCGTAAAGCAATTCGGGAATAAGTGGGCACATACACATGCACACATTGGCGCGCACGCACGCACACACACACACACACACACACACACACACCTGTGGCCGCAACGGAGGGCACTTGGCCGCGGAGCGGGGACGGGTTGTTTGTCAGCGACAACGCGGTTATACAGCTATTTAGAGCGTGTATTAAGTCAGCGCAAGGAGAGAAGAAAACTGCGGCGAGGGCAGCGCTCGTGTGGCGTGTACGGGGAGATGGAGTTGGCTGATGAGGTAGCGGCACGCTCCAAGGCCGCGCAGCGGAGGAGAGAGGGGGAGAGGAAAGGGGGGGGGGGGGGTGGCTGCGAGTCTCCTAACAGGCTCATCGGCTTGGCTTACACGCGACCGACACTCAGAAACCATATTTCCTTGGAGGAGAGGGAGGAGGCGATTTTTTACGTAAGAATAAGCGTACTTAGAAATGATTTATCTTCCAGGTTTTTCTTTGTGCCAAATTTGTCATATTTTCCGGGTATGACGAGAACGTTTCTTTATTTTAACAGACGACATTTTGCGGGTTTCCGCGCAAATTTCGTTGGTTTCGATCTTTGGATACGATTATTTCGTTGCCGGAAACAAGAAGGTTTCTTCGAGTGGGTGACGAGGCGCGGTTGCAAACAAACGGACCAACACAACAGCGGGGAGCTAGAGGGTGGTGGTAGGGGGTGGAGGGTAGGGTGGGGGGCTCATGCAGGGAGACCGCACCGGCCGGATTGATCCACGGGAGTGGCAAGAGAGCGCGGTGAGTGTGTGTATGGTATGGCAGAACAGCACACCTACCAGCGCTCATCCGAAACGTCAACACTCGCATCCTGGCCCTGCGGGCCCTCCTGCTGGCCCTGCTGGCCCTGCTGGCCCTGCTGAGGGCGCACACGGCGGCGCGGCGGCCGGTCCCCAGGGGAGCCCCTTGTACGCTTTGGAGGGTCATGAGGCGCTGGTGCCAGACCATCGCGCCGGCCCGCGGGCCGCCCCCGGGCCGCGTATTTACAATCCCTAGGCGATTCAGTACCCTACGAAAAATTCAGCCTTTTCGTTAGGTTAGGTTAGGGTGGTCCGATCCAAATAGGCCTATAGGTCTCTGCAGACAGAGCAGCTGCTTTAACCCAACCTAACCTAACCTAACCTCACCTTACCTTACCTTACCTTACGTTTGTCTTCCAAACCGGCTGGTCGGGTCGGTCGCAAAAGAGACCACACACAGCTGAATTTTCCGTAGGGTGCTGAATCGCCTAGGGATTGTAAATAAGCCCCCCGGCCAGCCTCAGGACCAGCGCCGCGCCAACCTAGCTCACCACCGGGGCTGTCCCGCCCCCCGCTATTCGTCCTATCTGCGAGCAAACATCTCCAATCCGCTCCCTTCTACTCTCCGACGTACGTTCGGGCGAGATACCCATCTTCCAGGCATGCGGCTTTCTTCAATTTTCCTACCTTATTTTCGTCAGTTGGCCGGGATTAGAGTCGGACGCCGCAAGACGTACGTCGCGCATGCCCATTCCGCCGTCCACGTCCGCCACGCTGGAACGAAAGAAGAAAATAAATTTGGAGGAAAGAGACTGGTTACTGAGAGAAAGAGAGAGAGAGAGAGAGAGAGAGAGAGAGAGAGAGAGAGAGAGAGAGAGAGAGAGAGAGAGAGAGAGAGAGAGAGAGAGAGAGAGAGAGAGAGAGAGAGATGATGATGATGATGATGTCCGCGGCCAGATACACTGTTAAAAAAATCCATCTTAATTTTAAGAACATGTGTTTGGAAGCAATTCACAAATAAAATTTTACATTAAAATTAAGAACAAATTCTTTCTGAAAATTAAGAACATGTTATGAAAAGTCAAAAAGTTATTTTTCTTGCAAGAAAACGCAAAAATCTACAATATTTAGATTTCCCACGGACTGAACCTTTCCTTCCGGTTTGCAGGTTACAGTTCTATTCCAATTAAGTTCTTGTTTGTACTTTACCGATTGGCTGGACTCGAACCTCGGACCTTTGGGTTGGAATTCCAACGCCTTAGACCACGAGGCCACTGGGACTTACCTGCGCGGAGAGCGGTCGGCTCCGACCTCATGCGCCGCTACCGAAAGGGACATTCTCAGGATGACTAGCTGTTTAGTGCGCAAGAAGCACGTTTATCATTGAACTTTAGGCACTCAACAAGACATATCGCTCTATACAGCCGGGTAAAATTCAATATTAATTCCTCCAGCAAAAATTAAACACGAAAATTCCATGTCTCAATTTCAAAACTTGGATGAATTTTTAAGAAGTACTTTGAATTTTCCGAACTGTTTCTTAAATGTACAAGACAATCGTAAGTCTAATAATGCTGTAATGACATTTACATAAAATTTTCTTAATTTTAAGAACTTACTTGTTATATTTTAAATCCTAATTTGATATTTCAAAAATGTTCTTAATTTCGATAAACTTTTATAAAATTTCATATCTTGTGAATATGTTCTTAAAAATAAGAGAAAATCTTTCCTTAGTTTTAAGAACTTTTTTAACAGTGTAGTGCGCGTGGCCTGGTCCGTCTTTCTCTCTCCGCTCTCTCTCCCTTTCTCTCGTCCAGGCCTGCGGTGGGCCCAGAGGCGCTGCAGCAGCGCCCTGCAGCTCGGCCGCCACAGAAAGAGATTAAAAACGAAATTCCTCCCTTTCTCGGCGAGTGCCAACTTAGTTTCTCTCCAGCGAACCAGACAACAACGGACGGGGCCAGTGGACCAGTGGCAGCAGCAGCAGCGCTCGCCCCGCAGCCCCTCTGCTGCTGTCCCTCATTCTCTTCGAGATGAGACCACCGAGCAAGACGTTGTTCATGATTCCCTTTATTTTTTTATCCCTTGGGCCTCCAAGCCCAGGCTCAGCGCAGCCAGGCTCACTCAGCTCAGCGCGGCCCACCCCGCCCCGCCCCGCCCCGCCCGCCCGCCCGTTCGCGTTCGGCCCGCTGAGCGCCTGTGATCGCGGGGGTAGGCAATCCCGCAGAGCGCGGCTGCGCGGCGGGCTGGCCCTCCCCGCAGGCCGCAGGCGCTCTCCAGCAGCAGGGCACCACGGTGCGACATCAGCAGTTAGGTGTGTGGGGGGCAGGGGCGCACCGCGTCCGTGAGGAATGTCGGAGAATGGCGCGGGGCCGAGCGGGAGGGCTGGAATGATGCACAGGCAAGAACGGACGGGGGACACGGGGCAGAGCGGGGCGCGCGGCACAGTGGGGCGAAACCCGGAAAAGTTGGTCACAAAGGGGGATTTCGCCAAAACGGCCGAACGATTCTTTACGAAGTGCTGTTGTGTTTAGAAAGGTGCGGAGCGGGCGGGTGCGCTGCACCTCAGCAAACACAATGCCGGCAGCCGCTGTCCACTCCCAGCCCCCCCCCCCCCCAGCCCCCCCACGGGAGCGAGGCCGCGCCGCATCGCTGCTCCCGCGTTGTATTCGGCCGGGCCAGGCCGGGCCGGGCTGGGCATGTTGCGGCCTAGCATTGTTTGGGTAGACCCATTCCATCACAGCGTGCGGACAACTATCTGTCGGGGACGAGGAGGAGAATGGAGAGGAGGAGGGGGAGGAAGATGAGGAGGAGGTACACTGGAAAAAATAACGTTACATGTGTCACGTTTCTTGCTGCACTCTCCGGAGAAAACGTTTCGTGCTGCATACTCTTTGTGATGCCCCTATCCTTTTGCATGGAGAGGAATGCATCAGAAAATGTTTTCTCCAAAGAACGCAGGATAACATGTGACACAAGTAACATTTGTTTTTCCAGTGTAGAAGGGAAGAGGAGGTGGGGGACTAGAAAGATGAGAAGGGGAGGTGCAGCTCGATGGGGGAATCACTCATACAAAATGTGTAAAATAATTTTTTTGACCCTTTTTTGAAGTTTTTGTTTTAATTTTGATTTTTCAAGGAAAATCTCTCGTTCTGATAAAGTTTGGCCTCTCCCCCCCCCCTCCTATTTAATACTTTTTTTCAATTTTATTCAAGTTTTAGATTATTTTTCTCGATTATTCGGATTTTTCTTTACCTTTCTTAGTGATTTTTCCTTTAGTTTTTAGGCAACGGAGTTGCCTTCTAAAATCGCTGGAAAACGTGCGTGTTTTGTTTCATATGGCCCCTTACGACAGAAAAAAATCTGCTGAAGGGAATTCGATGATATTAAGCATACATTTAGAATGTAATCTAGTACATTCGATTCTGAAGTCTAGTTGAAATCTGTATTGCAGAAATTTTGTAAATTTGAATTGAAATTCGAGTTTCTATGGTAATGCTCGACTCGTCAGGCAAAATGAACAGGGGAAGGGGATATTTTTTCGTGGAGGGGGTAGGCCGAGACGAGCCAACACGGAGCGAAAGAGAAACCTCTAAAGTCTGCGTTCAAACAAAGCCAGCCTTTAGTTTCGAGCGCAAGAATGAGATAACACCACTGAAATTCGCACGTGACCACCGTACTGCCTTCTTTAAAACTACTTCAGTTTTACTGAAACTTGCCCCGGTTCTGCCAACTAAATGTGTGCCTCAAAGAATGAGTTCCAATCGTAACGTTATGAGAGCAGTGATTTTTTTCATTTTATTTGGTTGGCATGTTGTGTCAACAACGCGAAAGCAGGCCAAGCATGTCCGCCATTGCCGGTGGCTGATGTGCCCACCTCGCGACTTTAAATCATTTTTAAAGTTATCGAAACGTTGACAAGGCGAACTGAATGCGTAAATAGTAGTTTTATACCTGCGGAAAACGGTTTGGTAAGTTTGACTTCGATCTGGTGAGCAGAATTCTTGAAATGATGTACATTTACGTGTACCATTTTGTGTGAACAACGCCTTAACTCCGCGTTTTCCCAATAGAGCGCACCCCCAGTCGCGGCCGCGGCGCGCTTGCCCGCTGGTCCTTCGCGTACCAGCGGTATTAGGTAGGGCCCCGGTTCGCCCCTTCCGTGCGCCCGGTGGAGGGGAGGTTATTGTTGACGTTCTCCTCCGGCCGTGACCTCGCCGCCCAATTTTTGGCGTCAGAAGGAGAGCTTTCTATTCTCCTGCCCCTGTCGATTAAAGGTCGGCCGAGCTGTCGGAGAGTATTCATTACTTGAAACCCGCCTTATCAATTCAAACTTAGAAATATTTAGCCACTATCTTGACAATAATCGTAAACTAAACAAAACCAGTCGGTCTTCTTACAGTCTTATTCAACACCCACAATATTTTACTTTAGTTATAGAAACTCCGTTGTCTACCAGGATTTCGTGAAATCGTATTTTTTTTTTGGTGGAGCATGCAACGATATTTCGAAGTGATGCCACCTCTCGGTGTAGGTGGAGGAGGGAGAGGACGAGGAGGGAGGGGAGGGTGGAGGGAAAAAGATCTGGACGTGGAGCACCAATTAAGCCCTTGTTTCATTAAATCAGCCCCGCACGGTCTTTCTTAAAGCGACGCGGCAACGCGGTGCGGCCGCCAATGCGCGCGGCAGTTCCACGCCGCGTGCCGTGCCGTGTCGTGCCGCGGTGGGGCTGCGCTGCTAGCTCGGGTGGGGCTAAGCCCGCTTGATGTGTTTCGCAGCAGCCGCTTGGCAGCCGCGGCGGAGGACCGGCTGAGGTGGCTGTAAATGTCGAATCGATGAGCTAGCTGCGCAGCGCCGCGCACCGGAGTGCGGCGGGGAGTGGCGGAACGTGGCGGGGCGTGGCGTGGCGTGGCGCGGCGGGGCGCGGCGGGGCGTGGCGTGGCGGGGCGTGGTGGGGCGTGGCGGGGCGTGGCGGGGCCCGGGCAGCACTGACGATGAAGGATTCCTGCGAGGCGGTTCGGCCCGGGCGGGCGCGGGCGCCCTTGTCGGACAGGCCGGCGCGCAGGAGTGTTAAATTTTAACGGGCGCACCGAAGCAGGACATTACGACACATTGGCCGCGGCCGGAGAGCCACAAAACCACTCAGAGCCACTGGTGTCCGGTGTGTGTGTGTGTGTGTGGGGGGGGGGGGGGCAAGGGCGGAAGCGAGACGGTGCAGCCGGGCGCAGCCACCCTGCAAACGCCCACCAGCTGCCCAGGCACCGGACCACTCTCTACTCCTTTTATAGTTTCCCTTCAACTGAGAAAATACATTTCGTAAATTTACGACTTTTTTCGTATTTTGAGATTTCGACACAGAGTTGTAAATTTACGAAAGCAGTTTTAAATTTACATATTATTTTTTATTACATATTTATCATGGAAAATTTTCCTGTAACACAAACGAATATTTTTCACGGTGAAAACACGCTTCTCATTTAACCAAGAGCAGCGCGCTAGAACAACGGGCCAAATGCGCTTGATGTATGGGCTCGATAGCTCCTGCGGAAGCCTGCAAGTGCGAAGCAGGATATCGCACTATAACAGTCAAATTAATTTCGTGCAGTATTATGCAGGTGATGGATAGCAGGAGCACTTAACACACGCAAACATCCTGTCTCTCCTACTCCTCCCCTGCAATTACACCCCTGCAAGGGTCTAAAGCCCTGCGGGGGAGGGGGAGGGTGGGGGGGGGAGGGTGCCGACAAGAGACGTCGTGCGCAAAACGCTGTAGGCAAATATACTGGGAAGTCGGGGCGGGGCAGGGCGGGGCGGGGCGGGGTGGGGCGGGGCGGGGCGGGGTGGGGCGGGGTGGGGCGGGGCGGGGCGGGGCGGGGCGGGGGCGAGAGAGAGGGCGCGAGCATCGCCTATCCTACCCACTCGCTCCGCCTTCCGCCGCCGCGCCAAGGTGCAGAGCGACGACATGTAAGCCATTATTTTGAAGCCAAACTTGTTGCGAGTTCCCTCGGCTGAGACGAGCTGGAGGCGCGCGGAGGAGCGCAGCACGGTGTGAGGGAGAGGGGATTGGCAGGATAGCGTGAGTGCCTGGCGTTATTAGCTCGCCTGCCAGTCCCCCTCCCCGCCGCGCCCCGCCCCGCCCCGCCCCGCCCCGCCCCGCCCCGCCCCGCCCCGCCCCGCCCCGCCCCGCCCCGCCCCGCCCCGCCCCGCCCAGCCACACCAACAAGGGCGCTTTGTCTTGACGTGCGTCGTCACACGTTCTGGCGATAAAACTCGGGAGACGTCACTCACTCATTCACTCTCTCTCTCTCTCTCTCTCTCTCTCTCTCTCTCTCTCTCTCTCTCTCTCTCTCTCTCTCTCTCACACACTCACTCACTCACTCACCTTTCTAAGCGGATGGCACGCCACTACGCCGCTGCGGCGGCGGCCGGGTTTCGCGCGCGTGCGTGCGTCGCTATAGTTGTGTGCGCAAAGAGTTTCATGAGATTGGAAGCGCCCATTCAAAGAGTCCTCCCCGTACCGCTCGGGGCCCGCAGCCGCGCAGCCGCGCGCGCGTAAGGCTCAAGTCCCTCAGCACAAAGCACCCCACCGGGACGGTGTGTGCCGCGCTGCGGCGGCGCAGGCGAGCTCTGTTCGTCAGGTTGGGGTCGTCGTAACGTACACTGGCGCGCGACAGGTACGCGGGTCCACACTCACGGAAACACAAGCACACACAAACACAAGCACACACACACACACACGCGCGCGCACACGTACACAGGCAACTCGTGTACTGTGAAGATTTTTTTAGAGAAATTTTCCAGGCGCCATGTTGTATAATTACAGTTCAAAATTGTGAAATTGAAAGGACTACATACCAGTTTGGAATTGATTAACGAGCGAGAATGGGGCTATTATTGTAAATTGACATCAAGACTGGTGAATAGTAAATTATCAGAAAATAAATTGTAAATGTACACGGATGATTTTCACAGTGTTGCCACCTTAACGTGTAACGAGCAAAACCAGCTACACCGTACACCGTACTTATTCCTCTCTTTGCGGGAGAAGAAAACAAAAGTATGAAAAGGGTACGACAAAACGTTCCTGCTCTGTGCGAGCGAGGCAGAGGATTACTTTTACTTTTGTGGTAGAGAAGACAGCAAGAGAGAGAGAGAGAGAGAGAGAGAGAGAGAGAGAGAGAGAGAGAGAGAGAGAGAGAGAGAGAGAGAGAGAGAGAGAGAGAGAGAGAGAGGGGGGGGGGGGAGAAAAGAGAGAGAGAAAACTTTTATCGGGGGAGAGCCACGCCACGGCAGCGCGGCGGCCGCTTACCTTCGCTGTTCGCCGTCGTCATCTCCTGGGGCAATGTCCTGCAGGACTCCCGCAACTAGCCCGGGGGAACCGCGGACCTGTTTACCTCGCCAGTTTGTCTGCGCGCTGCCACACGCTACGGCTCCAGTCCGCACGCGGGGAGGAGAGGGGAGGAGAGCGCCTCTTCCTCCAAGCCTCTGCCTACACCGCCCGGCCGGCAGTGTGGCCTGACACGAGCCGAGCGTTAGTGAGAGAGAGAGAGAGAGAAGAGGGGGCGAGGGATGGCACATTATCCCATTCTGCACTTGTTAAAAATTTCTTGTGATTTCCCAGAGCACTATAGCTCGATAAGAAGCAATTGTGAAAGCCCGACACTTCATCGAGGGGGCGACCATTTTGGGAATTATGTGTACACAAGCCTGGGAATCTTCATAAAAATTAAGGGATATCAATGAAAACCACTACAACAAAGCAGGAAACACCTAGAATCGGTTATAATGAGCCGAAATTAGCGTTTTATGTCGCTAGAAACAGATAGAAATGAAAAGATGTGGATGGGAATCATTGTGAATCAATCATTCCGGGAATCATGTGTACACATTAAAGGGGAGTGGTCGCCCCCTCGCACTTAATCGTAGTTCGAAATCACGCATTACTTTGTCGTAGTTTGTTATATTTGTAGAACGGTCGAAATACTGTCGAAGTGAATAATTTTTTTTTTTTTTTTTTTTTTTTTGAAGACGAAGAAGAGTTGTGATTCCCAGGGAAAGAAAAATCACGAAGCGTTCTGGCATATTACTTTTTTCACGACGAATTTCTTCGTGAATGTCATTCGAGTTTTTTTTCTTTTTCTTTCCTTTTAAACAGTGAGCCGTTTCACACCGCGTTCAGGCCACATCTCCGACGGGCGGGAAGAAACACTAACACACCCGAGTGTTCAGCCCGAGACTTATTGGGGTGTAATGAAAACCGCAGACAGCCAGGGGGTGCGGCCTGTGGCCCTACCTATAGGGATATCCATCTGCCGCCGCCGGGGCCCCGCCCCGCCACGCCCCGCCCCGCCCCGCCCCGCCCCACCCCAGGCCTCGCCGCACGCCCCCCGCGAGCCCCACAGGGGGCCGCTACGCCGGGCTCCCTGATAAGGAGAGGGGCAATATCAGGACACGGCCAGGGTCGTAGCAGCAGCAGCAGCAGCAGCAGCAGCAGTGCCGCAGGGGCGCTGTGGGGCTGATGGATCCCAGCTCAGCGCCACCTACTGAGTGCCGGCGGCACCGGGCGGCCAACAAGTGTCACTAAAATCACCTCGAGCGGAACGAGGAGGGACTGCCAGCCAGCCGCTGCCAGCCGCTGCCGTGCGGTCCGGCCGGGCCGGCGCCGTGTCAGGCTCGGCCGGCTTGATAGTCCCCGATTAATCCACCCTCCGCGGTAAAGAAGTTCCACACACAGCGGCTTACAGGGAGGCCTGCGGCCTGCGGTCGCCCCACCCCACCGCGCGGGTCGTCTCGTCCGTGCCAGACTATTATGGCTCGGGGATTTGGTGCGGACCGAAATCAGCGGACATCTTGCGGGCGAGCTGGAGAGAGAGCGATGGTGCAGAGGGGTACAGTGTTGGCTTGGGAAAATGGCGAGGGGGAAACAACGCTGAATTTTAGTGAACACATGTTGTAAGTTTTTGTAAATATTCGTGAATTTTTGTGACTTTTTTTTTCAATTTCTGAGAGGTTTTGCTTGAATTTTACCGAATTTTTTTAAAATGTTTGAAAATTTTCCTAAATTTCTCAGAATTTTTCTGAATTTCTTTGAATTTTCCTGTTTTTTTTTGAATTACTAGGCGTACAAAAGTTTCCGGGCGGGAGCAGGATGCGAGGGCTCTTTCCGACCCGGTATAGTTTTGCCCTGATCCCGCCCCCGCTTACGAAATAATGTCCGAGTCTGAACGCGGTAAATATGTCTTTTCTCCTGCCGCGTACGTCAAAGCGTGTGCCGTGGCCGCCACTTCAGCAGACCCTCGACCTTAACGGCGGAACACAGGAGGGAGTGGAGGTCAGGTGGCGTAGGGAAGACAGTGTGGCCAACGTGATCAGCCGCCGCGCCGCGCGCCGCTATTGGCTGAGCCACCATCACGCCCAGCGGCCTGGAAATAATCATTTCCCCGTCGTAAAGTATTTTTCGCAGCAGCAGCAGCAGCAGCAGCAACGTTATGACGGCGCTAAGCACAGCAGCGACGTGGGGTCGCGCCACCGCGCACAAAATACTCCCTGGCCTTCTCTCTCTCTCTCTCTCTCTCTCTCTCTCTCTCTCTCTCTCTCTCTCTCTCTCTCTCTCTCTCTAAATAGAGCAGCGAGAGACCTAAACCACCTTGAAACCACCTCTCCTTCTCCCCCCTCCGCTTCCCCTTTTTCTCTCAGCGCACCCACGGGCTGCCGCATTACTCTAACGCCATTTGGCAAACTTCCTCATTTTTCCGCGTCAGAAAATGACGCGTACGTAACCAGCAGGACATTGTTATGGTTGCGGGGCTCATGCAGCTCACCGCTCAGCCTGGAGCAAACGCTACCGTGCTGCGCTATTTTCTTTCAATTTCTGCGCGGCGATCCCTCTTTGTAGCAGCAGCAGCGGCAGCACGAGCATCAGCCGAGGCGGCGGGGCGTGCGGGCCGTGCAGAGGAGCCTCATGAGTGCCGCTCACTCCTTAGGCACGAGTATCGGCAGGGGCAACAAAATCTCGCCGTCTCCGAGGGGAAAACAACTCTCATTTTTTTTTACATATATAGTAATTCAGAAACAATCAGAAAAAAATCAGAAACATTCAGAATTTGCTTTTAGAGAAATTCAGAAAATTATCAGAAATATTGGTAAATTTACATAAATTCGCAAAAAATGAAGGTAAAATTCAAGAAAATATTCACAAAAGTTCACAAAATTTGTACACTAAAATTCAGAGTTGTTTTTCCCTCGGGCGTCTCTCAGCGGGAAAGCTCACACACTTCTGGGTGTGTGAACTTTCATTCGTTTACATGTACACGGGGAAAAATGATTTGCTTCATTAACTGAGGTATGGCGAATATGTCCTAGTGTAAGAATATTAGCTTTCTTCGCAACTGTTAAGCTGATATAGCTACATACACGCGTGAGAAACAACCGAGTTTGCCACAACAGCTGGACAAAAATGACTGAGGCAGCCGTGTAAACTAAGGCATATCCAGCTAACACATTTTTCCGTGTGAAAAGTGTAAGATATCAAAAAGGGAGTAAAATTCACTTGATTATGTTAGTACGAATGAAAAATTCGCTCAGCGAACAAGTATAGGAAATTGTACCCGTGTGAGCCTTCCAAGGCGTGGTCGCGGCCGAGGCACGCTCCACACGGCGCCCCCCCCTCTCCCAAGAGTTTTCCCTCTCCTTAAGGCGGGGACACCCTGAAATAGCCGACGCCTCGCCTGAGCCGCGTAAGCTCGCGCTTCAATTAGGCCTCCCTGCTGGCCCTCCGTGATGGTGTCGTGGGATGGACGACAAGGAGGAAAACAAAGCGACAAAACATAAACAAACATAATAAAAATAACAGGAAGGTCGATGGTGTCGAATCTCAGTTTTAGGTCGGCCATTTGCCTTCAAATCGACATCACTTGTTAAGTCGTCGGCAGCAATTTGCGTTACTTAAAGCGTGAGCAGAGACTGCCGCCGGGGCCGGGCCGGGCTATGTGCCGGGCCGTCCGCGCACGCGGGAAGCGCCGCTGCCTCTGTCACAACCTGATTATTTATCCGGCGCCCCGTTGACGGAGCAATATTGATGACGTCGTTAGGGGAAGCCGGTTCGGCTCCCCCACCCCGCACCCCCCTGCGGGACGACACGACGCGCCCCGCTGGTTTCGACGTAAAAGTTTGCCTTCTCCAAAACACTCCGTAGTCGTCACGCACCGGCCGTTTGTTTCTCCAGGAGAAGCGGCAGCACAGCACAGCAGCAAAGCCATTGCGTCCTGGAGCGGTTCTAGACTGGAGAGGCCGAGGCTGGCTGGAGCTGGAGTCCCACACACCGCACCGCAGCAGGTTGCAGGGAGTTGGCAGCCCTGCTCGCCCTGCTGGCCGCCCCAGGAGGACGACAGCACGGGGGCGCTGCAGGGGCGCTGTGGGGGCGCCCAGCCGAGCCGAGTCAGGCCGTTTGGGTCTGTGCTCGACCTTGCGAGGCAGGGCAGGGGCAGCGGGCAGCCCAGGCCTCCTCGCGCTGTCTGCTTGCCGCCACCACCTCCTCTCCTCCTCCTCCTCCTCCTCTCTCCTCCTCCTCCTCCTCCTCCTCCTCCTCCTCTTCTTCTTCTTCTTCTACTTTGGCAACGAACGTCTTCTTTTTCCTCTTAACCTACGCTGTACGCTATAAAGGTTGCAGGTTTTCTTCCCGGCGCGTGCGCGCGGCTCACTCTGCTGCTGCTGTTCTGCTCGCGCCGTGACGTGACGACGGCGGAAGTCGTTTCCGCTGAATCGTATTTCCGGATCAGCATCGTTCGGGGACACCGGGGCCGGGGCCGTAGCCGGGGCCGGGCGGGGCGACTGCGCCAGGTGCCTTTGCCTGCCTGTTTCGAATCGAGTGTTTCCACGCGTGCCTGACACGGCAGTCCTTAAACTTCCTGCCGCGTCAGCCTCTTTAACGCGCACCCGATGAGGGGTTCGGATACGCGCTTCGGCTTTAGCCCACTTCGCGTCCCTCCCTCCCCCTCCCCTCCCCCTTGTCAGGAGACCCTCCACCCCCTGGTGCACGCGGCTTGCTCTGGGGCGGGGCGGCGCGGGGCGGCGCGGGGCGGCGCGGGGTAGCGGGTCCTCGGCGGCGCGTGAGGGGTTAGTGCCGGAGCCGCACAAAGGGTCTGCGTGAGTCAAAGGCGGTGCCGAACCGAGTAAAATAGCGCGCGTTACCGTCCTGCCTAGTCAATACTACTGCCGCAAGGGGCGCGGGGGGAGGGGGGGGGGCAATAATTGGGAGGACGCAAGTCAGACTCACTGAATCAGTCACGACCGCACGCATCTAATTTTCCATGTGCATGCTTCCCAATCGGAGTACATGTTCAGAGAGATTAGAAATCGTTGACTGATTTGTTGGCTGAGGTCTAGAGTGAGAAAAAAGAGAACACAATGGGTACCAAAAAAGAATACAGCACAATTTCAAAGGTGTCTGAATTTCCATACTTAGACGTGTGTAAAATTCCCGGAGAAAATTATCCAATCCTATTTTGTTCATGTGCACGAATGAGTATCTATAGCACAACATCAGAGCTCAACATTTGCGCAAAGGGGTTTCGCAGTGCTGCGTTTGTCCGAGTGAAATGTAATCTTGCGCTTGGGTTGGGGTGCGTGAGTGGGTGAGAGAGAGCAGGCGCGTTAGTCGAGGGCTGGTCTTCCTCGAGATTGAGAGGAGGCCGAGACCAGCGGGGAGAGTGTGTGTGCGTGTGGGAGTGTGTGCGTGTGTGTGTGTGTGTGTGTGTGTGCGTGTGGGAGTGGGGCGCTGGACACGACAAACAAGCCGAGACCCAGCCAGAATTCCGAATGGAACCGTCGCAAAGCCCTTCCAGCCACAGCCCTTCTACTACAATCCCGATTAAACGCTTCTTCTTCCTAATCAATACACAATCATAGGCAACAGTCAATAACAATCTGAAAAAAATAAAAAAAATAAATAAATAACAATGCGCGTAACTTGAAAGAAATGTATGTGATGGCGTTTCTTTCCCCTCCAGACCATCTGATATTGTCAACTCTTCAGATTCACCCTCGAGTCCATCGTTATCTCAGTCAACGAAACGGGGTTCACGGATCGTCCTTGTGTGAGTGTGTGCAGAGAGAGAGAGAGAGAGAGAGAGAGAGAGAGAGAGAGAGAGAGAGAGAGAGAGAGAGAGAGAGAGAGAGAGAGAGAGAGAGAGAGCCGAGGGAGTGTGGGTCGCTGGGCTGTAGGAGGGGCACGTCTGCCTGGCGCCACCTGTGAAGGTGCTCGGGCCAACCTTCGATCCAGCCGGAGCAATCGAATTGTCGTGGATTGGGTGCAAGGGCGGGGCCCAGGCGGGCCCGGGCCGGCGGGGGCGGGCTCGGCAGGGCTGGGGAAGGGTCCCGCAGGGGCACAGCCAGCGGCTGGACCATGCGCGTGACAGGCTGGAGGGGGATCGCTTGCAGCAACAGCAGCAGGGAGCGCGCAGCGCGCACCCTGTAAAATTCAAGTTTGATGGCGGCGCTAGCGCCATAAGAGCCGCCTCCGCCGAACCATTTATTTTTCAAGCCGCCAAGTCGCCGCTACATGGCACCCTTGTGGCCTGTAATTTCGAATCGACAGGGAGCTACACCCCCGCGGCCAGAGAGGAAGCTGCTGCCGCCTGATTGGTGGCAAAGCGCAACCGCCCCGCTGCTGAGCCATGTTCGCGATGTACTGCGCGAGCGGGGGCCGGGGGCGGGGTGGGGGTGCAGGGCGGGGGCAGGGCGGGGGCAGGGCGGGGGCAGGGCGGGTCAGGGCGGGGGCAGGGCGGGTCGGGGCGGGGGCGCGGGCGGAGACTGATTTGTGCTGCAGCCAGAGTTGGGAAAAGAGCTACCGCGCGCTCGCCCACTCCGCTCGCCAGTGCGAGCGAGCGTCGTCTAGCTCGCTAGCGAGCGGGCGCGCTTGTCCCTTGGCTGCTTGTCCCCGCTCGTAGCCCGCTCGCTCGCATGCGATCCACGATGTTCGTGATGCGTGATGCGGTCACCTGCAGCCCACTGTCCCACTGTAAGAAAAAACTACAGCAAATCCAGTCAATTCTGATGACAGCCTTATTTACCTCGCTTTATTTTACTGGATTTACTGTTTTTTTTCTAACAGGATTCGCTGTCTAGAGACAAAGAACGGTAAACGCTGTACTTTGCCTCGGAAAGTACAGCAAATATTGTCAGGAAATACAGTAAATCCTGTATAATAAACTACAGTGAAGGCTGGCATAAAACTTAACTGGATTTGCTGTAGTTTTTTTCTACAGTGCCGCCGGCGGTTGCACGCAGCGGCGGCGGGCTGTGGTTGGCTGATCTGGCCCCGAACTACGTTCGGTGTGGCACCGAAGCTGGCATCGACTCTCGGCAAGGAAGACTCGTAACGCCTGGAGACGTGGAGTGGAGTGGCGCGTCCACTGTGAGAAAATACTACGGTAAATACCTACGGTACGCGCCGTTAATTTGCTACCTGGTCCCGGACCGTAATTTTCGTCTACGGTCTGAATCTTACGGTACACACCGTAGCCTACAATGTGTTGGGGAAGTTCAATGGGGCACATTCTATCCACGATGAAATACAGTCCGTACCGTAATAATAAGCTCCGGTCTGACCGTACACGAAAACTACGGTACAGACCGCAGGCGTACCGTAACTCCCTACGGTATTTTCGCTGAGCGAAGCGAAGCTATCCCCTGCATTGGGACCAGGGATGTAGTCGGTCGTGAGTCCGTCTGTCTGTCTGTCTGTCTGTCTGTCTGTCTGTCTGTCTGTCTGTGCATCCTCACCTCTTCTCCTCTGACACCCCAACAGGTTTCGTTAAAAGATATAGTTTTCCGTGATCTACTAATTACGGCGCAACTTAATCTGACCATGGTTTTCTGATCGATTGAGTTTGAAATTTTGGAACGAATTATTTGAATTGGAAGTTTCAATATTAGTATGTTGGCTGCAGCCGCCGTCTTTGGCTGGCGCCATCTAGCGGCAGGGCGCGGAACTACATCCGCCGCCAGCCGCCCAGCCCAGCCGAATCCTACCTCAGTTTTTTACAGCATTCAAACAAATGATTAAATGATCATTAATAGTCTTTTCACGTAATATGCAGTCTGAAGTCGCTTTTAAGGATGCGGACGTCGCTGCACGAAGTATCAAGTGTCGTCATTGTGTAGAAGTGTGGGTTCGAGTGATTTGTTGTTTGTTTACGTCTGTGGCTTGGGGAGGAGTGAGATGGGTAGTGCCTCAAAATACTTTTTATTGCGTTGGATTTGTGAAATGAACGTCACGGACTACTGAAATGATAGCCAGTATCGATGAAACTTTGTTGTGTTCTTCCTAGGTGAGTGAGTGACATAACCAAATAACATAGACAATGTTGTTTACACTGAAGCTGTGAAACTGTTCGGTGAACATTAGAGTATGGTCTGAGTATTGAAATTAGGTAATCCCATGGCCTGACAAGTGTGAGTTACTAACAGCAGTATGATTTCCTTATATTTCGTTTAATTCCATTTTGAATCCTTGCTTGATTCCCCAGCGTATTGATTTGTTATTGAGTCACCACAAGTTAACCCCAGCTGAACGATTTCTTTAGTGCGGTGTGGATGTTTAATTGTATTAGTGGAAGTGTGCCCATTTTTGACATACAACAATAGGCATTTGTAATAAAAAAGAATAATAAGTTTGTTAATCGTAAACTGAATATTTGGTGTCTCATCATTCTACTAAAGATAATATATAAAAGTGTGGTTTAAACCTAACAAGAAACAAGAAAAGAGTTTGGGTATTACTTTGGTGAATTTTGTATCATTTTGTTCTTAACCTACTCCGTATTTCCCAATGATACGATTTCTGATCAAGCTACATTATGTGTTTACCAAAACTTACTCATTGATCCGTTATGCCTATGAATTCAGATTGAAGAAAGGTCACTCCACAAAGTTATTGATAGAGAAAAAAATTGTTTTGAAAACATGGTTATTTTAATAAGATTTGACTCTTACAAATATTAGGGGCGATACTGTTGATAGGATTTAGGTGAGAGACCGAACTTGTAATATATTAGTTATGCCAGGAGTGTTAACGTTAAAACAGTCTTTCTAAAACACTGAAGTGCATACTTATTATTACTATGTAGCCATATAACCATTGAAATGGCACAATTGTTTTGATTCTATCCTTAATAGTTGACATTCATTTCAAAATAAATACGCCTCATCATTTAAAGGTCCCGAGTATCTTTGTGAATGTCTTGCTTGTATTTTAAAGTTACTGGCCTCTGTTACAATATTACTTGCAATGTCTTTTTAAATCATACACTGCAAAACCAACAGTCAACTTTGTACACTGATCCTAATGTGCACTTCAAAGTATGCATTAGGAACTGCATGCCTGCCATGGTATGCACTTAGAAGTACATGGCTGCTATGGCATAGTGCTATAGTAAGTACACGTTTCCAACTGCATGGCAAGGCATGCACTTTCTAATGCGTGCCTTGAAGTACATATTAGGAACAGTGTTCTAAGTTGACTGTTAGGTTTGCAGCGTATTTTAAGTGACCCATCGCTGGCTAACTATGGATTGATGTGAGTTGGTTTGAGGGCAAACTTAATTCAGAAGGATAAGGAATGAGAGGTAGTGAGGAGAGAGAGGTGGGGACTGTCAGCATGTGATGCAGGTGCTTTCTTTCTAAACATGTAAATGATACTTAGCCCCTGATCTCGGATGGGTCAGGCAAGGTAAAATAGAGGGGGTGAGAGGGGGGGGGGGGGGCACCACTCCGAATTGCGGCGCTACCTGGCCAGCGCGACAGCGCCTATCTGCAGGGCCGGGGCCGGCCAGTAAATGCAGTTGCTTGAACAGCGGCGCGCGTCGCGAAGGGGATTCCACCAAGACTGCAGCGGTCCGGGGAGGGGGCGGGGCACAGTGGGGCGAAAACTGAAAAAGGTGGACATAATTCTAGAGCACTCTGAATAACACCAAATTTTGTATGCCGGGGTTTTCGGGGGCGCTGAGTCCATTCCCGGTGTCCGTCTGCACCTCCCGCGTCATCCTGGGGGCGTCATCGGGGACCTCACCAGGTCGCCGAAGACGTCCTCTACGAAAAACTAGTATTCAAGGGTTTTTGGGGGCGCTGAGTCCATTCCCGGTGTCCGTTCGCTCCCCCCGGGTCATCCTGAAGGCGTCTTCGGGGACCTCACCAGGTCGCCGACAACGTTCTCTACGAAAAACTCGTACCCAAGAGTTTTTGGGGGGCGCTGAGTCCATTCCCGGAGTCGGTTTGCACCCCCCTCGACTCTCAATCACAACCGACTGCAGCTCAGCCGCCAGTACTGGCCCTCCAGTCCACCGGCCGAACCGAATAAGTCCAGACCTGCGCTCCGGCCTACAAACGTCGATGAGCGCAAGAGGGAGACGTGAACTCGACTCGCAATCACAACCCCAGGAATGGACTCAGCACCCCTGAAAACCCCTGGGCACGAGTTTTCGTTGAGGACGTCGTCGGCGACCTGGTGAGGTCCCCGATGACACCCCCAGGATGACCCGGGAGGTGCAAACAGACACCAGAAATGGACTCAGCGCCCCCCAAAACCCCCGAGTACGAGTTTTCGTTGAGGACGTCGTCGACCACCTGGTGAGGTCCCCGATGACGCCCCCAGGATGACCCGGGAGGTGCAAACGGACACCGGAAATGGGTTTAGCGTCCCTGAAAACCTTGACAATCTTGAAACCAGCTGAATGTCGCTTAATATCCGGGAATTGGAATGGAATTCCTTGGCGCCAGTGTCATAATTGCGATTTCCCTCATATTTAGGGCCATTTTTACAGAAAATCGCTACGTTTCGCTACCCCGGGTGCAGTGCCCGTTAAAGTAGACCAGTAACACTAGCTAAACCAGCTGTCGGAACTCTGGGCAAATACAGGCAACTTTACTTATTCCTTTTTTAAAATGGCCCAATCGCCGATTTTCACTTATTTCTTAAAAGTGATTAAATGTAAACAAATGAGGAAGACTCAAAAACTCGATGCTTGATGGATTCCTCAAACTGTCTTCTTTCCAAAAATGTATGTGTTGGGTATGTTATCTTCGCAAAGAAAAGTACAAATAGAGGTTTTTCGGACCCCTTGCACATTGCACTCTATATCGGGTCATGTTAGCCAACTTTGACACTCAAATTTTAGCAGGATTGGGTCGAGAAGGTTCTAAAACGTTCCGGGGTGTGTGGTTTGGACCTTTCTTAACACAACGGCACTACGAAGAACATTGTAAGGGCATTTTGGTGAAACCCCCTTTATGACCACCATTTTCAGTTTTCGCCCCACTGTGCGGGGAGTTCTGCCCGAATTACGGCGCAGTGCGCAATAGGTTGCCTACCCGCCTCGGCGCAGTAAGAAAGAAATCCGCTATCTCCTGTAGGGCAACACCAGCACCAAATTTCCCTCGCGCTTATTACTTTATTTTATTTATATTCAAAAAAAAATAGAATAATTTGCATGGACAGGTGGTTTAGGTTAGGTTGGATGGGTGTCCGGATGTCCCCGCACAGGACAACCGCATTTTGGAGGCGATCCCATCGGGTTGTATTGGACTTCTGACTTCAGGAGGACTCTCCGAGGGGGTGCTTATCATACCTGTGCTATAGTGGTGCTGCGCCTAGAATGTCTTTCGGTGAGTTCGGGGACCAGTACTGTTAACTGTTAGCATCAAAAGACGCCAAATTTCTGGTGTTCACGAGACGCCAAAAAATGGCATCGTTCGATGTCAAATTTTGGCGTTTTTCGCCAATTACTGTGTTTTTCATGAATGCCAAAAATTTGGCGTCTTTCGACACCTAATACTTCACACCGAACCGGCAAGGGTAATTGTGGCTTGCCCCCCCCCCCCTCCTCCTACAAAGATGTTTCCTGCCTCCTACTCCCATGTCCCTTCCTCTGCTCTCTATCTTTTCCTCCGTAATTGACTGACTGACTTGAAGGTTGCCTACCAAAACGGCGGTTGGGTTGAAACCGTCCCTCATTTTTCCATTTACACTTCGCTCAGCAACTACGTGCCTGCCGCACGTACTCCTAGTTAACAGTGTCGCAAGCCAGCGGGGTGATTCCGAGCAGCGTTTCATTGCTTCCTCTCGCTTGCTCCTTATGGCCGCGCCCCATGAGTGCAACAAGGACAGAGAGACGAAACCATTGTGCGGAATCACCCTACTGTGCCTGAGCGATCGCATGCGGTCGGAGCGGGCGAGCGCGCACAGGCTAGATTCCCAACTCTGGCTGCAGCAGCGGGGCAGCAGGGAGGTGAAGGGTGAGCGAGCAATGAAAAGCGCATGGGGGAAAGAGGGAGAGAGATGGGAGCAGCGACTGGGAGGATGGCGGCGGAGGAGAGACAGCGGAAGTAGGCCCATTCATTGGAAATTCCGGGCGGCGAGGCGGAGACCCCGGGCCGGGACAGTGCAGGGGCGGCTCACGCGGACGCCGGGGCCGGACAAGGATGCCATGCCGTGCCGACGCCGCGACCTTCCAGCCTCCCGGAGAACTGGTCCTTCCTCCCCCTCCCCCTCCTCCTCCTCCTCCTCCTTCTCCTCCTCCTCCTCCTCCTCCTCCTCCTCCTCCTCCTCCTCCTCCTCCTCCCCTCCAGACCCTGAGGCGCTCGCCGCCCCCTGGAATGCTTTCACACGCCCGATTTCGCGTGATGACTTTGGGTGTAGCGGTCACGTGGTGCGGCTGCGGCCGCACCCGTCCGGCTCAAAGCGTTCCCGCCGGCTACACTGGAGTAATACATCCGGCAGAGGTGGAGGCAACTCTGCACTTGTATTTGTAGACCTCGTACTTACTTCAGAAAAATTCAGGAAAATTCAGAGAAATTCGTGAAAATTTAGGGAAATTCAGGGAATCTCAAAAAAGTCAAAAAAGTCAAAAAAGACAAATTAAAGCTAAAATTCAGAAAAATTCTATCAAAAGTCAGCAAAATTCACGAAAATTCACAAAAGTGGTACGCTAAAATTCAGGATTGTTTCCACCTCGCATCCGGTCTCGCAAACAACATTTGTTCATGT
Source organism: Frankliniella fusca (assembly GCA_029379305.1). Classification (NCBI taxonomy): domain Eukaryota; kingdom Metazoa; phylum Arthropoda; class Insecta; order Thysanoptera; family Thripidae; genus Frankliniella; species Frankliniella fusca. Next base: position 438,109 of record JAHWGI010001078.1, read on the forward strand.
TATATGTACAAAGAGTAAAACAATGAAATCTGGTGCTTACCCAGTAAGGATTTTTTAATTCTGAAAATGTCTTGAAAACGCTTCGCACGAACTAATATTAGTTCTGAGAACGAACCACTGAAACGTATCAGATTTGTCTTTTGAGTGCACATAGTTCGGTCTGAAAACGTTTCAAAAGATAGTCTTGAGAACGTATATAAGATAGTCTTGAAAACGTTTCGAGGGATAGTCTTAGAAACGTATTTAATATGTTCCATCAAAAGCGTTAAAATTTAATTTTGAACATCTGGTGAAGTTTTCCTTGCGTTTTGGCTTTCCTCCACAGTCCAAGGTGTTGACATTATAGTAGTTTCAATTTCACAGAATTTTACACTTACCAATGCCCGACTCCAGTCGGATTCGAACCCTCAGCCTTTGAGTTACAAGGCCACTGCGCTACCCACTTACCTACGGAGGTGCTCTGGTAGAAATCTGCCACGTTGCGTTCCCCATTCCACTACAACCCTTGTGGCCAGAGCACTCCTCGTAATATGTTCCGGAAACGTTTTCTAAAGATTATATAAAGATAATCTCTTGCGAAGGATGTTCGGTCTTCGCAGGACCAACATGCTCAAGATGAAATAACGCCCACCCACTGGTTCCTCCCAATTAACATTGATTCATTATTGTAAATTTTCAATATGTTTTTGATGTGTTATGTTGTTTGAACACGTCCAAACGAAACATTTTCAAACTGGACTTAACAAATGTCCTGTTCATCTTAACTTCATTTTCATGTCAGAAGTACAACTTACGTAGGTTCGGGAGAGCTCATAAAATGTTTCCCGAATTCCTTTTGGATGTGGTCCGAAACGATTAAAACATTATACGTCCTACTATGGTTAATGAATTAAAAACGTTTCGCAATCATTTCGAAATCGATCGCAGCAGAACGTTTCGCGAGCATATATGTTTTTTTTTTTTTTTTGCGTTATTTTAAAAACTTTTTGGTACCATTGTAAACGAGATCATGAATTTTGCGCACTAATTTTTGCAAACCGAAACGTAGGTTTATAGCTTGGCACAAAACCGCCGTTTTCACAAGACCGTCCTGGAAATCTAAGAGTACGAATGTCGTTCACTTGGAAGTGAGCACGCTTGGAATTGTGTGAATGAATATTCGCTCGCTTGGAAGTGTACGAATGGGTATTCACTCACTTGCAAGTCCGATGGCCACGGACAGCTCCGAATGTGTTCCAGGACAGTCCGTCTAGTGAATATCTATTCGCACACTTGCAAGTGAGCGAATACCCATCCGTACACTTCCAAGTGAGCGAATATCCATTCACACGCTTCCAAGTGTGCGAACGATATTCGCTCACTTCCAAGTGTACGACATTCGTACACTTGGATTTCCAGTGCGTAGTTAGCGTGTTTGTTATGACTTATGCTCAGTGCGTCGCAGCGTCCTGAAGGGCACCCACTGGTCTTACTATGGAGTTGCATCGCCGCGCCCGCACGGCCCCGCCCCGCCCCTCGCCCCGCCGTTCGCGTAAAGTTGAACAGATGAGAGCTGACTAACTACACCGCACCGATGCCAGGGCCTCCGGCCGCCCCCGCCGGGCCCGGCCGCCAGAGTGCTGCTTGTTCGCGTCGCGACCCCAGCGCCCTTGGAAGTGTCCGGCCCGGCCCAGGCCGAGGCCCCGGCACGCCCCTAGCGCTAACAAGCCCGATCGACGTGTGTTATATTCAGTTAAGAAAAGGCGAAAAAATCGCGCTGGCCTCGGGGCCGCCCCGGGGCCGCCCCGGGGCCTGGGGCGCGTAGCCGAGAAGGGAAAGGGGGGGAGAGGGGAAGGAGCGGGGGGAGGAGCGGGTAGCGAACCAACCTTGGATTCCAAGAACCAACTGCACGGTGACGCTCGCTGCACGACGCGGCTCTCCGTCGGCTTCGGCTTGCGGGTGCACGAACGCGCTCGGCTCGGCCCGGCCGACCCTTCGTCGTGCAGTTACTTCGCTACCTGTCGAACCCGCTCCGCCCCCTCCTCTCCCCGCTCCTTCCCCTCTCCCCCCCTTTCCCTTCTCGGCTACGCGCCCCAGGCCCCGGGGCGGCCCCGGGGCGGCCCCGGGGCCAGCGCGATTTTTTCGCCTTTTCTTAACTGAATATAACAGTGGTCGCGGACAGAGGCGGTCTGCCTCAGCCCCGCAGAGCCGAGGGCCGCGAGGGCGAACGGAAACGCGCCTTGCGAGCCGGGTGCCCGCCCAGAGGGAATCATGAACACGAACGTGGCATCACCACACTACGATCTTAGATCCGCGTGGCAAGCAACACATTTTAATAATTTCACAAATTCTCGAAATTTGCCCCTAAATTTGGAATCGCATTTCAGCAGTGAACTAAGAAGATTATGAATTTTACCTCTCTGCCAAGTCTTATCAAAATCGTACAGAAAAATCTGGTTTTAGGCAAGGAGCTGCGCTAATAAAAAAATAATGATAATGATGATAATAATAAATCGGATCCTCCGACGAAACTATAACGCTACTTCGTGCCTAAAAATGTTTACATTGGCCTTCCGTCCTGAAATGCCTGCTTTTGTAATTTTGTCTCGTAAAACTAAACAAAATGCTTCTGGAATTGCATATTAAATGAAGAGAAAGAACGAGTAAAAAATCAAAGACCAGCTTTGTTTTGTTTCCAATAAATCAAACCTTGTTTCAACTTTTTATTTTTTTTAAAATTTTAAATTAAGAGAAAAGTTTTCGTCACGTCTGCCATCACTATCAGTTATGCGGTCCGATTCGCGCAGTCACGCGATAAACTGGCGCATTTAAATAGTGCGACGGGCCGATAATCTCGTCCGCCCGGTCCGCGCCAACTCCATTAGCATATTCACGTCCCGCTCGGCTCGGGCCCGGCCGGGAGCTGCAGCTGCTTCACTCGACCCCTGCGCTGGGCTTCCTGGAAGAGCCCTGCATCAAACTTGCAGCGATTTTCGGGTCCTTCCCGAGAGCGGCATCAACAAAAACTCCCGCTCGTTTTACTCCACAGGAGGCGGTATGAAGGCAGCGCAATATTATACACAACGCTCGCCTTATGCAGTTCGCCCGATATATATATTTCACGATATGAAATCCTCCCCGTGCGGCGCAGGGTGCGCGCGCGGGCCCAAAAGTTGTGCGCCTCGCGTCTGAAAGAGTTGCCGTTATATGCGCGGTCGCGCTCAAAGCAGAAGCCGCAAGCAGGGAACAACTATTTCACCAGGTTTCTACACGTAAAGAGTGCCTTTACGGAAAGTAACATAAAAGCTGAGCCGCCCATTCAGCGGCAGCATCGCCGGCCCCATCCTTTATAAATACTCCGCAGCGCTCCCGCTACCCCCTCTCCCCCTGACGTTAAAGATGTCTACCGTGATACATCCCGCATGTATTCGCTCCGAGCAAAGGGCGGAAACAAAACAAAAGTTCATCCGCCTCAACTATTTCACACGGCGCGGATTAAAACTTGAGCGCCCTTTTGTGTCTTAGGTGCGGCACACTTCATGAGCACACCTGTCTTCGTTGCTGCTGGGCCATTATGCCACGTGCCTCCATCCCACGCGGCGACCCGCTGGCTCCGCCACGCAAAAATCTAGTTTAAAGTTCCGCGCGGGCGACGGTGGGCGAGCAGCCGCGAGCAGCCAGCCGCCACGCGGAGCGGGTCGGACCGTCGCCGTCGCGTCCCCCGCGCGCTAAAGGAATTAAAATGTCGCCCACCGCGCCCGCGCCCGCCCGGCGCGCCCCCGTGCCCCCGCGCCCCCGCGCCGCACCACGCCCTTGGGCTGTTGCTCCTTATGCTAACTAGTTTGCAGCTCGGCGGCGGCGGCACTCTTTGGCGACGGAAAGTGGTGCGCGCCTCGTCGAGGTGCCCCCGCGGCCCCGCTGCTAGCTGCTAGCCCGGACCCGCGCGGGGCTGAGCCGGGCGGGACGGCCGCCCACGCTCACCGCATCGGCAACGCTTCTCCCACCAGTTTTACTTTCTGTAACATCTCTCTTTGGGAAGGAAAAAAAAAGTTGCCGCGCGGCGTGGGGGCCGCAGCTACAGAGTTCTGCTTGGGGACGCACTCTGCAGCGCGACACCAACACATACATATCACCGGGGCGGGGCCCCGCGGGACGAGGCGGCAGAGTGTCGCCTGCGCGCGTCCTGCGCGCGTCCTGCAGGTCTGCGTCCTGCGAGCCCTGCAGGTCTGCGTCCTGCGAGCCCTGCAGGTCTGCGTCCTGCGAGCCCTGCAGGTCTGCGTCCTGCGAGCCCTGCAGGTCTGCGTCCTGCGAGCCCTGCAGGTCTGCGTCCTGCGAGCCCTGCAGGTCTGCGTCCTGCGAGCGAGCCCTACGCCGTGCTCGTGCGTCTTGCGGGGCAACCGGCCGCAGGGCACGACCCCGAAGCAGCGCGCGCGTAGAAAGCGAATTTCATCGAGAGGAAGGGGTAAAGGGAAAGCAGCAGGCCGTCCCCCCTCAGGAGGGTCATTAGGGAGCTCCCCGCGATAGTATCGAATAGGCGACTTCCGGGTCGATCGTTCAACTCTCGTGGCCCATACACGAGATTACTGTGACTGGAGGAACGGACCGACGAGCGGCTTGAAGGGAAGATATTTTCTCTCTTTGATAATTCAATAACATAGTGTCAACTCCAATTGCTAGTTTCTAGGGTCGAATTATTGGCATGTGTAAAGTTCACGGGTTTTCAAAAGCCAACATTTTTTTTTTTAAACATGTAAAGTGGATCCGACTAACCTAACCCTATACTGACAGAAAACAGTCTCCCTTGTTATCATCATTTATATTAGTGCATCTGGTAGCTCCCATTGGCATAGAAATGCAGCACACATAAAAACTAGAAATAATCACTATCAGAATTAGAGACAAGCTGTTTTCAATTTACAGTAAAATCGGAACAGTAAGAATTGCTTGGGTAACTGAGGGACAACACTAAATTGAGTTGTCCTCTTTCCATGAATCCTCTTTCTTTCTATCCTTCTGTAAAGAATGAGTTGAAAAATTCAAAACAGTTTGGAACGGTAAAAAAAAAAGAAAGACAACATTTCTATTTGCAAAAGTTTATTGTCAAGAGAAGGGTGAATGAGACCAGAAAAAGACATTTAAATCAGTACAGAAAGACATACAAAAAAAAAGTCTTGATTAAGCTTAGGAATCTATGGCAAAATACAATCAAAGCTGACATAAATGGCTTCAATTTCGGAGTTGACAACTACATCAAAAATTCATCCCCTAAAAACCCTTAAAAAAGAGCAATAAAATCGCTATTTGGATATGAAAACCTAAACAGTTCAGAACAAGTGCTTAGATAGACCAATATAAACAAGGTACAAGACATCATAAAATAATCCAAAGCTGCATCAGCCACTCCATAGGTAAAGGATTAAAAACTGCAATAACTTCAACTTAAACCAAGACATCTACAAAAATAATACAAGAACCATAGAAACGACAGAACCATAACCAGCAGATACAAAAAATACGGCCTAAGCGGTACATATGACAGTGAAAAGAAAAAAACAAAAGAAAAAAAAATTGAAATTGGGTGTGAGGTACAATTGAGATCAGTCATTCAAAACATACACCTTCCAAATGATTTTTCTTCTACATTTTTATTGGATGCTGAAAAGAACTTCACTTAAACAGTTTGGATGTGTTTACAAGTGTTAAAACAATGCCCAAGAGTGAAAAATCAATCAACAAATTATTGCTCTGGAAGAAGCATGGCTCATAAGGTGGAACTCCAATGGGGCACAGCCCATCAACCCATCATTTCAAATTTTGCATTCTCCAGCACAGACCAGCTAATGTAGCCTTGGTTTCTCAGCAATGCAAAAAATACTTTTTTTTGCCAGCATTCAATTTTTGGTGTCTCTAGGGGAATGAACTGAAATGTGATGGGTACTGAAGGGTTCCTCATAGCGCCATGTAGAGGGCCGAAATCATCTTTGCCTTTGATAAAAATATAATGATTGCATTGCTGAGAAGGAATTATTAGCGTGCTGGAAAAAAAAATCTGAAGGGCTGGGATGATGGGTTGATGGATTGTCCCCCATTGGAGTTCCACCTTCAGTATGTACGTACAATTCAGACTGAGTTAACAATTCAAAATTTGCAACCTAAATGAAAAGAAGAAGACTCACCTTGCGTTCCAAAGGAAGTGCCAAGGCACTTACCGGATTCGGCATGAAAGGCCTAATGAGCCGTATCACTGACCTGGCGAGCTCTTGGGTTAGGCGATATGTTGCAACGAAGGCCTCTTTCGTAATATTGAAGGGATCACTCATGTCCCTAATGCGCCTTCGCCTAAAAATGGCCATGGAGATGAGCTGCTGCATGTGCTCCTTTGAGCCTCAGCCATAATTCCCTGAAACTAGGTATGATGCTCAGTCACATTTGCTCAGATAAAACCGGAGCCTCAATAGCTAACAAACCAAACAGTCACCAATCACAATCAAGACTGCAGAAAACTGTTTGACAAAGAAAGTTTTTTGTTTGAAATTGCAAGGCTGTCAAACACTTTGCAGATTTGCAAAAAGGTAGCAGTGATCAGATCAATGTAACAACGGCGTTGTGGATCTGTCCCGTCTAAACTAATAATTTTTCAGCACTGGCACTAATGTTAATAATAATGATGATAATAATAATAATTATAATAATAATAATTATAATAATAACAAGGGAGACTGTTTTCTGTCAGTATAGGGTTAGGTTAGTCGGATCCACTTTACATGTTTAAAAAAAAATGTTGGCTTTTGAAAACCCGTGAACTTTACACATGCCAATAATTCGACCCTAGAAACTAGCAATTGGAGTTGACACTATGTTATTGAATTATCAAAGAGAGAAAATATCTTCCCTTCAAGCCGCTCGTCGGTCCGTTCCTCCAGTCACAGTAATCTCGTGTATGGGCCACGAGAGTCGAACGATCGACCCGGAAGTCGCCTATTCGATACTATCGCGGGGAGCTCCCTAATGACCCTCCAGGGGTTCCTCTCCTCTCCTCCCCTCTCCTCTCCTCTCCTCCCCTCTCCTCTCCTCTCCTCTCCTCTCCTCTCCTCTCCTCTCCTCTCCTCTCCTCCCCTCTGCTCCTCTCCTCTCCTCTCCTCGTCGCGCTCTTCGTTTCTCTGAGTTTTTAAGAATTTAATTTAGTTTACTGACAAAAATGTCTTCAAAATTATGTCTCAAGTGTAAGAAAACGCTGAAAACTGGACTGAAATGCATAAAGTGTCAACGGTATATGCATAATTACTGTGAAAGAAGAAAAGGCGTAGACCTAACCCCGGAAGGTTATGTATGCAAGGAGTGTAATGAACAGGATGACAGTGATTCCAGTGACAGTATAAATCACCGGAATGATAGTAGGTACGCAACATCTCAAGTACCAGCGCCTGATCTAACTGCAGAAGCACCAGTCTTCCCTGAACCGCCTGAACTGAACGCCCTAACAAGGTTGGTCTCAGCACTCCAAGATCGTGTTGATGAATTAGAGAAACTTGTTTTAACTCAAGAAACAACAATAGAAAGACTAGGCTATGAATTAGCTTCAGTCAATGACCATCTGAAAACCCTCCGGAAATCAAAATTAGATAATTCCAAACAAACTCCAAATCCTAACCTCAAAATTGAAAACCATGGAAATTACCAAACTGGTTCCAGCACCCAAAACAACAATGGAAATAACTGCAGTTCAGCTAGTGAATCCAGTGCTGAAAGGGATATCATTAATATCCCCACCTCCAACAGATTTCATCCTTTAGACTCTCTTGAAAAGGAAAATGATGGTGATACCTCTTCGCAGGCTGCAAGCCCATTTGCTAACTCCAGAAAGAGAAAGAAGCACCGTATTCTCATTATTGCTGACAGCCATGGAAAGGACCTTAATTGTGAAATTAGTGACAGACTGGATGACAGTTTCGAAGTGACAGGTATTGTCCGACCCAATGCCCCCTTGCACCACATCTGCAGTGACATCGCCCAGCTCAGCACAAACTTCACGGAAAATGACTGCATTATTGTTATTGGTGGCACAAATGACAACATTGATGATCCTGAATTACTCAACGGAGATCTCCAAGATACGTGTAATATTATAGCGCCAATAACAAGACACACCAATGTAATTCTGGCAGCAATTCCTGACAGGTATGACTCACCGGACTTAAATGATAATATAATCAGAACTAATTCTACTTGTTATAAACACATAACAGATGCTATTAATATGGAAGGTGAATGTCAAAAGTTTTTGTATAGTAGTGCAATGTGCAATCTAAATAGAAAATTATATACTAAACATGGATTGCATTTAAACAATAGAGGTAAAAGTGTGATTTGTAAAAGGTTTGTTTCACAAATAAGATCCCTTATTTTTAAAAGTGACTCAAAATTTAGTACCAAACTTAATTTTTAAATGAAGTCACTGACTGTCAAAACCAAGCCATAGAATCTAGTCTCATTAATATATCTCATGTAAATATAGGAGGTTCTATACTCAATAGAGCCAATATTGTTGAATTAATAACTAAAGAACAAAATTGTGATATAATATGTGTTACAGAACATTGGGTAACCCACCCTTTCACCAAAAATTCTTGTGTAAATTTAATAGATAACTTTACCTGTGGTGCTATGTTTTGTCGTAAAACTTTTCAAAACGGAGGCTCTGCTATATTTGTTAAGAATAATTTAGAAAGCACTGAAATTAATGTTTCAGATTTAGCTATAGAAGGTGTCATTGAGCCTGTAATATTAGCATTTAGTGAATTCATAGTCATATGTATATATAGACCACCTGATGGTTGTGTTGACACATTTTTCAACCAGCTACAATTGTGCATGGAAAGAATAGCTCATAAAAAGAAGCATGTCTTCATCTGTGGTGATCTAAACATAGATATCCTATCTAAAAATAACAAACAAGTTAAGTTAGAATGTTTTATGAATGAACATGGTCTCAATAGCCTTACAAATAAGGCTACTAGAGTAAGCTATAATTCAAATACAGGAATTGATCACATCATTACAAATGTTCCATTAACAAACCTACAGTCAAGATGTGATATAGAAGTAGGACTATCAGATCATTTACTACAAAATGTTCTTGTAAACTTTGGCATAGTAACCAAAAAATCAGAAAAAATGTTTGAATTTAAAAGAGTGGTCACACCTAAAAATGAATGTTTATTTTTAAAAGCGTTAACAGATGAGAATTGGACTAATGTGTACAGTGCTGAATCCACTAATGAAAAATTCTCAAGTTTCCATGAAAGGTTCCTAGAACTTTATAACCAATACTTTCCGATCAGAAAGGTTAATATGAACAAAAAAGAAAAAGATTGGGTGACCAAAGGAATAAAAATAACATCAAAAAATTTCAGAAACCTCTGTAAACGTGTTAAAGAAAGTAATGAACCAGGTTTGAAGAAATACTTCACTGAATATAGAAAAATATATAAGAAAGTTATAGAGAATGCAAAACGCCTCTCTATTAAATCGGAAATATTAAATGCAAAAAATATTACAAAGGCAACTTGGAAGCTTATTAACAAGAACATGGGCAAAAAGGAAAGAGATATGTCCAATATAGAAATTAAAACTGAAGAGAAAGGTTCACTAATCAGTGACCCAACAAGAATAGCAGACAAATTTAATGTATATTATAGTGAAATAGCAAGCAAATTAATTGGAGATGATGTGAAGAGAGGAACTGCAACCAACACCTCCACCAACATATCCATGTATCTAACACCAGTTTCTGAAAATGATATTATTATTGCTTTTTCAAAACTGAAAAGTAAAAATTGTTGTGGTCATGATAACGTAACTGATAATGTGGTGAAAAATTGTCACCAGCCATTAATCCAGCCTCTGAAGCATATCATCCAAACATCATTTAATGAAGGTATATTTCCAGAAATCTTAAAAATTTCCAAAATTTTACCACTTTATAAAAAAGGAAATAAAGATGAAATAGGAAACTACAGACCGGTTGCCAACATTTCTGTTTTTGCAAAACTTTTTGAAATTGTCATGGACACTAAAGTTAGAAATTTCTTGTACCAACACCATATATTATCTACTAGCCAATTTGGTTTTGTAAAAGATAAATCTACTTCTGAAGCAATTGTAAACTTTGTTCATGATATATATAAGGCATTTGAAACCAGAACTTATGTTACTGGTCTATTGTTTGACATGTCTAAAGCTTTTGATTTAGTAGACCACAAAATCTTATTTGAAAAAATGGAAGCACATGGTATCAGAGGCATAGTTCTAGACTGGTTCAAATCTTACCTTAATAATAGACAACAGATTGTTGAAATTAGTTTTACTAAAAATAATACTCTAACAAAATATAGATCTTCTGTTTGTAATGTTATGTATGGAGTCCCACAAGGGTCAATACTAGGGCCATTACTATTTATTATTTTTATTAATGATTTATCATCATACTTAAAACTTGGCAAAGTCGTTAACTTTGCTGATGATGCAAATGTTTTAATAAGCAGTCCCACGCTTGAAGAACATGAGGAATTACTATGTCAAGCCTTTCAGCAAATGAAAGACTGGTGTATGTTGAATAATCTTGTTCTTAATGATGGAAAAACTAATATAATTCAGTTTAGGACCAATGAAAGAATACTTAAAAATGCAAATTCCAATTTTCAAAATCTCTATGTAAATAGTGCAAAATTTCTGGGAATCAATTTAGACCAACATCTTAAATGGGACATCCACCTTCAGGAATTAAAATCAAATCTTAGTAAATCAATTTTTGGCATAAAACGAATTAAATCTCTTGCAGATGAGCAAACAGCTCTCTTAACTTACTATGGCATGTTTCATTCTAAATTGTCATATGGTACACTACTGTGGGGAAACTCAACAACAGTAGAAGAAATTTTTAAAACTCAAAAGAAAGCCATAAGAGCTGTATTCTCTGTTAATCAGTTAACTAGTTGTAAACCATATTTTGTTAACTTTAAAATAATGACTGTGTACTCCATATATATACAGCAACTTCTAAATTATGTTAAAAAACATGAATCTAATTATAAAAAATGTAAAGATGTACATAACTACACTACCAGACATAATACTAAAATTTATAATGACTTTGTACACCTTTCGGTGAGCCAAAATGATGTTCAGTACATTGGTCCAAAGCTATACAACACCCTGCCTTCTACAGTAAGAGACCTATCTTTTAAAAGGTTTAAAAGGGTAATTAAAAAAGAACTACTTAAATGTGCATTCTATAATGTTGAAGATTTTCTAAAATATGGCTTTTCATTCAAGCATAAGTAATAATGTTCTTCTTTTGTAAATTAATACCAATTGTTCATAGCTGTAGACAGCTCAGTGACAATAAACAAATCTCAAATCTCAAATCTCTCTTCTCCTCTCCTCTCCTCTCCTCTCCTCTCCTCCCCTCTCCTCTCCTCTCCCCACCTCTCCTCCCGCAGAGAGCAGCAAAACAGAACGCACCGGTTTTCCATATTCAGCATCAGATATCGTGAATGAGTCATGTGCTCACTTGATTTCGGATCCCTGCAGGGAACTCGCCCGCTGACAAATTGGTCCGCGGGGTCGTCGGTTCCTGCTCTGTGCGGTCGAGGTATAGGCTATGGTCATGCGACGGCGGGGTAGGTCCGCGCGGCGCCCGGGGGCGGGGGGGTGGGCGAGAAGGGGGAGGCAGACCAGAAGAGAGTGTGGGAGTAGGTCTTTACACTCTCATTTCCTTACGGATGTGCTATCTCCATAATACGGAGAATTTTGTGCAATCGTAATGGATCACAAATCATCTGTAATACGGATACGTAGGGGCCCGTGCGTTACAGTTTCGCACGGGGTAGCTGAGCGAAGTCCGTTAAAATTATATTACAGAGCATGGTAGCTTGATCGTGTTTTTTTTTCTTTTTATAAGAATAGAAGTTAGATTTAATGTAAGGGGAACAAGAATAGAATGTTTGCAAGGCCGTCGTCCACGTGCTCGCCTTCCCTCCAGTGAGGCGGCGATGGGGACGGCGGGAGTGGCAGGGACGGTAGGAGCTGCGGAGGTGGGGAGGGCGGCGAGGGCTAAGGGGTGGTGGGAGCAGCGGAGTCGGTCCGGCAAATGTAACATCATCGCTGGGGTCGGTACGCGGGGGGTTAGGCAACTTAGCTTACACGCGCCTAGTGGGTAGGCAGCCACCCGTACGAGGGAGGGAGCCACCCCCCTCAGGCAGGAGCGCCCACCCCACCCCTCCCCGCCCCTCGCCTCGTCCAACCCAACGTCATCTGGGTGGCATGAGCGTATCACCTGCTGGTAACGCTGTCCGGGTATCATAGCAAGAGCAGGAGGCTCGCAGCACCGAGAGTGAATTTCAACCACTTCACCTCACAGCAGATAGTAAAAGCTATGTAAAAGTATGTAGTTCAATGTTTTAGAAAGACTGTTTTATTGTAAACACTCCTGGCATAACTAATATATAACAAGTACGGTCTCTCACCTAAATCCTATCCCCAGTATCGCCCGTAAAATTTGTAAGAGTCAAATCTTATTAAAATAACCATGTTTTCAAAGCAATTTTTTTCTCTATCAATGACTTAGTGGAGTGACCTTTTTTCAATCTGAATTCTTAGGCATAACGGACTAATGAATAAATTTGGGTAAGCACATGATGTAGCTCAATCAGAAATCGTATCACTGAGAAATACGGAGTAGGTTAGGAACCAAATGCTACAAAGTTTACCAAAGTAATACCCAAACTCTTTTCTTGTTTCTTGGTAGGCTTAAGAGTAGTAAGATTTCAATACCCAAACCGCACTTTCATATCTTATCTTTAGTAGAATAATGAGACACCAAATATTCAGTTTACGATTTAAACTTATTATTCTTTTTTATTACAAATGCCTATTGTCGTATGTCAAATATGGGCACACTTCCACTAATACAATTAAACATCCACACCGCATTGAAGAAATCGTTCAGCTGCGGTTAACTTGTGGTGGCTCAATAAATCAATACGCTAGGGAACCAAGCAGGGATTCAAAACTAAATGAAACAAAATATAAGGAAATCATACTGCTGATAGTTAACTCTCATTGGGCCAGGCCATGGGGTTACCTGATTTCAATACTCAGACCATACGCTAATGTTCACCAAACAGTTTCACAGCTTCGCTGTAAACAACATTGTCTATCATATTAGGTTATGTCACCCACTCACCTAGCAAGAACACAACCATGTTGCATCGATACTGGCTGTCATTTCAGTAGTCCGTGACGTTCATTTCACAAATCCAACGCAATAAAAAGTATTTTGAGGCACTACCCATCTCACTCCTTCCCAAGCCAAAGACGTAAACAAACAACAAATAACTCGAACCCACACTTCTACACAATGTCGACACTTGAAACTTCGTGCAGCGACGTCCGCAACCTTAAAAGAGACTTCAGACTGCATATTACGCGAAAAAGACTATTATAATTATTTAATATCGATAGTGTAAACAGCCGAGATGTACGCCGGGCGAGCCTGAAGAGCCGAGCCTCTTGAGTATGGCTGACGCGAAGTAGTTCCCGTGCTGCCGCTAGGTGGCGCTATCTCTGAATGTCCCCCTGCCAACCTTCCAGAAGTGAGTTTCAAATTAAGCTTTTAAATATTTCAAACTAAAGAAATATATAATGTTTGTGCGAATACATCTGCCCCACACATTGACAATGTTTGGGCAAATGCGCTTCTCCCCATTCGTGCAGTCATTTCGTAGTCTATCGAGCGTATGAGAACACGGACGGACGGACGGACAGACTCACGACCGAGAGAGCACCTTGGTCCCTCTGCAACTTGGTCTTCGCTTCGCTCAGCTGAAAATCATCCGTAATATGGAGAATTTCATCCATATTACAAACATGCCTTCATCCATAGAGTATGGACCGAATTCGCACCATAACTTACGAATCAAGCAAAGTTTGTAATATGGATGAATGAATCCATATTACGGATGATTTTATCCGTATTACAGATGATTTGTGATCCATATTACGCTTGCACAAAATTCCCCGTATTATGGAGATGGCACACCCGTAAGCAAATGAGAGTATGCAGTAGTGTAGTGTAGTGTAGCTCAGTGGAAGAGGAGACGCGGGACCTGCCACCGCTGATCATCTTCGACGGCAATATCCTTTCGCACTGTGAAAAATATCCTCGTAAATTTACGACATTTTTTGTTATTTTGATTTACAAAACATATCGTAAATTTACGACAGCCCATTCTGGCTCGTCGGTCAATTCCAAGTCGATAGGGAGTGCTTGTAAATTTACAATTTCAAATTGTAATTTTACGACTTTTATCATGGAAAATTTTCCCGTAACCCTTACGAGTATTTTTCACAGCGCGTAGAGTCTCAAGTTAACGAAAAAGCAAAATTTGAAATAAATTTCAAAGCATCTGTTTATTAAAAAAATAAATGAGCGGTATCAAAGAATAAGGAATGCCCATCCGTTTCGTTCCGAACGGGATCAACATTTGTAAGTGTAAGTCAGCATGGCTCCGAAGTCAACCTTCTTCTTAGGCTGGGGCCGAGGAATGTTTGGGAGGCCCCCAACAGAAATCTTCGAATTTTCGGTGAGATAGAGGCCGTCGGGCTTCAGCGATAAGTCGGACAGCGGTCCCATGGCATTGACCAAACGGCGCAGACGAGAATGCTCAAAACGTATAACACGCAAGCGAATTTCATGGTCTGAACAAACAAGAGAATAGAAATGAAAAGTATTCATTGCCATTAAATGTATGGAAAGAAATTATAATGAATTGCACCATTCACAGCATATGAAACTAGAGAATTTTTAGAACCAAAGCTATACTGGCTCATACAGAGAGTTGCTGTAGAACTCTCGCAAAGTACCAGGAAAGGTTGGTTGGCAATGCCACAGCTGTCAACCTTTTTTATACTTTCCTTGCGAAACACCCAGAGTGCATGAGGTTCGTGGAAGAGCCGTCGCAAAATAGCAATCCAGCAATTTTTCCGCGAACAGATGGCGGCACGCGCCCCTCATGTGTTTGATTCTCTGGCGGCGCACGTGTGAACAGCTGCTCCCCAGCCGCGCCTGCACAATTGTTTTCGTCCACATCACGACAGTGTCGCTACATGATCCCGTTGAGGCTATCGTGTTTCCTATCTGCGCTGCGGCGAACAGCCCCGCCAGAGGCGGAAAGCCATTTTTTTTTGTGAGTGTGTGTGAGAGAGTCAGGGAGATAGAAGGGTGGAAATCCGAGAGAGCAGATATCGCTCACTCGCAAAGAAGTAACTTTTCTTTTTCTCACACTTTAAGATGGGCAAAAAGTTTTTCACGCGGACCATCTCTGTAACGAAAAGTGTAAATGGTCATGAATAGGACTAAATACAATGGGGTCGTGTATTAGAATTTTTTTTCGTTCATTGCAAAAATTTGGCATTGGCCATTTCCGCTTGGTTAGCAATGGCAATAACCGCGTCTAATTTCCACTGGAGTGGTATTAATTTTGTCCCATAGCCAAGCGCGCTCCAATGCCGCAAATGGTATTGGTTTCATCACCAAATGAAAAAAAAAATATCAGTGTGTCCGCAAGCTGCAGCGCTCGACTCAGTAGCTAATCGAACCGACGCTCGTTTCATCAAAGACTGGCCCGAGGGGGGCAAACAAGGAACGCCAGCAGGCAGGAGGGAGGGGGGGGGGAGGGATATGTTTCTGGGCGCCGTGCAATGTACACAAAGACTGCGACCCGCTGCTGTGGCTGTGATGCACAGCATTTTTGGTTTCTGCTCAGTCATCATCACCATGATTAGTGCAGAGTGAATAATTTTAGTCACGCAGCGATGTCTCTTGTGGTTCTGGATCACGCCTCGTCATAGATTGCGAAACAAAAAAAAAGTTGGCGTAATAAATGCAGTTAAAAGTTCGTGCGCATGGTTTATTTCATTTAAAAAAAATTAAGCCGCTGAGGGGCAATGAGAGATGATATAGATGCGCAATAAATATAGTTGCTCGCCCTTATTGTCGAAACCATATTTTCTTTAAACATTCAAGATTCAGAGAAAAAACCCATGTACAAGAGAAAACGAAAAACAAATCTTTTTGAAGAGCTCACTGGAAAGGTACTAGTCACATTTCTCGCCCGTAATGAGCGGAGTATTTTTTCATCGCTCAGTAAAAGTGATTTTCGCTAAAACGACTCAAATCGAGTATTTTGAATTTTAAAAATACGATTTCACGAAATCCTGGTAGGCACGAAGTTCGTTTATGTTTTTGTTTCACAAAATACTTCGGTGGATGATGGTTTATGTAGAAATTTAATTAAAAATTTTCTAGCCTTACGAATCATGTTATTGAATTTGCTTTATCTCCGAGTCACTAGTACAGCGAGTCACATGCCAAATTTTAGATTTCTAGCTCAAACGATTTAGAAGTTAGTCTAGTCTTTCAGCAAAAATTGTCCGATCATCTTGATTTTTGAACTGTAGGCTCGTTGTGCAATGGGCATTCGAACATTGCTTTAACATTTTTATTCTAAACGTGTCGTTCGAAATTTTATTTTTTGAACTACCGTCCATGAGTTGAATCAACAGCCCCCTTCCCCCCCCCCTTTCCACCCAGCTACGTTTCTCCTCCCGTGCGCGCCAGGCAGGGCAGAGGGGCCGAGCGGGCCGAGGGGCCGAGCGGCCGAGCACCAGCGACAATGCCGAATCGGCTTGGCTCGCCATCGGAACTGGCACTATTCGCAGTCGGCTGGACGAGGCGTCGCCGCCTTAGAGACAGAACGGGGGGCGTTTGAGATGGGAGTGCCAGGACCTCCCTTCTGTAGTTCTAGGCTGGGACCTCCACTCAACAAAAGAAGGCTGGGGGAGGCGCCGCCGCCTTAGACAGAACGGAGCGCGTTTGAGGTGGGAGTGCTTAGTCCTATCCCTTTCGTGGTTCTAGGCTGGGACCTCCACTCACGCATCCTCCTCGCGACTTAACTCGCGTCCACTACCGAGAGATGGCGCCACTAGCGCACGAAGCGAATTTAACTATTTATTTTAGCCGAACGAAATCTTACACAGCCGAAATGACTGTGAAAACAGGAGTTTCAGACCCACGGAAATCGTTTCCCAAAGTTTCACGGAAAAAATATGGATTCGTAAAATTATTCACGTAAATGTAAACCATTTCAAGAATCCTGCTCACCAGATTAAAGTCAAACTTCCCAAACAGTTTTCTGCAGGTACAAAACCACTATAAACGCATTCAGTTCGCCATGTCAACGTTCCGATAACTTTACACAATGATTTAAAGTCGCGAGGTGGGACCCTCAGCCCCCGGCCGTGGCGGCCATGGTTGAAAGAGGGCCGGCGGGGCCGGCGACACGGCGCCTCACGCGTCCGCCTCAAACCAACCTAGAATATATTTGGCAAGTTTTTAATTTAGCGACGACGTTAAGTTATGTTGCAGGCCTTTAACACACAGGTATGGGAGGCACTAAACATTCACAAGGAACGCAGAGGCAGACTTGGTGAGAGCCAGCCCCCCAGCGGGCCAGCTGTCAACAACGCGCCTTGACAACCACTAAATCGAACCACCAGCCAAGAATTAAAGGGTCATAGTTTCACATTTGCCACACACTTACCATTAAATGAAAGAGAAATTTAAAATATTAGGTCAAAACTCTCTGTGAGAGCCCAAATCGTGAATTTCATGCGCCTCACATTTCCAACACAAACATGGCGCCGAGCGGGCCTGCTATAAACAACGCCGCCTTGGTGTCCACTCAAACCAACTCAAAATATATTTTGCTAGTTTTAGATTTAGTAACAACGTAAAATGATGTTGCAGGCCTTTAGCAAAGAACTGTGGAAGCATCAACGTAATACCACGGAACACAAGAGTAGACTTATTTGTATCTTTTAATGAGAACATGAGCTGAGGACTCACTCTGAGGTTGGCGGTATTGTCACAAGCCCCGCCCAAGGCCAAATTACAGTCCCAGCCAACAATCAGGAGCCGCGGCGGCCAGCTAGTGGTCACGTTTGAAAGTCTCCTGGTGGTGAACCCTTTAACATGGCGTGAATCTACAGCGATTCTGACGTGACCACTCCTTGCGTTGACACTTTTGGATATCGAGGTACAAAGCAACAGGCGACCGTTTTCATTGGCTGGATTTTCGCGCGAAATAATGTTATTGGTCAGAGCCGACTCGGCTCCATGACGAGTCGAGTATTACCATAGAAACGGAGATTTTAGATCGAAATTTCTCAAAATTGGCCACTAAGTTTGGGCTGGCATTTCAGCAGTGAACTAAGGATATTGAGTTCTACCTCTCTGCCAAGTCTTATGAAAATCGTATAGAAAAATCAGGATTTAGGTAAGGGGCCACACTGATAAAAAAAAAAAATAATCGGATCCGCCGACAAAACCATAAGGCTACTTCGTGCCTAACAATCGCTCCGGAAGAGTAACATTTGATGATTTGACTCAAAAAGAGGCATCAAAGTGACTCAAGGTCGCTCTTCCAAAATCGAAAATGGTGACTCCTCCATTTTCAGTGCTCCTTGAAGGATTTCGGAAGGTTATTCGACTTTATTCAGAAGCGGATTGTTTTCTGGGCTTCGGCGCCGACAGATACGTTTCCTCGCGATACAAACTGGAGCAGGTCGCGGCGCTTCAAACTGCCGCCCCCTCCGCCCCGCCCTCCCCTCGCGGGTGGCAGCAGCAGCGCGGCAGTGGGTAGGCCTGTGCGATTGTTCGATTAATCGAAATCGTCATCGATATTTCTGGCCATCGACGATGAATTTTGACATGTCGATTCCGATGACCAACATCGATCATCGATTTGGACCTAACCGATGACCATGTTTGAAACGATTATTCGATGATTGTCGATGGCCGATTATTATCCGATTACCTGAGAGAGATTAAAACTATTTTGACACATTTTTTGTAATACTTCGTACAAAATAAAATAGTTTAATCCAGTTTTAAGTATTAAACAGTCAACTTTCTTCGAATTTACGATAAATTGTTGCACTCATGTCATCGGTTTATCACTCAATAAGTCAAAGTCAACAGTACTTAAAAGTTGATCAGATTTAATCGATTAATTGGAATAATCCGATTAATCGGAAATAAACGATTAATCGAATTAAAACGATTAATCGGGTAGCAAATCGATGGTCGATGCAGGCGCATCGGCATCGACAAGAATCGCGATGATCGCAGTCATCGACCGATTACGATGATTTCCGATCATCGCACAGGCCTAGCAGTGGGGCGCCGCCGGTCGGACGATAAAGAAGTAAAGTCATCGGGCAAATCCCGACAGGCGGGGCGGGGCGGGGCAGGGTTGCCAGATGCCTGGTACGAAATGTCGCCACTTGGCAGCGCTCGTGGAGCCCAAAAGTCGCCGCCCTTTTTTAAACGCTGTGGAGCCCAAAAGTCGCAACTTTTGTGCAGAAGTAGCCCAAATTGGTGACTTTCAGAGCGAAATACAGGGAAATTTCCTTTCGTTAAGTTCAACATGCATTTTTCATCATTAAATAAAATAAATGTATAAAATAAAATAAAACTAAAATATTCTTTTAGTGGTACAGGTCGCGTGCGGGCGAGACTGTTTGAGCAGGCTGAGAGGTAGGGGGCGGAAAGAAAGGCGCGAAATACGATTGATTTTAAAACTATCCATGAAAATAGCCCAAAAGTAGCGAAATCGCCCAAAAGTAGCCACGGCGGTCGGTCGAGGAGCCCAATCGGCGATATGTCGCAAAGCCAAAAAATACGGAGCCATTTACCCCTCTTGAGGAGCCCAAATGGCGACATGTAGCCCAATCTGGCAACCCTGGGGCGGGGAGGGGCGGCCGGGTGTCGCTCAGTGCCGTGTCCTTGATCGCGGGAGGGCCACGCGCCCCGTGTCAAGTCGCTTTATGGATCCTGGCCCCGCTGAAGAAGAGGAGGAAGCGAGTGCCGCCCCGCCCCGCCCCGCCCCGCCCCGCCCCGCCCCGCCCCGCTCGCACGCAATCTTTTACGATAGTGCAGGTATGGGGCGCTGAGGCCCTCTATGCCGGGCTCCCTGTGTGTCCTGGCCGTGATCCCGTGGGAAATGGATGGATGTCCTCGGCGCGGCGCGAACTACGGTGAGTCCGAGCTGCCCCGCGCCGCCCCGCGCCGCCCCGCGCCGCCCCGCGCCGCCCCGCGCCAAGCACTTGGCATTCCGTTTGTGGAGGGACGGTCGCGGCTGGCTCGCGCCTCTCACAGAGCACAAATGTCCCAGCGGACCTGACCGGCGACGAGTGTGCGGCAGTGCCACACTCTCAAGCAAAGGGAGAGAGAAGAAAACTTTATCGAAAGACAAAACGGGAAGACGCATTACGCTGCGAAAAATCTATTTTTAAATTTACGATGTGTTTTGTAAATTACGAATCATGAAATATCCTAGTGAATGTACGACAAACCATTCTTGTTCGCGATTATTGAGTTTTAATTCGATGCCCCCATGCTTTTAATTTCAGGGTTTGCAGTTGCATTTTTACATGACAACACTCCATGGAAAATATTTCCTGGGAACCGACAACTATTTATCACAGAGTAGACCCTCCACATGAAAACAGTATTAATTGACATCAAAACCACGCAAGCAGTACATGAGAGGGGACGAGGGAAAGGAGTGGCTGCACCCGCGGGCGCGGCGTTCGTTACAGACATCCGTGCTGCTCACGTTCCCAGGCGCCCTCGCGTCCTGCTGGTCCAGCGCCGGGCCAGTCTTTGATGTCACGCTGCAGAGATGTGAATGTGCCCCTGAGAAATCAGCGTGAGCAGCGCGCCCCGCCCCGCGCCCACGCTCCCGTACGCTCCTCGCGATGGAACTTCGGCAAACTCGGCCACAAGTCAGTCTAGCAGCAGCAAGGGATGTGGCGCGACGCGGCGCGGCGGCGGCGTGGGCGGCGAGCGCAGCGCCCTAAAAGTCGGCCGCGGCTCGGGTCCGCCTTGCATAACTTTTCTGATCTTTGTCGCCACGAGCGGGTGAGAGCGAGAAAGAGATAGAGAGAGCGAGAGAGAGAGAAAGCGAGAGAGAGAGAGAGAGAGAGATAGAGAGAGAGAGAGAGAGAGAGAGAGAGAGAGAGAGAGAGAGAGAGAGAGAGAGAGAGAGAGGAGACGGGAAATGTATGTCGTTTCTTCGTCAGCGCTCAGCCGCGCACTCGCCGGCTAACGCTTAAATGAAGGCGAGCGAGAGAAAGAGAGAGAGAGAATACTAAAAGGGGGTAAATTGGGACCCCTTTCGGCACCACACCCGTCGGCCCCCGGGCCGGGCCCCGTCGAGGCCGTGCTCGCCTCGCTGACTTGAACAAGTGAATGTATGGGTCGGGACGGGGACGGGTGGTCCGATGGTTCCCATCGAGTTGCTACTCAGGACCGCGGGTCGTGGCCGCATTGGCGGCCTCCCTCCCGAGGCCATCCCGCCACCCTTGTTGGGGAAATAGTTGTTGGCGAAAAACACCACCGCGACCAACGAGCTGCCCCCCCCCCCCCCTCCCCCGCCCGGCTAACAAGTACTGCACAGTGGTGCAGAGGAGGCGGCTGACTGGCGACCGGACAGTATTGTTTTCGTGTTAGCAACATCGCGGGGAGAGAGGGGGAGAGGGAGGGGAGGGAGGGAGGGAGGGAGGGAGGGAGGGAGGGGGGGAGGAGAGAGAGAGAGAGAGAGAGAGAGGAGGGGGGGGTGGGTAAGAGTGGGGGGAGGGGGGAGTACTACATCGAGCCGCAACCAATCAGAAACTTATAAGAGAAGCAGCGAGTCGATAAGATGTGAAATCGATACGGAGGAAAACTCGCGTACTGTCATACCGAGTGGCAAAAAAATAAACCAGAGAGCAAAGTTAGAAGCGAAAAGCGCCTTGGGGGCACATATGTGCGAGAGAGAAACATAGTCCATAGAGAAAATAGAGTGAGCGCGTGGCAGAGAGAACAGAGCGGGGTGGGGGGGCAGCCACCTCCTGGCCTCCGTCCCGTGTCCCGCACCGCACGATATTCGAACTGAAGTGGATTAAGCACGGGGCGGGAGGGGGGCGACGAACTCACAGACCGAGCCGACCGGAGGGGGAAATAAACGCGCACCCGCGCCAAGCCACGCCGCACCGCGCTCTAACCTTCAAATGATTTCGTATCTCGGGGGATCGCTCTGGTAGTGAAGCAGAGCAGGGCAGGGAAGGGCAGGGAAGGCGGTGCGGTCCCCGGCGGGAGGCCCCGGGCTCACGGCCCACGGCGGCGCCCCGCCCGTCCGCCCGGGCCCCCGCGGCCCCCGCCGTGTTAGTGGTCTGGACGCCGCCTGGACGAAACTGCAAGCCAAACGGATGGCCACTTGGCTTTGATATATTTGGAGGGCGCGAGGAGGGCGCGAAGGTGGCGGAGGCGGGGTGGGGGTGGGGGGGTGGAAGGCGGGGGCGGAGGCGGGGAGCTTGGCGTCGGCAAACCACCGCGGGACCTCGTGCCTCGCGGTCTGTAGGGAAGAGAAGGGAGGAGAAGGTGGACGTGTATTAAAAAAAAACGCGGCCACGAAAAGCACCCGGCACACAGGCAGGGAGGGCGATAGGCTGCGCATATCTATGTCGTACTTTTTGAAAAAAGAACCAAAAGTAACAACATTTTTTAGCAGATGATACGTAGTATCAGCAGCTTGTACTAAAGTAAAGTTAGCGTGGTTAGCGTAACACTGAAGCTGGTTCTGCGATACTTTTCTGGCAAAATAAAGCGATACACCCAAATCTGCGATTCCCATGATTCATCGCTTTCCAGGATATGATAAACTGTATCGTAAAACTAATGTGATAAATGTTATAAGGAGAAAACCAATAATGCAAACACAATGCGATAACTATTTTTATTGCAAAGCTCACAGGTAATGCATTGC
Source organism: Frankliniella fusca (assembly GCA_029379305.1). NCBI lineage: Eukaryota > Metazoa > Arthropoda > Insecta > Thysanoptera > Thripidae > Frankliniella > Frankliniella fusca. The sequence goes on from JAHWGI010001078.1 coordinate 461,019, forward strand.
AGATGTAATAACGGAGATGTAGTTATCGCATTGTGTTTGCAATGATTTTCTCTTACAACAATTATCTCATCAGTTTTACGATACAGAGTTATCATACCCTGCACTCTCAGCCCGTCATAGACTTATTCGTGAATAGCCCATTAACTTATATGTGCTAGTATAATATGCATAAATTTCTACACACATATGAACATTTTCTCTATAGTTTAATACACTATTTTTTAAATAGTTCATACTTAAAAAGGAAAAACTCCATACATATGAAGAAAATAATAGTGGATAGTTATTCTATCGCATATAAGTCTATAAGAAAATTCTTATAAAAGAAAATGTCAATAACGGTCTGAGAGTGTGGAAAGCGATGAATCATGGGAATCTCAGACTTTGGTGTAATCGCTTATTTTGAGGTAAAAGTATCGCAACCTGGATTTCAGTGAAAGCGTTGTAAAGTTAGCGTGATCAGCGTCAAAAGTAAAACGTCTTCAGTTACAGTTGTCAAAGTTAAAGTTGTCCAGCGATAAGCGTTGAAAATATAAAGTTGTTATTCCTAAATGTATATATAGGAGCGCGGCTGCAGCGGGCAGCGGCGTCCAGCGTCCGTGGTCCGCGCCTCGTTCCTACTAGCGTTGTCCATATTCAGGCTATCGGCAACTCGTAGATTTAAAGCATGAACGCTACAGTACTCGGCTGCCGTCTGCAGCCGCACCATGCGCAGCCCTATAGCCCTATATGCTCCAAAGGCTGGTTTACGACCCATAAAGCAAGGGCCCTCCTCGCGCGCGTCGCCAGGCCCGAGCCGCACAATAGGGCCACTATGCTCCGCGTAATGCACCTCATCGGCTCTGACTGAAAGAACCAATGCTTTCTTAATTGGTTCAAATATTGGTCCCAGGTGAAAAATACGCACAAGTCGAGGTTTATCGCACTCTCGCGGTGCCCTTTAAAAAAAAAAGATGAAATTCGCAGGACAATTTTGACTGTTGGCGGTCAAAAGCGTCAAAATTTCTTTTGTTAGTTCGAGCGTTAATCCAAGCGTGTGCTAGCTCAATAGTTCAAAAATTTGAGGCGAGAAAGGTTGTACCAATGTTGGGAGCGTCAGCCTCGCGCTGCGTTCGCCGCACGTATTACCACCACGTCGCACGCCACATCCATACAGCCCTCTGATATCGTCTGTCTCTATCGCACTCATTAGTCTTTGTAAAAGCTTTAACAGTAAAAGTTATTTAGCATATGATGCATCAGAAACAGCAGCGCTTAACTGTCGTAAAGTTAATAAAAGTAAATAAAGTTGTCCAGTGTTTGATCGTTGAAAAGTTAAAGTTAAAAACAGAGTTCTGAATTTCAAAGCAATAAGTATAAGTCATCAGCTTTCACGTTAGCGTTAGCGTTAACGATTTTTTTTTGTTACAATTAATTGGTGTTTTTTTTTAACTTAGAAATATTTTGATATGCATTTGTAATTTTTAAGGAAACCATCTGATTTCTTTGTATTTCCATGAATTTTTCGAGATGTATAAGTCGTTATGGAATAAATGCGTTAAGTTTTCGTCTTCTTCCAGTAATTAGAGCGAATCAGCCGCTCCTTCCCCGATACGATTCCCGCAGAGAGTCAGCTTTTTGCCGCGCTAAAAGACAGACAGGAAGACAGACAGACGGGCAGACCCGGGCAGACCCCATGCCGGAGCGTGCCTCGGCCTCGGCCTGGGCCTGCCTGACCTGTTTCACTCCCGCTGTCTGCTCTGTGTTCTACACCAGGAAAAAAAGATGTTCCTCGAACTATAACTTAGTTTTGAGACAATTAACCTTCTCGTAGTTGGCTTGCACCAACATTAAGCTGACCCAACCATAATCTAGTAGCGAGAATGAACTCCTAGTTGAGGGAACAAACGTGTTGATACACTTCAAAAACTCACACTTGATTCTTTTTACGGCAATCTCTGCATTTGAAAAAGGTTTGCTGTCTTAGGACTAACTAAGAATATAGCTGAGGAAAACGATTCCTTTTTTTTTCCCCAGTGAAGCTGAGCCGCCGGCGCCACCTGCAGCACATGGGAGGGGGGGGGGAGGGGTAGAAGCGAAAGCCTAAGGCCCCAACATCTTAATTAAATACGGCGTGTTGTTGTTGTTTGACGGGGCGCGCGCGCGCGCGCGTGTGTGTATGTGTGTGTGTGCTGCCACACACGACGGCATGACAATGGGTGTCAGGTGTTGGGGCTGCGCCGCGATACCTTGTAGGCGACGAGAGCAGCCGTGGTGGTGCGGGGCGCGCCAGGAGCGCACCCTTATCAGTGCCAGCGCCAACCACGCCCCGACCAGCCCCAACGGTTGCGCAACGAAGTACGGCAATCGCCCACCAGAGAGAGCCCAAACGCGCAGCTGCAGCATGCTCGCTTCTCTGCAGCCGCGGGCGCGGACTGCTCGCCAACCCACCCGGCCCCAACAACAACACCACCACCACCGCCACTCGCCGCAAAGTCAACCCCGTGGTCACGGACCTCATCACGCTCTAGTTTGAGGCAGGTGAGCGGTGAGGCCTACTCTCTCTCTCTCTCTCTCTCTCTCTCTCTCTCTCTCTCTCTCTCTCTCTCTCTCTCTCGGTCTCTCCCTCTCTCTCCCCCCTCTCGCTCGCTCTCTCGAACTCTTGCTCCTCACAGGCGGGGCGGGGCACGGCGTGACGGCATTATATGAGTTTGATGACGAGGAAAGTTGCCAAAGCGGAGCTGAGCGAGCCAGCGGAGCGCGCGACCGCCGCCGCGCCGCGTCCCGGCCACGACCACCAACCCCGCATCCAAGGCGTCGCGGTGAGGGCGGTAGACATTTTTGTTTGTATTCAGCCCTCCCCCCCCCCCCCCCCAGCCGAACACGTGACTCTAATCGTTTGTGTCTCTCCCTCGCAGGTTCCGGAGGAGGGCACCGACGTTATGGACGGCCCCCGCCGCCCCCGCCAGGGCGTCGCGTCTTGATGCAGGTAAGCGCGTCTAGTCATCACTCCGACGTTGACCCGTATACCGACCCGCCCGAGGGATCGAGCACTTTAAATTCAAGGGTACACCGATTTTTTTTTGTTTTTTGTTACTTTCCTTTATTTATATTGATTTTTTCCCTGAATTTTCCTGATTTTTCTTTCTTTTCTTTTTTACTGATTTATTTTTATAA
>JAHWGI010001079.1:0-159406 GCA_029379305.1 Frankliniella fusca
CGTGGGCGGTCCGGATAGGGGAAGAGTTTAAGAAGGTTCACTCGTCGCATCCTCTCCTTTCCCCTCGGTTTCATTCTCTCTCTCTCTCTCTCTCTCTCTCTCTCTCTCTCTCTCTCTCTCTCTCTCTCTCTCTCTCTCTCTCTCTCTCTCTCTCTCTCTCTCTCTCACTCTGACTATGTAAAATTTTGGGGGAATTATGCTTGATAATAATTTAAACTGGTCTGAGCATATTAAATATTTAGTAAGTAAGTTGTCACCTGTTTCATTCGGGATTAAAAAAATATCTTCTTTATGTGGTGTTAAAACTGCCATGTCTGTGTATTTCTCTCTTTTTCAATATATGCTAAAACTGTAAGAGGCATATTGAACGCCAGCTTTGGTACTAGTTGTAAGCCTTTATTTGAAGACCTAAGATTAACACTACCATCACTTCACGTCTTTGAAGTTCTTAAACATGTCAAATCCAACCAACTCATTTTTAAACTGAAGTCCACTGTTCACAGTTCACAGCCTTAATACCAGGCAAAAACTTAATGAAATAATTCCCCCCGCAAAAAAAAATAATCTAGTAACTGCTCAGAAAGATGTATCTTACATGGGACCAACACTTTTTAGTAAAATCCCACTTCATACTAGAACCTTACCTTTTAAAAAAAATTGTCAAACTGTAAAAACCATGTTAATTGAAGGTGCTTTCTATTCCGTAGAGGAGTTTTTAAATCAACCTCTGTTATATTACCATGTGTCTGTGAAAACCATTTTATGGTGTAATAAAATCTCTCTCTCGCTCTCTCTCTCTCTCTCTCTCTCTCTCTCTCTCTCTCTCTCATAGACCATGCAGAAGCAAAGATATCACCAAAGGTGGGTGGGCAGGGGTCCCATCCATGAGCGAACTCCTTTCAATTTTTTCTCTATTTAATTACTACGTTCATCTGTCCCTTTGTCCTCATTTCTTTTACAATTGCTGCGTGATACTCTTTTATTTACCAAGCGTTTTACTTGTTCATTTTCGGTCTCGGCCTTATCACCCATCTGAGACTCTATGTCCGGCAGTCCGGCGGGGCCGGGCCGTTCCGACTCGGAACTCGGACCCCGTATGGCCGGCAATGCCACTTCCGATGGCCCCTTATAAAAGGCTCTGACGGGGTGGGGTGGGGTGGAAGCCCCCCTGGGAGTCTCCAGCGGGGCCGCGCGGTCGCACAGCTGAGGGCCAGCAGGGCGGGACGGAGGCCGCAGTTGCTCGGTCTGTCTACCCTGTCCATATCGATCCCTGTTTTACGAGGGCAATGTTTGCGCGGTGGCGTGTGTCGCCTGTGACCCACCGGTCCGACCCTGCCCGGCCCGCAGCCCATACCACGCTCAGCTGGTGGGCACGACGCCCCCCCCCTCCCCCCGCTCTACCCCGTTGCCCCCTTTCCCCCAGCCAAGTGCTCCCCTGAGTGTACGACACACGCACACGTTAAGGTTAACGTATTGTGTATTCGTACTTTGAAAAACTGAAAATTGAGTCAGGACTGGACACCGTCGAGAATTTGAAAAGGTAGGGTACAGCGATAGACTGAGGGTTGCTGAGCGAGCAGCCTGCACTGTGAAACCAAGTCTGCAACTGCTAAACACATGTAAGTGTGCAGCTCCCAGTTTTACTTGCACAAGTGTTATTCAGCCCAGAGTTGAACAATTACGAGGGTGTAACTCGCTTATTTTACACTTTTAGGTGTTTAACTCGACAGTTAGGAAGTGTTCAACAACGATAGCGTTGTCCGGCGCAGTTGAACACTTGCAAGAGCACAACTGCCGTGTCAAACACTAAAGCTCTCACCCGTGGAGTTGAGCAGTTGCAATCGCACGGCTGTTGAGTTGAACACTTTCACGTGATAAACATTGGGTTGCACACTAGAAGTGTTGAACAGTTGCACTCTTGATTTAACAATGAGGACCAGAACCGATGTACCTGGATTCACAACGTACCCAGCCCCTAACCCCTGTCTGGGCTGGCTGAGAAAGTACCTCCAGTCTCGAAAGGAATTTTCCCAAAATGTTCACAGGCCCAGGTTTCTGAAGGCCTACTCTAACTATTCCTCCAAGTTAATTTCACACACATTTGAACTGAATGCCTTGAAGCTCCAAGCTGGTCCCGTGACCCGAGGCACCATTTCGCGACCCCAAGCGGGGTCGCGACCCTGGGATTGGGAACTGCCGACCTATGTGGACATACATTTGAAGTGCATGCTATGAAGCTCCGAGCCCGTCCCGCGAGCGTTGTGTTTTCGTGTACAATGTTATTGGGGGTCCCCTCACCCGCCCCTCTGTGCGCTCCTCCGCGCTGCCTCGGCCTGCTGCACCCTCCCTGCCCTGCCTCACCCCAGCCCGCGCGCCCGGCAACCTGTGGCTCTAAACATTCTCTTCTCTCCCCTGCTCGCGCCAGGCATGCCCTCGCCCCCCTCCTCCACCCCCGGGCTGTGACCCCGCCTAGTCCGGTCCTTCTCCCCACATCCCGCCGCCGTCGCAAGTTTGTTTTGCATACCAGGTCGTCGGGCCGGGTGGGCCGCGGGAAGGGCTGGGGGTACCATGGAGAGGGCTGCCACGGCTCGTCTTGGCTTGGCCCAGGAGGAACGCAGATCCACTGTGGATTCACCAGAAGGCTAGCAGCAACCCCACGCCTCGTCTAGCTCTCGCTCCTCTGCCCCCGGCCCCCTGTCCCTAGCTGGCCTTCACCACCCACTGCCTCCTACACTGCTTAGACCGAAACCCATTGGTCGGGCCAGGCTGGGAGGGTGTAACTGAATAACGGTCTAGTCCGCCTGAGCAGAAAATTTTGTTGAACATAGAATTCATTGCAAAACGAGGATGTGTTCTGATGTTTGACTGACAATCCGATGAAAGTTTCGAAATGGCATCATTATCTTGTCCTCGACGGCAAAGAGAACGGTCTTCTTCCACCATCTGTTTGCCCGTTACTATTTCCAGCAATGCAATTGGCGGGTGCTTGTGGTCCAAGTCCTGGAAAGTATATAGCAATCGTCTCCATACCAACCAGCACACCCGGAGGTGGGGCCTGTTCCGCATCAGGGGCGCACCGGGGTGGGGTGGCCCGGGCCAAGACCGCCGGGGACTGAGTAGCTCTTTAATTCATGCGTATCGACCGCTTATCACCAGAGCCTCCCCGCCTCGCTTCGCCCCGTCATCCGAGACAGTGAAGAGGTGTGAGGAGGTCTGTTGGGCGGGGCGGGGTGGGGCAGGAATCGTCCTGGATGGCCTGAGTGTGGCGGGGCGTGGTGCAGCTTTAGGATGCTGCCACCGGCGTTGTTGTCTCGCCGCGCCCCGCGCACGCCTTGCCCCGTCGGGTCGCCTCTGGCTTGGTCAGATGGAAGGGGGAGCTAACACCAGAGACCTCAAACGGGCTGATTCGGACGGGCTCTTCTCCCCTGGCCGGTTCGGACAGTCAGACTGTTGCAGCGGTAGTCTACTCCGTGAGAGTTGCCGTCAGTGGCGCTCATCGTATTTAAACACGGTAGGGCTAAGGGTTTCAGTTTTGGATGTAAACCACCCGTTTATTTCTTTTTTCACCCCCCCCCCACCCCCCCCCCCAAAAAAAAAAAACCTCTTTGATTCCTTCTCTTCCCTCCATCCTTTACCTTTCTCTTTCCTATCCCTTCCTCTTAACACCCGTTATAATCCTTACCTACTACCCGTTTATTTTTATGGTAGGGGCAATTACCCTACCGTGAATATATGATGAGAGGGCTGGAGTGGGCTGGAGGCACTGAAATTACCAGAGCGAGGATTCTCGGTGATTCTCGCCTTCAGGCGAGGGAGAAATTTTCTCCAGGGGCGTAGGAACAGGTGGGGACAGTGGGTACATTGTCCCCCCCTGAGCGTCCCGAGGGGGCGCCAAAATGCCCCCCGCAGGGACGCTGGGGCGAGGGCGCTGGGGCGGGGGCGCTCGAGCGGGGGCGCGATGGGGGGCGATGATACACCTCTGCAAGCATATGTGAAAGCTTACAAAGCACCTCAGAAATTTTCGCGTTCGATGTTTCCTACAGTTTTTCTCTTCTGCGACGATTGAAAACATACCTGCGCACAACTATGACGTCGCAGCAGCGTCTTAACCACCTCGCCTTGCTTCACTGCTATCAAGAGGAAGTGGACGCCTCAGATATATCGGACCTTATGACGAGATTTGTAAACAACTCTTACCTCATCTCTGTCTTTGGGAAGACCAAATAGTTACAACGTTGACTACACACACAATGAAATGTATATTGTTCAAAACTGTGATTTGTGGCTTATTTTTTCACTGAAATGCAATTTTTTTTTGCGCCAGTCGCGGTTGGGGGGCGCCAAAAAGGGTTGAACGGGCTGTACCCCCCTGGCCAAAAAACGTTCCTACGCCCCTGATTTTCTCTCATTCTTTGAGAGCGAGGTTACGTTTCCTCGCTCGACTGGAGCAATAGTCTCAAAAATCTCGCCCCACACGGCAAAAACGAGTCCTGGGTTTCCCTTGGGAATTTGATCATCCCCAGGAAGTATCACCTTTCCCAGGGGATTTCCTCGGTTTTTCAGGCAAAACTCCTGGGAGGTCATTCAGTGGGATTCCAACTCTCCTGGGAATGCCAGGACTCGTTTCTACCGTGCAGTTGAGTGAGGTTTGGGAAACAGCCCTTTTTGAGTGAGGATTTATATACTTTATCGCACTTCATTTCAGTGATGTTATGGATTCTTTCTCAATAAAAGCGAGGTCCCCGAACTCTCACTTAAATGGAGCAAGAGGGAAAATCATGCTCCATTTACACGAGACATAACACCGCAGAACACTCTCATATTTGTGCAGTGACGAAGTGGCTTTGAATTAGGTTGAGTGAAAGGCTACCACCGAACTTTCTCGTTTGCGTCCGATTTGACGTTTGCTGACGATTACGATAACTCCAATAACCAAGCAATCAATACGACCAGCGCGTGCCTTCGCGTCCCTCAGACCCGCGGAGAAAATCTAGTGAGTTGGGGAGCAGTTATTCAGTGGGACGCTCCACGTTCACAGCCTCGTTCACAGCCACCCACATGTGCCCGCCCTCCTATCCGGTCAGGCGATCTCACCCGCAAGCGGGTGCAGGAGCAGACCACACCCGCAAAAGCGGTCCACTCACTGCGCTTCGGGTCGGGGAACGCCTTGCGGGTCACACTCCTCACTGCTTTGATCGCAGCACTCGAGGACACCACCACCAGGCCCAGCCGTCCAAGGCTATATATATATATATATATATATATATATATATATATATATATATATATATATATATATATATATATATATATATATATATAGTGTGTGTGTGTGTGTAAGAGAGAGAGTGAGAGAGAGAGAGTGAGAGAGAGAGAGAGAGTGAGAGTGAGAGAGGAGACGGGGGAGGGAGAGAGAGAGGGAGAGAGAGATCGTACCCTGTGAGGCCCGAGATTTGCCGCGGTGCTAAGCCGGTCTGGGGCTGCGGGGCGGCAGCAGCCCCAATTCCCACGCCGCTGGCACGCAGCCCCATTGCGTGCAGGGCGGTCGTCACCTCTCTCGGAGACCACGCGGCGAGCCCCCCGGGGGCGCGGGCGGGGGGCCCCGGGAGCCCCCACAGCACCACCGCCAAACTGCCCAGAGTGCGTTTGGAGGCAGGGCAGTGGGAGGCTTGAACCTGCGGCACTTGACTCGGTGCACGTGGCTGGCGACGTCTGGGACGAGGGGGGAGAAAGGGGGGGGGGAGGTGATGTGGCCCTCGTTCGTCATGAACTCAACTCTGGTGTACTTACGCTCAATCTCTGCCACCTGCCGCCTCTGCAGCAAACGCGCTACTCCCCTAGAAGGTAAAGATCTTTATTGCTGTTGATATGGGGACTCACTAAGACCTCCGGCCGGCATGGGGAAGCCGTTCATCCGTTGCTCTCAAACTCTTTAAGTAGGCCCTGGCTGGAGCACTCCCGTTGCATTTTAAAACTCTGTCCAAACAGCTCGCGTAAACTCCAATGTGAAAATTATATTTGTAGATTTACGATATAGTTTGTAAACTACGAAAAATGTTGTAAGTTGACGGCAACGAACCCCATCTTGCATAGAATAGAATTTCAAGTCGATTGGTCACCGAAAAGAATATTTTGCTTCACAGCTAAATCTTAGCTACTCCAGCTAATTTCAGTCACTATAATATAGCGTTTGCTCAAACGTTAGGTACACAGCTCAAAAAAAAAAAAAGAAAAAGAAAAGAGGGTAGGTAGGGTGCTATCGAGATTAGCTGGGCTACCTCAACAAATAATTTGAGATGTTTTCAGAAACTTTTAGGGACACAACCCTACCAAAGTGAACAGTCGTCAGGTACTGTCTCACGACTTTTTTTGTTAAGGGCGTGATCAAAAAATAAAAGACGCTCTAAGTCCACTTCTTTCAAAGTTAACATAGATGTTAATAATTTACCTGCAGTGTTAAGTTTGGACATCTTCCTTTCCGACATTAATACTACAGCTAAAGGAATTCGCTGGAAATGCTATTTTTTTAGCCAATTAAGTGGCTTTATACCCCAACCTTTCATTAGCAGTGAAGCTAATGTGAAGGTATTTAGCTAATCCATGTAGCTGTAAGCTAAAACTGCTAAGCTACTGCCTTTTGGCTAATTCAGCTTAATCACTTTTCTCCGTGGTGGTTCTTGTAATTTTACCATTTGTAATTGTAATTTTACAACGCCACATTGGTGGAAATTTTCCGGTAAACCTACGACAATTTTTACAGTGTCTGAGATCCACACTCTAAACTTCGTATTACAAAGAATTCTGTGCATCAACCGTAATACAAAGCCAATACAAAGCAAAATTTTCTTATTAATACAAAGAAAAATCTTCGGAATACACAGAAAATCCTTGTAGTACAAAGACAAACTTTTTGTAGTACAAGAAAATTTATTGTATAGTACGATTGCACAGAATTCTTGGTATTCTACGAAAAATTTCTTTGTAGAAAGTTTAGACTGCATTCTTGTCGATTCTCGGTCCAGCTCTCCCCTCGCGAGGCTTCCATCGCCCGGAGGGCCGGAGTTTGCATCTAATGTGCTGGGGTTGGACCCGAACAGGTCGGAGGCTGGCGGCTCCGGTGACAAACGGCTTGTAATTACTAGGATGCAAATCGTTAGGCGTATCTCTGCAGATTCACAAGGCAGTTAGCGGCTCTGCTCCTTCGCTTCAGCGGTGGCGTAGGATCAAGAATGCAGTATAGTTGAACTGTGAAGAGAAAGACGCAATCCGTGCTTTTCTGGAAATTAGAAAATTCCAAAATAATTTGAAAAGAGTGAGACCTATTTGTTAGAGGGTGAACTACCCGAGTTGACCCGAGGACACAGTGAAGTGACCGCGGAGGACCGTGGGGTCCTTCGCGAGTGTGTCGTCGCTCGCGGGGGTGAGTCGCGAGTACCCCCGCGAGTCACCCCCGCCGCGGGGCGCTCGTGGCATCGCGGTACGCGGCATGTCACTTGGCGGGGCGCTCGCGGGGGAGCAGCTTCGCGGGATCCGCGAGTCTTGCGCTCTCCGCTCGGCCTCACGCATTTAGGAACGGACCCAGCGGCCTCAGAACAAGTATTTGTCTCGTTTTCAAAATAGTTTTGTCCCTAATTTTGACTGCCGAACACTCTAGGCCTACCATGAAGAAAACATTGGAAGTATCTATGCATACTGCTAGGAGAGTATATTAATAAAATTTAAGAAACACTGTTAAAAGAATTGGTATTAAAATCCACATCGATGGATATGACGCAATTTTCCTATCCACGATGTGAAATTTCACATCACTACGAATATGACTTTTCACATCCTAGTGATGTGAAAATTCACATCCACGTTTTGAAATTTCACATCAGTAAATATGTGAAATTTAATATTGCAAATTGCGAATTAGAAAATGAATTTTCCAGCTTTCTTGTTTTTGCTTACGCTCGTTTCCTCCCTTGACCGCTCACCTGGCCTCTCTTTCAACCCTTTAAGTACATTTTACGAGACATTACCTTGCCGTTGAAATACCTTACCAGTGAGGGAGTTGAACCTCGGACCTTTGCAATGGCAACCAGTCGCGCTAACCACCAGACTACTGGAACGCGGTGAAGGGATTGCTGTAGCTTACGCGGGTGATCCCACGGCCGCACAGGCCAAGCTCTGCCGAGCCATTCCCGGAAGAGCGCAGGCGTCACCGGGCCGGCGGTGGGTGTGACAAGCCTAGGGGAGCGTCAGGGCTTTCCCACCAGTTGTTTTAAGGGAGGGTTGTCATTGGGCTCCCCAGACTGTAAAATTCTAACTGAGGATTTCAATCAAAGGTATTTCTCGCTCCGGTCGTGAATATAATCAAAGAAAAATCTGAATAAGAACTAATCTTCAACAGGACGGTAGCCCCGGGCCGCGGGGACAAAACAGCGAAGTGATAATTTACAACGGCGGCGAGGGACATAAATATTAATATATGTGAATTTTCACAACGGATGTGAAATTCAACACTTAAATGTAGATTTTCAAATCCTGATTTGACGATGTGAAAATTCACATCAGTTTGTGAAGGTGTCACATCAAATGTTATGTGAATTTTCACATTATTTTTAACAGTGAACTAATGAATCATTGGAATGGAAATCATAAGAATTATTGTTTTACGGCTCGTAGAATGACACAAAACAAAAAAACTTGGTATGGATATGAATCAGATCGACCAAGTCTGGTAGTGTTCTGGATGTTATATCTGAGATTTACTCTTGAAGTCTACTTTCAGTACGTTGACACAGTTTGCTTTAACAATAATAGTATAATTGTAAGGGAATGTCAAGCTACAATTCTCATATCATCTGGTTATGTGATTTAAATATTTTCAATATTTTGTTCATAGCCATCAACACTAAACATGCAGTATGTAATAAGATGTTTGGGTATTTTGGTGAACTTGACATAAATGATTGGCTGTTTGTTCTGTGTGCACATTGAACACTTTGGGATGCTCATCAAATCTAGAACAATGTAAAGATTTGATTAGAAATGACGAGATATCCTTTGTCACACAGTATATCAACCATCGCATTTTCATCAGAATGTGTGCAGAGCTGCAAGTAGCGGACCCACCATACGTTGGTTCATGGAATGTGCGAAGTATTGAATAGATATGCATTACCCAATTTATGAGAGTGTGTTTTATGCACTTTATGCCCTTTAAAAAATACATGATCATCTACTTCCCTGTTTATCGTCTCAGTTGTATTACTTTTATAGGATGGTGATGCTATAGCTTAAAATCGAGAAGTATTCTCAGCAGATTCATCATTGTATTGTTCTAGACTCAGACAGTTAGCAAATAAAAATAAAAATTTAAATCTAACAAATTGTGCTTGCATACCATATCATCAAGACTTTGTAACTTTTGTAATCTTAAAATACATTTGTTATGACTTTTTGTAAATGGTTCTCAATGGTTTATTTACAGTGTACAATCGTCTTGTAATCTTTGCTTGGAGTTAGAGAACTTACAACCTATTGTGTTTTCTATAAAAAAAATTATCATGATGATGTTTTAAGATATTTGATAACGCGCTTCGCTCACCACTTCGTGCCTGCCGCACGTACTCCTTTTAAGAATTCGTTGTCATGGTTGACCGTAGCGTAGAGGGGTTGGACAGAAAAGGCGAGCGGAAGCCACGCTCAGCCTCGCTCCGTTCCACCCCACCGCGCCCCACTCCTCACGACACCTCACTGCGGCTCCACTGGCTCACGCGGCGCACATCCAGGCCCACCTTTGTGCCCTGCCCTGCGTGATGCTGCTCAGCGCTGCTCGGCTCGGCAATGCGCGCTTCAAAGGGACGCACACCGCGTATACAGGGCCTCGGAGGAAAACTTGAAGGAGCGGCTGCCGAAGCGAGAAGCTGGGGTAAGGAAGGGCGTCTCGTTCCAATTAGAAAGGGGCTGGAGGAATGGAATGAGTTGAAGGCCGCCGTCCCGTCCGATCCCCGCCTCACCCCGCCTCGCTCGCGACCGCCACCCGCATCCCGCTCCACCCCACCCCAACCCGTCTCGCCCGCCATCCCCACGCCCATCCAGCCTCCCTCGCCGCGCACCCTTCTCTCGGTGGTCTTTTCTCTTTTTGACTTCCGAATCAGACTAAATCAAACTTTCTGGTCGCTTAGCTCCTCTGGCCTCGTCTGACGTCTCGGCTCGGCGCGCATGCCGGAACCGGACGCGCTCACAGAACAGCTTTGGGGTCATGCTTCCTTTTATCTCTCCTTTCTATTGGTCCCCCCCCCCCCTTTCTTTGCCTTCATTTTTAGGCACGAATAGCCTTGACGTTTTGTCACCAGATGCGATTTTTTTAAAACTGTAAATACCAGAGCAAGGATTCTCGCCCTCAGGAGAGCGAGAATCATTCGATACATTCGATCTCTTGAGGGCGAGGTTTTGGTTTTGTCACTCGATTATAAATAACTTCAAAAGCATCGCTCTATTTGAGTGATGACAGGTAAACATCGCCCATTTCGAGTGAGGATTCGTCCACAATCTCGTCGAATTTGAGTGATGTTTTGGATTCTTCCTCTTTAAGAGCGTAATTCCTGAACTAGCTCATATATGCGGCAAGAAAAAATCTCTCTCTCTCTCTCTCTCTCTCTCTCTCTCTCTCTCTCTCTCTCTCTCTCTCTCTCTCTCTCTCTCTCTCTCTCTCGAGCCGAATCGGTATTGTAGCAGATGCTCGACCCCTCTGCGCGGCGGGCATGGAAGGAGGCGTGGCTTGGGAAGGGGGCGGGGGGGGGGGGGGGCGTTTTGATTCAGGTCATCATCAAGTCATTGAAAAACTAAAAACTAAAAATTTTCATTCCACAACGGGCCCACCTACACTTCAAAAATCAAGCTGGTCGGACAATCCCGCACTGAGAACCTAACTTCTAAATAGTTTGAGCTACAGGGCACAACTTTGGCATATGACCTACTTTCGACGCTGATCAAACACTGAGGAAAAACATATTTTCGCCCAACAGGCTGCAAATTTTTACTGACTCAATTTCTAAATAGGCTATTTCAGAGCCGGACGGGAAGAAGTAAACTGGAAGAACAAAAAGCGCTCTGCGCATGCCCGGTCGGCGTGGTGGGGGGCGTGCGGGGAAGAGGGGGGGACCTCGGGCGCCCCCCACCACGCCGCCCGGGCATGCGCAGAGCGCTTTTGTTCTTCCAGTTTACTTCTTCCCGTCCGGCTCTGAAATAGCCTATATTCCATCCACCGAAATATTAAACCGAACCAGTAATGAACTGCCTACCAGGATTTCATGAAATCCTATCTGTCTCTTCCTGGCTGCACGCTGTGATCTGAAAAATGTTAAATAACAAAGATTTAGCACGAAGACCCTGGAATGTAATTGTTCGGGACAACAACCCTCGTTCCTTATTCGGAACTTCTTATTGTGGAGTTTGACGGAGCAGCGACACTGCAAAACCAACACACTATAAAACCAACAGTCAACTTAGTACACTTCAAAGCAAGTACTTCAAAGCAGGCATTCCGAAATGCATGGCTGCCATGGTATGCTGTTTAACGGGGTATGCTGCCCTTAACGGGGGCCTAAAAAACGGCTTCTGGCGAATTCCAGTCGTGCCGCGATCACGTCGACGCATTGCTAACACTTTGCAGGGAAGGTTCGCCCAGCGGTGTTTTGTTAGGGCCATAGGCTTCACCACAGCAAAATGAATGGGTTAGGGATTTAGGCGCGGGCCAGACCAGAGCAGGGGCGGGACGTCACTCCCCAATGCCACCATGCTGTGCTCCCCCTGTCTCGCTCCCTCCCCAGCCACTCCAGCCTGTCAATACGCCTCACCGGGACTTAGTACCTCCCTCTCTATTCCCCTATTAATCATAGGAGATCTTGCTGGGCTGCGGGTGGGATTTAACTCGAATCCCACCACTTTGGGCCGCCGCCGCGGGTGGCGCTGGTGCTCGTGCAGTATTTAATCCACCACAAAACGCGAGGAAGTCATTACTCACCGGATCTGACGCAGGTGATATGCGTGCGATCATCATCGTCACCCTCATGACATGTCGATATCGCTGAGTTGATGTACAGTTTTGATTTGCATTGCAGAGAAGATAAGTATTTTTGTTTCTTTTCTGTTCCGTGTATACCTCTCTGATTTTCTGTGCAATTTTGTAATGCGATCCTGTGGTGCCAATTCACACCAAATTCTAATGAAAAATACTTCCAAAAAAATAGAAAATTTGTGAGGTACGTCCGATGCCAAGCTGTCAGTCAGTTTTTGTATGTAACGCCTTTGCATCCTGTGTTTCTATGACAATGACAACCCGGCAGGCTGGGTCGAGCCGGCGGGGAGTTAACAATCACAACCGTACATTTACTCACTTCAAGCGCACGTTTTCACTGAATGCTGTTATTTATTTTTCTCGCCTATCCAAGGAAAATATTTATTCCTTTCTAAAAAGTTTTTACAAAAACGTAATAATGTTCATTCCTTTAATTTTTAATTGTAAAACGAGGCGTTGTTGATAGCTAGCCCGTTAGGCGCTATTTTGTGTGGCCAAATGCACATTTTATGGGTAAGTATGGCAAATGTGAAACTAGCACCTATTTTTAGTTGCTGGCTGCATTAATGCTCGTCCAGGCGGTGTTGTTATTGTTGACCGCTGTGACAGCTGTGACGTATGTTTGGCGGATGAAATTCATGTGACTCTCACAAATAGAAGGCCGTTTAACGTGTTAGCGTTAGAATTTTTTAGCCTCCTTTTACTTGAGATAGAATCCTCACTTGATCCATGCAAGGTCACAAAACTTTTATTTCTCGACTAGAGCGAGGAGAAAAACATCACGTTTATAGTAATGAAATTGCTCTCATTAAACGAGAGTCATGACTCGTAAGTTTTCAGTGAGTTTTTGCAAAGTTATGGCTTGGGCTGTTTGCCACAGACCGCCACCAATAATTACGGACTGGACCGTGCAACAAATCTACGACTCAGACTGCACAGGCATTTAATGTTGATTTGTCGAACGTCGAACAGTGCACGCGCCGCGTACTGCCAAACTTTTCTGAGAATTACACCGCAACACATCTACACTCACGTGTCTAGAGTCCTACCCTACTTTCACTTTCACCTCGCAACACCCAGAATCTGTCGCACGGGTCGCGCGCCAACGCTGCCCCGGAGAGCAATATCGCGTCATATATTTCGCTGGAAACGGCAAGCCTCGGTGGGCGCCCACCTTTGGCGCACGTTATGGCAAAAACCTTATTTTGAACCAAAGACTTCGCCGCCGTCAGCTGCCTTTTACCCGCCGTCCTTTTCTCTTCACCATTTTGATTTACTGTCTCCTTTCTTATCAAGCTTTATACTATCCCGACAGAGGAAAAGCGTTTCTGTCTTTATGTGGAGCTGAAATTCATCTGCTTTAGAACGATTTCGTTCGTCTCTACTTTTGTGCATTTCATTATTTCATTCATTCATGCATATCAAACGCAGCCACTCTGTAACTACCGCCCCCACCGTTTCACTTTTCATTTCGTGCGCAGCGCTTTAGCTTGAAGTGGCCCGCCGCTCCGCCCTACACCGCTCTGCCGGCCGCGGTCCATAAGTGGAGAGCTTGGCTCTGCGCGGAGGGAGGGGAAGGCCCTCCGAAATTGTTACTGGGACTGGGGGTATGGGGCAGGGTGGAGTAGAGTGGGGGCGAGTCTCCCTCCACAGTGGGTTAGGGTTGGGCCTAGGGGTTATGGGGTCAGATGTGGAGCGCTGGCTTGCCGCTGTGTGGCGATGTGTGTCTGTGTGTGTGTGTGCGCGCGCGCGCGGGCGGAGAGGGGGGGGGGCAGTGCTGCCTGGGGACCTTGCTTTAGAAAGGACAGGAAACTTCTCTGGCTGCTCTCAGGCCCCCTTTGCTGCTGCACCTGCCACCTGCCCACCCTCCCTACTCTCCTTCCTTCTCTAACGATCATGAACTTAACTTCCTTTAAGATGGTAAGGGAGGATCTACTTCCTTTCATTTCTAAAGATGCGTGGATAGAACATGAAAAATAAGGGATGGCTCAAGCACTGAAATCCGGGAAAGGCACCAAAGTTCGATTTCACGGACTCCCCACGGATACATGTGTGCTACTCTTTTAAAATTAAAAAAGTGTTTGCACTGCACACAAAATTTGGTGCATGAGTTTTCAGCATAAATTCGCAATCTTAGACATGTAGATTAGGTGCCTCTCGCCTCATCTCGAGTCGCATGGAGAACACAGCAAAGCTCCTCAGCCTCTACCACATCTTTGTGAGGACCAGACCCAGCAGACCGGAAGAGCTATTGACCTGTGGACCCCGCCGCTTATGCCTCGACTCACAGCCACCGGCCACCGCACCAGCCCTCTCCAGGGCCAACCAAGAGCCCCTGCCGGGTTGGGGTGGCTTTATGCACCTCAAAGGTCAGCACCTAGCACCGCCCTTGCACGCGGCTGTGGGGTAATTCCAGTCGAGCCCTTTTCCTTGCCTGCTTCCGTAAGGAATTTCTTGTGAAAATGATTTTTTTTTTTAAATCAAAGTTTTCGTTTCCCTCCCAGCAACAGTAAATCGCGTCGAAAGCGTAGCAATCATCTTTAAGAGAAAGAGGAAAAGAAAAACTTATTACCACGAATAACCGTGAGGAAGTGAGTTTCATTCGCCTCGTGCTCTGTCGCGCCCATCCACCCCATGCTACCGCACCGTTATGGATCCTTGTCTTAGGCCTGAGGTGATGCTTGGTGGGCTATGCGAGCTGAGGTGGGTTGGGGCTGAGCTGGGGACGGCCGAGCAGGGGCTCAGGTCACTTGCGAGATCCTTCGGAATTGCTTTTACCTGTGATCGCATCCTTCCTCATCGGCTCGAGTTTATGTTGTACTGGGGCCGCTCCTCTTTCCCCTCTACATTTTCCCCAGGGCACTCCCGGTGCGGGGCGAGGCAGAGTCGGGTGGGGTAAGAATAAACTCATCAAGCCTGTGGGGACACGGAACGCGCGAAGAGCTTCAGCGGGTGGTGCGCTTTTGAAATGATCCTGATCCTGCCTGTTTTTGCCGAGTTATATTGTCGTGCCAGCTTTACCTCGATGAGGCGCACATCACGCAGAGCGCAGTGGGAAAAGTACCAGTCAAGCGTGAGGTATGGCTCTCCCGCGACGGAAAGCGTCGAAGAAAAAGGCATGTCTTTCGTACCGATGCAAGAACCTTTGAAATATTTAAGACGGTCCATCATCCTCTTTTTCTCTGCTTCCGGGCTGCAAATGGGAAGAGCAGCAGGCCATTTTACGACTGACAGAGCGCAGCCGCCGCGTCCCCACACCCGACATCAATCTCCCTTCCCTAGCCCCGAGCTCCTATCCTCATTGGTAATGCCCGCCACCGCCTGCGAGGGCGCACGCTCCCTGCTAGCGCCGTATTAGCGCCGACAGCAAATATCTATTTGTCTACTAGCGCGGTCTGTGCCTATTATTGCTCAAAGTCAAACGCGTCGCTGTACGGGAATATAGGCGAGTGGGCTCGGGGTGGCGGAAAACATTTTTAACGTGTTCAAATCAATTAAAGAGATCCAAAGGTATTTTGACGGTATTCGTGGAATTGAATGGGTGGGATTGTAGGAATTTGAAAGGATACGGAGCTATACGGGGAATCGATTTAAGGGATTGGGAGTAGGTCAGCCGGGTGACTCTAAACGGCGTTCTGTGGTGTCGTCTCTCTTGCTTCTAATGGCTATTCCCCATGAGTGTGACTTTCGTTTGATGTGCACTCATTCTTGTCAGAATACTTGATCCCAGTGATTCCCGCCTACTTTAAATAACTCCTTTTGGTTTTCTAGTGGCAGTTAAAGCGAATTTTGATTAATATGTGCAGAATCTGCGTTTCTCACCAAGCCTCGTTAAATTTTATATAGGTATCTGTTAAGTTTTATCCCGATGATTCCCAGGCCGTCGTACTCATGATTCCCAAAGTAGTCGGCCCCTTGGGCTACGAGACCGTGCGGAATCACCCCATAGAAACGGATTTGTCGAGGGATTTGTAAAAGAGTCGTACTAGCAGGACACGGATTTTTCATAGGCGATGAAGCCAAGGGGTCAACAACTCGCGTTCTCCTGCGTACAAGGCTTCACGAACTCAGAATGTACTCCGCGTACTCCCGGTGTACTCCGGGTGAAATTTGGCTGAGCTCCAGCTGAACTCCGGTTGCTCACCGAAGTACTTCCGATGTTCTCCGGCTGTACTCCGATGTACTCCAGCTGTACTCCGTTTACTCCAGCTGTACTCTGTTTATTCCGAGTGCAGCGTTTACTCCGAGAGTACCCCGTTTGCTACAGATTTACTCCTGGGTACACTAAAGCGCAGAGCCCCTTTGCGGCCCTGCCCCCCCCCCCCCCCCCCCGGCCAGCCTGGCCAAGCGTTCCGCAGCCTCGGCACGGCTGTCCCGTCCCATCCTCTTCCTGTCCATCTCAGCCCGCGCTGGCCTGGGACGTGCCACTTCGACCGCACGCCGTGGCACGCCGGCCGGCCGCGCTCGACCACCTCCTGGGCACCACGACGCAGTGCAGCGCGAGGCAGCCCGTGCAGCGCCGCACGTTAAGACTGCTCTGCACCGAACTCAGAACGGTCTGTGCGATTGGATAATTTTAGCGCTCATGGTGTGGGAATGCATTTGAGGGAATTTTTAGTAGACATAGTATTGCCGCTTTGTTATTGCGCTATATAGATAGACTGCTAGGCCAGCATGCCAACATTCATGCTCTACTATGGGCCCCGGCATGCTGTC
Organism: Frankliniella fusca; assembly: GCA_029379305.1. NCBI lineage: Eukaryota > Metazoa > Arthropoda > Insecta > Thysanoptera > Thripidae > Frankliniella > Frankliniella fusca. The sequence goes on from JAHWGI010001079.1 coordinate 16,784, forward strand.
TATAAAGCACTCTGTTTTTCACCCTCATGAATTTGTCTGTGGCGTCCGCGTACGAAAGGGCTCGTCTCTGAACTCATGTAGCCCCCAGCCTTAGCCACGCCAACGGGTTTCAGAGGACGTTTGGCGCCGCGCTAACTACACGGCAAGGTCGGAAGAGGAGGGGCGGAGTGGGGCGGGGCGTGTTCGTTTTGGACGGTCTTGCTGATGAACCCCCTTTTCTAGCCGTTTTCGTGCGACGCCTTCCTCTGATATCATCTACAGAGAGGAGGGCGGCTACTGAAAGCGCGTTGACGAGGCGAGGGGGGACCCTAGCGCTGTTTCGGTTGGGGCGGGGGTGGGCGGAGCTCTGGTGTGGTCGAGAGCACCCGTAACCTCGCTAAGGGCGATGAAGAGCCGTGTAACTAGGACTGTCGGACGGTTGCTCTGCCACGTCTCGCAAAAACAAGATCTGCTGACCGCTGTCGAATGTTATGGACGGAATTTTTACGTGTTCTCCGTGAGTTTTCTAATGAGTCTAAAATGTAAAACCAAAAAGTAATATTTCACCACGACATGGATCAATTTGGAAGTTTCTATACATGACGCGAAATGATCATTCTTTTTGTTGGGGGGAGGGGGGGGGGCTCGGGATGAGGGGAGACAAAAATTACTAAAGGGAAGGTGTTGCGATAGGTTTAGCCCATCTCTCTCCTCCCCCCACCCCTGGGATATAAGGTAAGTCAATATTATTAATGGCCCTTTATAGGAGGCAAAAACCTATCCTATTTTGATGATATACCCATAGTAACATTGTTTAATCTTGGAAAATCACTCGTACAGTTTCATTAAAATTTAAACATCAGATCTTCTGTAAATTTGAATTTAAATTTCTTTTTCTATGGTAATTTTCGACTTGTCAGCTATAAGGGGTATGGGGAAGGTGCGAAAGAGAAACCTGTTAAATCGAGACTTTACTAACTTATGATCATTTGTTGGATTTTTCACGGAATATTCTTGCCGAAGACCCTCGCCCGCTTGTCGAAAGGGGAACCACTCGTGTATTATTAGTCGGGTTACTTTCTCATCTTCATAGGCAATAATTGTGTTGACCGTGAGACACAAGTAATATAGTGTGTTGTTAGGCATGTCCCTGAGTCATGTAATTTCATGAAATCGTATTTCTCTCTCTATCGCTTATTATTTCGTCGCGGGCATCTGTGATTGACATCACACAGCTTTGTGCGTCTTGTATTGCCGAGCTCCCTGACAATGTGTGGTTGGACGAGGCAAGGCGAGGGCTGGGTGCGTCGACGACCGTAGCAGCTACTCGCAGGACCTGACCTCCGTCAGAGACCGGACCTGACCGCAGCAAAATTATTCCCCACCGGCGATGATCAAGTTTACCCTAATTACTGGCCCAAGAGAGGCACTTGCAGCCGGGGGTAAATGAGGAAGGGCGGGGCGAGGCGCGGGGTATTGCTGCTCAAAAGGGGAGGGGAATGAGGTGAACTGATGGAAAAATAAAAGAGCGGTCCATCCTGCGAAAGGCTAGAGGGGTGAAGTGGAAGGACTCTTAGCCCGGAGCCCGGCCAAGCAGCTGCTCACCCCCATTCCACTAAGCCCCACCATTCCCAGAGTAGTTATTCATCTGTTCGTTACCCTCCTTCCTCTCCAAGCAGCCACTTTCTGTCTCTCTCTTTCTGCCATCGACCATACGCCTATCTCCCTTCCACCTCTGCTTCCGTCCTGCCGCCCTCCCCCACCCCTCCCCCTTCAGGCCAGGTGTCGCCTTACTCGCAGCCAGTCCCTCGCTGATTGTGCGGTTGTCGCTCTGTATTGTCCCTCTCCCCCTCCCCGCCAGCACCCTCGTGCCCCAGAGCACGCCTCATCTCGAGAACAAGAGGGTCTGCCCCGCTGCTGGCGCTGCTGAGTTGATGGGCTCTGAGGTGCGCGCGCTTTGTCGCAGCAGCAGCGCCACGACGCGCACCGGGACGCGGTCATAAGGTCAAATACACTGGAAAAAACTAATGTGACACATTTAACATGAGCTGGTGTGACCGAGCTTTCGGTAACGTTTGGTGATGTGACCGAGATTTTGGTCGCGTTTGTGGTGTGACATCCTATACGTTATGCCTGTTACGTGGTCGCATCACAAGTGTGACCAAACCACATGTCACATCACATGGTGTGACCAAAATTGGTCGCGTCAATTGACCCTGACACATGTCACATTACTTTTTCCAGTGTAGGAGCTCGGGGTCTTATCGATGGAAGGAGTAATCTGACGCTCGCTGCAGGTGAAGAAGGATGGGCATTCACCTGCCTCTCCCCGCCCAGATTAAGCCTCGCCCTACTCTTGCGCCCCAGCCAGCGCCTCACCCGTACCTCACCCGTGCCTGCCATGCCTCAGGACGCACGGCGCATCGTAAAGCGAGACGAGCGATCGGATGAGGGCGCCGCGGGAGGTAGCGAGTGGGAGGCCTGAAACCATCGGGGAGGGGCCCCTGCCGCGGAGCGCTGCTGACCAGCGCGCGTGGGAGGTAGGCAGAAGATAAGGCAGGCCCGTGCTTGTCTTCAAAGAAGCAAGCATACCTCTGCAGCAGGCGCCTTGCTTGTTGAGGGCGCCCGGGTGGTAGGCAGACCCGCGTGACATGCGCACCCTGCGGGTCTGCCTACGCTGTAGGCGCTCCAGGTCCTCAGGCGCCTGTAGAGAACGCCCGGGTGCTAGGCAGACCCGCGTGACATACGCACCCTGCGGGTCTGCCTACGCTGTAGGCGCTCCAGCTCTACAGACACCTGTGGAGAACACCCGCGGGGTGCTCGTGTCACGCGGGTCTGCCTACGCTGTAGGCGTTCCAGTTGTATCATGCGCCTGTGGAGAGCGGTCAGGTGTCCAGCAGACCCGTAAGACACGCGTATCCTGCGGGTGTGTGTAGGCTGCAGGCGCTTTAGGTTACCTGTCCTTATACCATCAATTCTTCTCTTTCATGTTTGATTTTTTTTTGTAAAACTACACAACGCTTGTCTTGCGACACGTTTTCTCTGGATTTTGTTCTTATGACAGCCAGGAAACGATGCATAGGGCATTGCCTTGTGCACCGGGATAGCACAGTGCCTAGACGCCATGAGAGACGCACTGTGTTCTCCTCTCTCCTTTTCCTCGTCCTCTCCTCTCCCACCCACATACTCCAGTGCTGTCCAATGTGCAGGGAACCGAACCGCATCGGCTCTGCCAAGTAATTGCAGGTAATCTCTGTCAGGGGCTCGGCTCCAGGAAGTGTGGTGGGGATGAGGAGTGGATAGGAGCGTTGGAGGAAATTGATTATTGAAGCAGTTTGCCAAATCAGAGGGAAAGGAGAGGTTGGCGTTAGGAGAAGAGAGGGGGAGAGTGACAAGCAACCCAGCTCACACTTCCCTAAATGAGTGGGGACAATGTACGTCGCAAGGTACAATTTCCATGGTCTGATTGTGCTCTGTGCTCTTGTGCGCTACTTTTAAGATTCTACTCTGTCCAAAAACAACAAACAAACTTGTGCATTTTTGTTGGGGAGAATACTGCATGTTAAAACGACAAACACTGTAAATACCAGAGCGAGGATTCTCGCCCTCAGGACAGCGAGAAATTTTCTCTCACTCTTGGAGAGCGAGGTTTGGTTTTCTCGCTCAATTAGAAAAAAAGTCTAAGAAACCTCGCCCTATTTGAGCGAGGATTGGGAAACGTCGCCCTTTTTGAGTGAGGATTTTTATCCTTTATCTCACTCAATTTGAGTGATGTTGTAAATTCTTTCTCAAAAAGATATCAATCAAGATTGGTATTGAAAGCAGATGATACCGCAAGAGAAATTGCTATGGGGTGCGCTTTGTGCGACAATTTGTTGTGAGAACGCAAACTATGTAAACGACGCCAGCACACTGTTAATTCCTTACAAAGAGCAGTCTTCATATTACGAAGAACTCGGTTTGTAACGTACAAAGGATTTGGAACCGCCATATTACAAACTAATTCCCTTCATAATACGAACACGAATCGATTTGTAATACAAACAAGGCTTCATATTACAAACCGAAAAGTCTTCGTAATACAAAGAATATGTTCGTATTACAAAGATTTCAAATCCTTTGTACGTTACGAAGACAGCATCTTCGTAAGAGACTAAGAGTGCAGCGCCGCGCCGCGCGCCTGCGGGGTTGGGAGGAAAAGGGCGCCGGCGGCGTGGCGGACCGAAGCGGTCGCTGGCAGGGAGGAGCTGTAAGTGTTGTTAAACTCTGCGCGCGGGGCGGAGGTGTCATTGTTCCGCGCAGACTGCGCGTCAGACATTCAGCCATAGCCCCCCCTGGCAGCGCCGCGCTATATTATTGTAAGGTTACGCGATTGGTTTCTGGACTCGAGAGTACAAGCTAGCTGACACCTTGGTGTCTTGTACTGTTCTGAAAGTAAAGAAGTAAAGGTATGATCTGCTAAAAAAAGGAGGATCCTAAACTCTCACTTAAATGGGGCACGAGAAAAAATCTCATACTCCTTTTTGATGAGATATCTCACTCTCGCATTTCCAGTGAAGTAGTCCTTTATGATAGCCACAAATATGTGGAACAATATGCACAAATTTGTTTTTAGGCATCCGATTTGTTTTTATTAGCTTAACCCCTTACCAAAAATCCTGATTTTTCCATACGATTTTGATTGGACTTGGCAAATAGGTAGAACTCAATTTGCTTAGTTCATTGCTGAAATGCCAGCCCAAAGTTGCTGGCCAATTTTGAGAAATTTCGACCTAAAATATCTGGTTCTATGGTGATACTCGACTTGTCACGGCGCGGCGCGCAGCGGAGAAGAACCGTGGTTGGGGACTTGTTGATTCAACTCATGCACAGTAGTTCAAAAAAAATTTAATTTCGAAAGACACGTTAGAATAAAAATGTAAAAGCAGTGTTCGAATGCCCATTGCACAACGAGCCTACAGCGACGCAGGTCACAAGCGCTGCAGATCACAAGCGCTACAGCTCGCTACCATTACGGGTCACAAGCGCTACAGCTCGCTACCATTACGGGTCACAAGTGCCATACAGTTCACAAGCGCTACAGCTCGCTAGCGCTACGGGTTACAAACGCTACAGCTCACAAGCGCCACCGAGGGGGAAACAACTCGGAAAATTTTGTACACCTAGTAATTCAAAATTCAAAAAATTCAGAAAAATTCAGAAATATTCAGAAAAATTCAGAAAAATTCAAAAAATTCAGAAAAATTCAAAAAATTCAGAAAAATTGGGTCTATCCTAGAGCGCCCCCTTCCTAGAACGTCCCCCTCATTTATTTAGAAAATAAAATCGGTATTAGGTTGTTTTTGTGAATTTAATGCAACTTTTTCGGAATTAATCAGAAAATTGTAGGTTTTTCCAGGAATTTTCCAATAAATTATTTTTAATTACTTATTAATTAAGACTTATTTTAAAAATTATTTTAAAATTGAAAAAAGAAATTCTGACGTTCAAATAAAATTCTGTTCAGTATTATTAACTTTATTTGGCAAATCGCCCTGTTAACAATTATGTAAGCCAGTTTTAATTTTTAAGGTAAAATGGAAGAAAAGGCTCTATAATCGTCCCTGCTTCTGAGCACGAAATTTGTCATACAAGTCGTAGACTCAACCTTCCGGAGCTAGCCTCGTTGTAAGGCTCGCCGGCGTCGAATGTTTTTACGCGTTTCGGTTGTTTAGTAAATTGTCCGTGTGTTGTGAGGCTACACATACGAGCTGACGTCAGGTGCACCTGACTGCAAGGCTACCACACGGAATATGAAAAATTTAGATATCTATAGTGAATTTGGCTCTAAGGTCAGGTATTGTCAAAATTTCAACATAAGGTACGGACAAGGTGGGTACGGAGCAACTCACTGTAGTGAAGTTAACAGTAAGTGCTGAACAATTTGGCGGTCAGAATAGGGAAGTTAACTGAAAAAATCAAACGCATGCTACAGTGTACACTTACACACGCGCGCGCGCGCACACACACACACACACATGCATACATTCATACATACAAATTTAAAGGTCAGTACATGAGGAATTTACCTGAAAAAAAAAATCATCTGAAGCTACAGTAAAAAAACACTCACACACTCGCGCGCACGAGCGCGCGTGTTCCCTATTTTTTTTAAATATATATTTTCTAATTCTTAAATATTAAAATCAAAATATTTAAACTTTTTTAAAAATAAAATCATTTTTTTATAATTAATTTCAGTAAAAATTAATTTAAATTCCAAAATTAGTTTTTAATTACAGGGAGGGGTGAGTTCAGGTACTTTCTGCGTGATAATCACAGTAAATACATTATATACAAAAAAAGGCATTTTCTCTTTTTTCTTATTTATAATTAAATAGAGGGGGACGTTCGCGGAGGGGGACGCTAAAGGATGTTCCGGAAAAATTCAAAAAATTCAGAAAAATTCAGAAAAATTCAGAAAAATTCAAAAAAATTCAGAAAAATTTAGAAAAATTCAGAAAAATTCAGAAAAATTCACGAAAATTCACAAAAATTCACGAAAATTCACAAAAATTCACAAAAATTCACGAAAATTCACAAAAAATTACAAAAAATTTAATTTTTTATTGATCGGTTACGGTCTCAAAATAACAATAATTCAGTCCATAAAACTTACATAGCGCGAAGGGGGCATGTCAGAAAGGAATCAACACTGAATTTACTTCTCGAAAGGCCAGTAAATGACCAGGGAATGCCGTCCGCGTTTGCGGTACGTACGTGAGACCCCACCCGGAACAACGAACGAGACGCCTGTTCCAGCCCCCTCCAACTCTGTCCACTTGACTTTCAGAGTCAAGTCTGTCATGACATGTATCTCTCTTCTCTAATTCAACGATCATTGAAGCGAGAGGGTCGGAAAGAGAGGCCCTAGCATGAGAAGTACTTGCATGAAGGGCGTGTGCACCTGGTGGTCCAGGTTTAGTACTGGCGCTATCTGTGGGCCGCTATTTGGACTCCCTCGCTGCCCCTGGGGGCGCCTCGGCTCGTGTGGTAACTGGTAAGGCGGGCGAGCGAGTTACAGCTTCGGCCGCCACCGCAGCGGAGCGCTGCCGTCATGAACGGCGGACGGCTCCTCTGCCCTACTCACGGTGACGGCGCGCTGGCCCCGCGGCCCCGCGCTGCCTACATTTATCCGCGCCCGGCTGCGGCTACGGTGGATGGAGTTAGTTACTAGGAGAAATCGGAGATTTGGGGCTGAGCACGGGCCCTACGGGCGTATTAATAGGAGAAAAAAAAATTCTTATTTTGGACCTATGCTGGTGTATTATTAGGAGAACAGTTAACTGGAATAAAAAGAAACCAACAGAAAATTAGGTGGCCTTGCCGGCGGAACGCGCTATAAACGCACAATTTTAATTTAACATAATTAACTCATAACAAATTCTTTATTTCAAACGACAACGAGTTGCAATTCAGTCACACCTCTGCTGCTAGCGTCCGGCTAAATTCTACTATATAGGCCTCCTTGTTTAAAGTTGACCAGGGAAACCAGCCTACGCACAATTAAGCAAACCAAACCTAACATAACTTGAGCCATTAATGTACTATCAACCTCTTATTTCGAACTTTTACCAAAAATCGCAATTTCTTTTTAAGCTACCAGGGGGCGGCAGCCCCGGCTGGACCCCCGCTGAAGGGAGTAGTGGCCGAGGTACGCCTAAAAATCGCGCATTTTGTGAAAGAAGCGTGAAATTTTGTACACGCGTTCTTAAAGGTATAAGGAATGATTCTGCCCGTATTATTTTGAAATTCTTCGACCCGTTCACCCTCAAATCGTTCAATTCGTACAAACTGAACAAAATTAGGGCTGTGGTCATAGGAGCCTCCAAAAATGAGCTACAAACTCGAGCTGAGCATCTGTCCCGCATGATTTTGTCGTGCTGAACACGATGCGACCATCAAATTTACGATTCGAACACTTTTGAACACCTTTTTTGAACGTTTTCGTACATTTTTTAACGTTTTTCTGTGCGTTTACCGGCACGACGTCAAGATGGCCATTCCACAAGGCTCTTCCCGCCGTGTATACCTGCTAACACCATGGAAAAATTCTTTGACCAGTTTGAACGCCCCTAGGACTTTGTTCCGAACACTGGCTGGAACACAGAGTTGAACAAAATACAGGTTTTTCAAATTCAGGAGTCAGACACGTTGTTTCAGCGTGAAACAGGCTAGCTGGTGACGATTTTGGACTCAGAAATGGCGTTGCTCTACTCTTGAACACGTTCCAACCCGTTCGGAACACTGAATGGAACACTCTTTGAACACACTGCATGCATAAGTCATGCGCGTCGTTTCATTGCGAAATGGGCACGCTGATGACGAATCTGGACGCTAAAACAGCGTCGCTCTGCTCTGGAACGCGATCCACCCTGTTCGGAACACACTGGAACACTCAGTTAACCAAAACAAGGCGATGTTGCAGACACTTTAGGCAGTTCTGCCTTTCCATTTTCTTTCATATGAATGAGTGAGAGTGGTCTAGGTCGAAGGGAAGCCATTATCATCCAACACCGGATCGGGATCGTCGACATCTTCTTCCAAAACGCTGCAATGATAAAAGAAGTTTATCCGTAATATAAACAATTTATATTATTTATACATTTTCCGTATTAAATTTACCTAGTTGGTGGTATGGTGCACGAAACTATGGGTTGGAGCCCCATGACATGTATGCTCGTTTAAAAGGAAATTTTACGAGAAATCTAATGGTGTCATCGAAAATAAATTTCAGAAGTTCGCTTAAATAATATTTCACGGAATGTCGCCTCAAGGGAAACTGCACCATACCACCAACTAGGTAAATTTAATACGGAAAATGTATAAATAATATAAATTGTTTATATTACGGATAAACTTCTTTTATCATTGCAGCGTTTTGGAAGAAGATGTCGACGATCCCGATCCGGTGTTGGATGAGAATGGCTTCCCTTCGACCTAGACCACTCTCACTCATTCATATGAAAGAAAATGGAAAGGCAGAACTGCCTAAAGTGTCTGCAACATCGCCTTGTTTTGGTTAACTGAGTGTTCCAGTGTGTTCCGAACAGGGTGGATCGCGTTCCAGAGCAGAGCGACGCTGTTTTAGCGTCCAGATTCGTCATCAGCGTGCCCATTTCGCAATGAAACGACGCGCATGACTTATGCATGCAGTGTGTTCAAAGAGTGTTCCATTCAGTGTTCCGAACGGGTTGGAACGTGTTCAAGAGTAGAGCAACGCCATTTCTGAGTCCAAAATCGTCACCAGCTAGCCTGTTTCAAGCTGAAACAACGTGTCTGACTCCTGAATTTGAAAAACCTGTATTTTGTTCAACTCTGTGTTCCAGCCAGTGTTCGGAACAAAGTCCTAGGGGCGTTCAAACTGGTCAAAGAATTTTTCCATGGTGTTAGCAGGTATACACGGCGGGAAGAGCCTTGTGGAATGGCCATCTTGACGTCGTGCCGGTAAACGCACAGAAAAACGTTAAAAAATGTACGAAAACGTTCAAAAAAGGTGTTCAAAAGTGTTCGAATCGTAAATTTGATGGTCGCATCGTGTTCAGCACGACAAAATCATGCGGGACAGATGCTCAGCTCGAGTTTGTAGCTCATTTTTGGAGGCTCCTATGACCACAGCCCTAATTTTGTTCAGTTTGTACGAATTGAACGATTTGAGGGTGAACGGGTCGAAGAATTTCAAAATAATACGGGCAGAATCATTCCTTATACCTTTAAGAACGCGTGTACAAAATTTCACGCTTCTTTCACAAAATGCGCGATTTTTAGGCGTACCTCGGCCACTACTCCCTTCAGCGGGGGTCCAGCCGGGGCTGCCGCCCCCTGGTAGCTTAAAAAGAAATTGCGATTTTTGGTAAAAGTTCGAAATAAGAGGTTGATAGTACATTAATGGCTCAAGTTATGTTAGGTTTGGTTTGCTTAATTGTGCGTACACATAGAAATATTATGTACTTTTTTGTACATAGCTTACGCAGATCTATGCACATGCATAGCTTACGTAAAATTTATTACGGCACTATGTACGAATTTTTACATAATTATGGAAAACTTGTGCATAAGTACGTAAGATTTATTCTACACAAGTGATGCATGTTCTAGTTATGCATAAAATTGTACATAACAGTTTAGTGTGTAGGCTGGTTTCCCTGGTCAACTTTAAACAAGGAGGCCTATATAGTAGAATTTAGCCGGACGCTAGCAGCAGAGGTGTGACTGAATTGCAACTCGTTTTCGTTTGAAATAAAGAATTTGTTATGAGTTAATTATGTTAAATTAAAATTGTGCGTTTATAGCGCGTTCCGCCGGCAAGGCCACCCCCCCCCCCCCCTCCCCCTAATTTTCTGTTGGTTTCTTTTTATTCCAGTTAACTGTTCTCCTAATAATACACCAGCATAGGTCCAAAATAAGAATTTTTTTTTCTCCTATTAATACGCCCGTAGGGCCCGTGCTCAGCCCCAAATCTCCGATTTCTCCTAGTAACTAACTCCATCCACCGTAGCCGCAGCCGGGCGCGGATAAATGTAGGCAGCGCGGGGCCGCGGGGCCAGCGCGCCGTCACCGTGAGTAGGGCAGAGGAGCCGTCCGCCGTTCATGACGGCAGCGCTCCGCTGCGGTGGCGGCCGAAGCTGTAACTCGCTCGCCCGCCTTACCAGTTACCACACGAGCCGAGGCGCCCCCAGGGGCAGCGAGGGAGTCCAAATAGCGGCCCACAGATAGCGCCAGTACTAAACCTGGACCACCAGGTGCACACGCCCTTCATGCAAGTACTTCTCATGCTAGGGCCTCTCTTTCCGACCCTCTCGCTTCAATGATCGTTGAATTAGAGAAGAGAGATACATGTCATGACAGACTTGACTCTGAAAGTCGTAGTCAAGTGTACAGGGCTGGAGGAGGCTAGAGCAGAGCAGACGTCTGGGGGGCCTCATGAACGTGCCGCAGACGCGGTTATCTACTGGTCGTTTAATGTTGCACTGCAATTGCACCGTACTCGATACCACAAACCAACATTCACAAAAGATCCAAACATTCAGAAAACTTTATAACAACAGAAATGGAAAATCCTGAAAAAATTCAGAAAAATTCAGAAAAATTCAGAAAAGTTCAGAAAAATTCAGAAAAATTCACGAAAATTCACGAAAATTCACGAAAATTCAAAAAAATTCACGAAAATTCACGAAAATTCACAAAAATTCACAAAAATTCACAAAAATTCAAAAAAATTCAAAAAAATTCAAAAAAATTCAAAAAAATTCACAAAAATTCACGACCCTTGTACACTAAAATTCAGAGTTGTTTCCCCCTCGAGCGCCACAGCTCGGTAGCGCTCGCTACCGAGGGGTCAACTACTAGGCATATTCAGTGTACAGACTTGCAGTAATCAGTTCAATATTCAGCTATATTCACCCAATTTCAGTAGTATTTCATACAAATCTATAAATATTTGAACTGTTTTCCAATATTTCACCCATATATTTAGACAAGCTTAACTTAAATTTACAAATATTTCACCGATATTCATCAATATTCAACCATATTCAAGTATTCGGTGTACACGAAATCCCGTTGTCGATGACCCCTCGCTCGCTACGGGTCACAAGCGCTACTTGGAGAATCCGGCAGTTAGGCGGAGCCGACTATTGACGGGGTCTCGGGTGAGAACGATAATAGATCTCAGTGCGTATGAGAAATGAATTGCTCCGTTGGAGTCTTCTCTCTCTCTCTCTCTCTCTCTCTCTCTCTCTCTCTCTCTCTCTCTCTCTCTCTCTCTCTCTCTCTCTCTCTCTCTCTCCCCCTCTCTCTCTCTCTCTCTCCCTCTCTCTCTCCCTCTCCCCTCCACCCCTTACCTTGCCAAAATCAGATGGCCTAATGTCGAAAACCGAAGGAAAAGTGCTATCCTCTTAATTTGGTTTTAAGTCCTTAAATACGGTGAGCCTGCTTACCTTGCAAATAATATTATATTTCTGAGTAAAATCCACCCTCGTCAAAACAGGCACACTAAGATGAGCCTGCAAGTTCCCCTGCAAAGAACAGTCAAAATGAAGGTTCCTTCTCTGTCTTCCCCCCCAACTCATTCCCACTCGAAATAGGGATTTGTAACTCTTGAGTAGTTTTAAATGCAAATTGTATAACTTTTTTCTTTAAAAAAAAAATCAAAATACCAAGACTTGTTAATTTTACTGCATGCTTTGTTGTCTCAAATCTTAACTTTTTCATCACTTTACTGTTACCCTGTTTAATGCAGTCAACACTGGTCAACCTTGTATGTAAAACAACTGCTACCTGTCTGAACTGTAACACGGTAAAGTTGTCATCCTGGTTTTCAAGGCACCTTTCCCAGTTTTCAAAATATTTTGGAAAAACCAAGATAGTCCCCCTCTGGTGTCTTTGAAGTCTTTCCGAATTCCAAGACGTTCAGCTTGGAATTCAAGCCGGCACCTTGGAAATCAGGAGAACCAGCTGATCCGTCCTGGTTTCACACGAATTGTCATGAAAACCAAGATGACTTCCAGGACAGAGTCTTGAAAACGTCGGAAACCAGAGACTTTCTTGTTTTTCCTAGTCCCGCGCACGCCTCTACCACCTAAGTGACCTGATTCGCGGGATCGTTAGACCATACCCTACGGAGTTACTACCTACACGGGCGTGGTCGTCGGTGACACGGTCTTCTTTCAGGAGGGCCGAAAACAGGTAGCACTTATTTGGCGCCAAAAGTGACAAAAAACTCTAATCGCTGTGCGCTTGGTGTTCCGCTTATCCGACAGAATTCATATTTTGCACAGTGATACTTCTCTGTCTAAACTTTTATATTTAAAAAAATTCTAACGCTAACGCGTTAAACGGCCCCCTAGGTTTTAACACTTTCTTGAGACTTAAAAAGACTTTAATCATATTCAGTCACAACGCTCTCTGAAAACCAAATCGTGAATTTTATCTGCCTCACTTTTGCTACTCAAAATGTCGCACGGCGGGCTAGCTGTCGACAACGCTGCCGCGCCGCAAGCTATCACCATAAAAACCAAAGATGCGAAACAAATAAACAATCATAAAAAAAATACGATTTTAGGAAATTCTGGTACGCTCGAAGTTAATTCATGTTTTGGTTTCATAAAATACTTTCGCGGATGGTCTATGTAGATGATCTACTAAGTTTTTACCTTTTTGGTTAAGTAACTCAATATGTTGAGCCTCAGTGTTTGATCAGTGTCATTAGTTTAAGTCACATGACAAATTTCATCCTTGTAGATCAAACGACTTAAAAATTAGCTTAATTTTCAGTAGAGACATGTCCGATCAGCTTGATTTTTGAACTGTAGGCTCATTGTGCAATGATCATTCGAGCACTGAATTGACATTTTTACTCCAACGTGTTCTTCTAATTTTTAGTTTTTGAACTACTGTGCATGAGTTGAATCAACAGGTCCCCCCCCCCTCCCCAGCCACGCCTCTCTTCCCCGGCGCGCCGAGGCGTCGAGCTCCAACAATAGCGACCCGGCTCGGCACAGGGTGCTCGGCTCGCAATTCCCATAGAAACACGGGATGCAAACGCGTGTCATACAAAAACTGACAGACAGCTTGTCATCGCACATACCTCAAAAATTTTCTAATTTTTCTTAGTATTTTTCATTGTAATTTTGTACTAATTGGCTCGACACGATTGGCCGCGGCCATAAGGGGCCATCGTCAAGAATAAATAAATAAATAAATAAAAATTCTAACGCTAACGCGTTAAACGGCCCCCTAGGTTTTAAAACTAGCCGCAGAATGAGAAAGAACTTAGGTCAGAACTATCTGTGGGAATCACATCACAAATTTTATCCGCTAAACAGAAGTCTTAAAAATTGAGCAATTATTTTTTTTTCTTTTTTTCTTAATTTCTGGTTACGTAACTTCCTACCCTGCGCGCCACGCGGAGGGGCAGAGGGGCCGAGCGCCCGAGCACCCAAGCCCCGAGAGCTGGCGACAATGCCGATTCGGCTTGGCTCGCTGGCACTCCTGGCCGCAGGGAAAACGTAGGCTAGACAATCCGCAGCCAGCTGGGGGAGGCGCCGCCGCCTTCGACAGGACGGAGCGCGTTTGAGGCGTGAGTGCCCAGTCCTGTCGTTTCTAGGTTCTAGGCTAGGACCTCCACTCAACAAAAGAAGGCCGGTGGCCCGGCTGGGGGAGGCGCCGCCGCCTCCGACAGAACGAGGCGCGTTTGAGGTGTGAGTGCCCAGTCCTGTCGCTTTTATGGTTCTAGGCTGGGACCTCCACTAACGCCCCGGCGACAATTTATTTTAACTGAAAAATATGTTAGACAGCCGAAATGAATGTGAAAGAGGCAGTTTCAGATATGCGGAAATCGTTTCCCAAAGTTTCAAGGAGGTTTAATCAGTAGGTAAAAAAATAAGGATTCGTAAAATTATTTACGTAAATACACACCATTTCAACAGTTCTGTTCACCACATTGAAGTCAAACTTACCAAAACATTATCTGCACGTGCAGAAACAATATTTACGCATTCAGTTCGACTTGTCAACGTTTTGATAACTTTATACAATGATTTAAAGTCGCGAGGTGGGAGCCTCAGCCCCCGGCCGTGGCGGCTATGGGTGGGGAAGGCCGGCGCGGGGCCGGCGACACGGCGCCTCACGCGTCCACCTCAAACCAACCTAGAATATATTTGGCAAGTTTTTAATTTAATGACGACGTTAAGTTATGTTGCAGGCCTTTAGCACACAGCTATGGAAGCCACTACACATTCACAAGGAACACAGAGGCAGACACAGAGGCAAATCGTGAATTTTATCCGTCTCACATTTCCAACTCAAACATGGCGCCGAACGGGCCAGCTGTAAACAACGCGCTTGGCAACCACTAAATTCAACCACCAGGCATGAATTAAAGGGTTCTAGTTTCAAATTTGCCACACACTTACCATTAAATGAAATAGAAATTAAAGATATTAGGTCAAAACTCTCTGTGAGAGCCCAAATCGTGAATTTTATCCGCCTCATATTTAAGACACAAACATGGCGCCGAGCGGGCCAGCTCTAAACAACGCCGGCTTGGTGTCCCACTCAAACCAACACAAAATATATTTTGCTAGTCTTAGATTAAGTAACTACGTAAAATGATGTTGCAGGCCTTTAGTAAACAACGGTGCAAGCCTCCACGCATTAACACGGAACTCACGGGTTGTCTTATTTGTATCTTTCAGTGAAAACATGAATTGAGGATTTACTCTGAGGTTGGCGGTCTTGTCACAAGCCCCGCCCACGGCGAAATTACAGTCCCAGCCAACAATCAGGAGCCGCGGCGGCTAGCTAGTGGTCACGTTTGAAAGTCTCCTGGTGGTGAACCCTTTTACATGGCGTGAATCTGCAACGATTCTGACGTGACCACTCCTTGCGTTGACACTTTTGGATATCGAGGTACAAAGCAACAGGCGGACGTTTTTATTGGCTGGATTTTCGCGCGAAACATTTCTATTGGGCAGAGCATTTTGGAGGGTGTCGATTTTGGCTCGGCACAGGGTGCTCGGCTCGCAATTACCATAGAAACTGACGATGCAAACTGACTTTATGCAAAACTGGACAGACAGTTTGACATCAGACCTGTCTGAAAAATTTTCTTATTTTTCGTTGTATTTTTCATTGTAATTTTGTACGATTCGGCTCGGCACGATTGGCCGCGGCCATAAGGGGCCATCGTCAAGAATAAATAAAAATAAAAAACTCACGGGCGTGAGCAATAGGCACCCCTAACGGGGGCCTAAAAAACTCACGGGCGTGAGCAATAGGCACCCCTAACGGGGGCCTAAAAAAACAACACTCAGGCACAATGAATTACCTGTCCCCTCGTTTTGGGACAGCCACCCCCTCCCCCCCCCCCTCTTTTTGCCAACCCCGCCGCAGTTTCCCCTGACTCACGCTGTGCTGTGTCAGAGCACTCAGTTTTGACACTATCACTTTCCTGGCGGGCAGAACCGGGACGTGCGGCAGCCGAGTGTGTACCGTGTGGTGAGTGAAACACTATCGGAAATATTGATAGCGAGCAACAGCGACGCTACCTGGCTCGTTGCGACAGCAGCAGTGTGGGGAGTGAGGGCGACAACTGCATGCAGATTCTGCTCCAAAACAATCTTCAACATGCGACAGTTTACTGTCTGACGAATTAGCAGCAATGTGGCTAACAGCATGGTTGTCATACGCAAACTTTAATCCTCGTTAGCTCAGCTCACCCGTAACACGGAGGGGGGTGGTAGATCAAACTGTTTCCGCTGCGCGCCGCAGCCGTTCGCAAAGGGTTTGACGAGGAGACGGCAGCTAGGAGGGAAAGAGGGGCTCCGGGGCTACAATGGCTGGTGACGGGGCTTGTTCCTTCTTCGGCGCCTGAAAGCGCCTCAAAGGTTCGATAAATGTAAACCTCCGGTGATGAGACAAGAGTAAACACTGGGCGCTGGGAGGGGTGAGGCTCGGAGGTGTTTACAGCGGGCCTTTTCAAGAGAGCCTTTTCCCTCCTCCTCCCCCCTCCCCCGAGGTGCGTGGCACAGATAGCGCGCGGCGCTCGCGAGCCCCAGTCAATGTTATTTAGAGGGCGCGGGTAAAAATAAAAGCTCCATGACATGTCGTCACTCAATCGGGGTATAGGCTGCGGCCTGCGGACCAGCCGCACCGCGCGCCGTCAGCGCCGCACTCTCTACTCTCCCTCCCTCAACGTCTCGCCACGCCACTGTGCCCGCCTGCACCAGCTGCTTTGGTCCAAATGAAGGCGGGTGGAGCGAAGCGGGTTCGTTGGCTTCCAGTGGGGCGAGATGTCACCAAGACGTCTCCTTTACACTCGCTTTTTCCAGAGGGGACCTGCTTTGTGCCGCTCCCTCGCCCCTCCTCATGCTCCAACAACTCATCCTGCTCCTTCTCTTCACCCATCCACTTACTCTGCTGCCCCACTCTACTACTTTACGAATAAATGACAGTCTAAAAGCGTGAATGGTGGCCACGCTAACTAGGAGTACGTGCGGCAGGCAGTGTTGCCAGAAAAGTAGGCAAAACCCGCCCAACACCCCTGATGGGAATATCTTGATGAAATTAGGACGTCCACTCGGCGTCCAGTTTGTTGCATTTCGGATAGAATTAGGATATCGCCGGCAGTGTCCACAAAATGTCCTTACTTCGTCCACGCGGGTCCAAAAGCCGTCCGCACATAGTCCGCAAAGTCTATTTTCGATCCACTAAGAAACTAGAAACGATCCAGAACCTCCACACTCCATTCAGGTTCAATGTCAGCTATTAAGGACATAATTAAAACAATTGTGTCATTTCAATATGGTTATATGGCTGTATATCAATAATAAGTATGTGGTTGATTTTTATTTTTTTTTAGAAAGACCGTTTCAATTTAAACACTCCTGGCATATAAATATTACAAGTACCATGTCTCATCTAAATCCTATCCACAGTATCGCCCCTAATATTCGTGAGAGTCAAATCTGATTACAATAACCATGTTGTTTTTTTTTCCTTTTCTTTCAATTCTCTATCAATAAGTTAGTGCAGTGATCTTTTTTCAATCTGGATTCTTAGGCATAACAAATCAATGAGTAAGTTTGGGTAGGCACATGATGTAGCTCAATCAGAAATCGTAACTTATCACTAGGAAATACGGAGTAGGTTAGGAACAAAATGCTACGAAATTTACCAAGGTAATACCCAAACTCTTTGCTTGTTTCTTGTTAGGTTTAAGGGTCGTAAGATTTAAATATTCAAACCACACTTTCATTTATTATCTTAAGTAGAATAATGAGACACCAAATATTCAGTTTACGATTTACAAACTTATTATTCTGTTTCATTACCAATGCCTATTGTCGTATGTAAAAAAATGTGCACACCCCTACTAATACAATGCAACATCCACACCTTAGTAAAGAAATCGTTCAGCTGAAGCTAACTTGTGGTGGCTCAATAACATATCAATATACTGGGGAACCAAGCAAGAATTCAAAACTAAATTAAACGAAATATGAGGAAATCATGCTGCTGTTCGTAACTCCCACTTCTCAGGCCATGGGATTACCTGATTTCAATACTCAGACCATACTTTAATGTTCCCCGAACAGTTTCACAGCTTCATTGTAAACAACATTGTCAATGTTATTAGGTTATGCCACTCACCTAAGAAGAACACAACCAAGTTGCATCGATACTGGCTGTCATTTTAGCAGTCCGTGACGTTCATTTCACAAATCCAACGCAATAAAAAGTATTTTGAGGCACTACCCATTTCAATCCTCCCCAAGCCACAGACGTAAACAACCTAAAAATAACTCAAACCCACACTTCTACACAACGATGACACTTGAAACTTGCAGCGTCGTCCTTAAAAGGGGCGTTAAGACTGCTATTTACGTGAAAAAGACTATTAATTTTTTAATTTCGATAGAGTAAACAGCCGCAAATGTACGCGGGGCACGCCGAGTTTGCCATTAGCTCAGCATAGCTGAGGCGAAGTAGTTCCCGCGCAGCCGCTAGGTGGCGCTACTTCTCGATGTCTTTAAAGTACTTTCCCTGCCAACCTTCCGAAAGTGAATTTCAAATAAAACTTTTAAATGTCTGAAACTCATTTAATTTGGACAGCTTGGATGAATTTTACAGCGCTGAAATTAGTAGATTGCGGATCACTACTGCATTTTATGATTACATTCAAAAAAGAAAAAGAAAACAAAAACAAAGGTGCGATATAATGCCTTTCAAAGGCACTACTGCAATAGCGCTTTTGGAAAGGCACCAAAAACATCCGAAAATAGCACCTTTAGATGCCAGTAACGCCTTTGTAAGGACGCTGTTTCACTTACGCCTCTAAATAGGCATTAGATAGCACGAGATAGCATCTTTGTTTTTCCAGTGTACTTTTAACAGGAGACCCGGCTAACTCAGACTTACAGACAGACTCACGACCAAGTACACTTCTGATCCCCTTCAGGAGTAAGCTTCGCTTCGCTCAGTGATAACGGAACAGGTGCGAGGCGCTTTTCTGCACTGTGAGAAAAAACTACAATTTAACTACAATGTTTTTACCGTTATTTCGAAGTACAATAAAATATTGTACTAAAATTGTACCCGGTATACGGTAAATTAGTGATGTACGGCAACGAAAACCGTAAACCGTTAATTCAAAACCGTTGTTTAGTTGTATGAGGTACGATTTTTCTCACAGTGTGGCTGAGCTTGCGTGGTCCAACTAACAAGTCTCCGTGCCTGCAGCCGTCCGTCTCTCTGCCTCGTGGCTACGTGTTACACGTTATCATCTCTGCTCTCCCGCATCCCCTAAGGATAGAGATTGAGGATCCCTCGAAGCTCAATGGTTGATGGATAGAGCACGTGCGATAAAACAAGACAAATGGTCCTCCGATTGAAAAGTATAGATGGCGTCGTGTGGGGCGTATTGACGGATCATGATAACCCTCTCCCTACTCCACCCTGTGCGCCAGCCTCGACGCACTTGTCTCGCTAGAGCTCCCTCCGCTCGCGAGAGCGCCCACACACGCCACACACACATCTCACACCCCGCGTCCCTATCCATGAGCAGCATAAGTGGGCTAGCTTACGTAAAGCAAGGCGAGCTGCAGGCACATGAGTCTAGCAGTGCTGTGTGAGCGACGATAGCATGCGTGCTGAGTTTAGTATGGTCGTAATTGAGTAGGACGAGGGAATTATGTAGCGACGCACGTGGTCGTGTTGCGGACGGCGAATCTTATGGGTTCGTCATATAGTATTAGCTGGAGTTGAATCTCTGTGAGTACGAGCAATCCCTATCTGACTCTAGTACTCTGATATCTACTGCTGTACGCAGCATCTAGTTCTGGGTTAGCTACTGGATGTCGACGGTCCCTTTGCGCATGCTCGTTAGTAGGACGCGTGATCTTCTGATGCGTTGGTGAGTGCGCGCGGCGCGCGTTTTCGCCGTCCACGTTGGCGCCATGCCGTTTAGCTCGCCAGCAACATCTGCGTGCTCTGATCGGGAGGACGTGTGCGGCGACCTGACGGCTAGAGCAAGCAAGAGAGCTCGTGCAGTAGGTGGATTGCCTACCCCGCACGGCACAAGTGCCCCAAGGTAGCAGCCTCCTGGACCCGAGAGCGGCCAGCAGCGCCAGCGCTCGCTCGTGAATACGACGGGTCCTATGAACGTCGTCCGATCTCGCAGAGACGAGTAAACGTTGTCTGATCTCGCAGTGACGAGTGAACGAAGTCCGATGTCTTTTTCGGATCGCACCATGAACACAGACTTTAACATCAGATTACTCTGTACGGTTCTAGCTATTTTGAAAACTGATATGATATCTGTTATCCTCGGTCTTCACTGAATCGATAATGACCAAGAAGTTTGTTTTTAAATCCATGGTTTCCTTGTAAATCTAATGGTTAGTGAACGGATACACCGTCCTCCCCAAAAGCGATCGGACTTTGTTTCACGCGTCACTGCGAGGTCGGTAGAGGTGTGCGAACACTTCGAATTCGAATCGAATCGAATCGAAACAGTCCCGATTCGATTCGTATCGATTTCGAAACAAGCAGCTTCGAAATCGAACAATTCGAGTGAAGTAAAGTTTTCAAGTTCGAATTCGAATCATAGGATGCGCGCTCGAACCGCCGCTCCCCCCTGATCTACCCTCCCCATCTCTCCTCTGGCCCCCACCGGCAGCCGCTAGCTGCCACTCACCCCACCCACTTTCCCCTCCCCCCGCCCCTTCCCCGCCTACCCCTCCACCTATACACCATCGTATAGTTATTTTTAGAGTACTTTTAAAACCTCTTACATTTTAAGGTCTTCATTTGATTCGATTCGATTCGGATTCAAAATAGAAAGATTCGATTCGATTCGATTCGAGGAAAAAAAAACTAGATTCGATTCGATTCGATTCGGGGGAAAAATTTTAAGATTCGATTCGATTCGATTCGAGTTTGAAAAAGGGCGATTCGCACATCTCTAGAGGTCGGGCAACGTTCGCTCGTCACAGCCGGATTGGAAAACGTTCAACTGTCGCTTAGAGATCGCAGGACGCTCATAGGACACGTCGAGTTGGAAACGCCGCTTTAAAAGAAAGAAAAAACGGAAAAAAACGGAAAAAGCTGAGGAAAAAGCGTTTTAATATTTCCTTTTTTCCCAGGCCCTTAAAAGACGCTACGGAATGTACCTGTTACTTTTTTAAGTTTCAGTGTAGTCTGTTTCAAATCCTCAAATGTTATCGAAAGACATATTTGGTGGATAGTGTGAGGCCGCTGCCCGATTGTCACTTGTTTTGAGGCTCCCGTGTCCGTTCCTAAATGCGCGAGGCAGGGCGAAGAGCGCAAGACTCGCGGATCCCGCAAAGCTACTCCCCCGCGAGCGCCCCGCGAAGTGACATACCGCGTACCGCGATGCCGCGAGAGCCCCGCGGCGGGGGTGACTCGCGGGGACATTCACGACTCACCCCCATACGAGCGATGACACGCTCGCGAAGGACCCCACGGTCCTCCGCGGTCACTTCACTGTGTCCTCGGGTCAACTCGGGTAGTTCACCCCGCTCGAGGGGGGTGAGTCGCGGACCCGCGGACCCGGCAGCCTCATAACAAGTGACAATCGGGCAGCGGCCTCACTCACTCTAAATCCACCATTTATTTAATTGAAAGATAGCAAAGCTTAAAGTTTATGAATGTTCAATGTTCTTGTGTTGTCCTTATTTAATTTTGAACAAAACTAAATTGATAAAAAGTGATGGTATTAAGTGTCTTTTCTACCCATGACTCATCCAAATGGTCACTTTTACCTTTTTTGTCATGATGAACTTATGACATTCACATCTTACATTTCTGGGCTTTTTTCAAAAAAATTCCGTTTTTTTTCCGTTTCGAACGGAAAAAAAACGGTTTGTTTCGATGGTTTTTTTCCGTCAACGAAAAAAACCGGTTTTTTAAGAACACAATTTTTAACCAATCTTAAGTTACCCGCAGCTGGTTTTACTTGGTGTCGACTAACATATAATAACGAAGCGGAGCAGTAATCACTTATCATTAGTGAAATCATATTCTCCTGTGGTGAAAAGCTGGAAGCTAGCGGGACCCACTGATTCGTTTTTGTTTTCAACTGATCTTTAGTTTCCCGCAGCTGTTTTTATTCTGTGTCTTATAACATTTACTAACGAAGCGGAGCAGAAATCACTCATCATTGGTGAAATCACATTCCCCTGGTGAAAAGTTGGAAGTTGGCAGGACCCACCGATTCGTTTTTGTTTTTTACTGATTGCCAGGATCTCGCAATTGCTTATATTTTGTGTATAGTAGCATCCACTAACGAAGCCAAGCCGCCTGGTATGATTGTTGTGTTGGTACTGGCTAAACTAGGAGTACGTGCGGCAGGCACGTAGTTGCTGAGCGAATTGAGAGTTAAAAGGAATATACCCAACCCAACCGCCGTTTTGGTAGGCAACCAACAGGTCAGTCAGTCAGTCAGCCAGTTAATTAAAGTGGAAAGGGGGGGGGGGGGAATAGAGGGCAGAGGGGGAGGAGAAGGACATCCTCCTCGCGCGCCGCATTTCAAGCAACGGCATTTGCTGGCCGGCACCCGCCCTGCAGGTAGGCGCTGGCCAGGCAGCGCTGAAATTCGAGTTGTGCCCCTCCATTTCATCCCTACCCACCTGAGATCAGGGGGTAACTATCATTTACATGTTCAGAAAGAGTGCACCTACATCACAGGCTGAAGTCCCCCCCTCCCTCCCCTCACCCCTCATTCCTTGTCCTTATGAATTAATTTTGCCCTCAAACCAACTCACATGAATCCATGATAAGCCAGAAATGGGTCACTAATACGGTTCAAAAAGACATTGCAATAAATATTGTAACAGAGGCCAGTAACTTTAATTACGATCAATAAGACGTTCAAAAAGACTCAGGACCTTTAAATGATGAGGCGTATCTATTTTAAAATAAATGTCAGCTGTTAAGGATAAAATTAAAACAATTGTGCCATTTCAATGGTTATATGGCTGTATATTAGTAATAAATATGTACTTCAATATCTTAGCAAGACTGTTTTAATCTAAACACTCCTGGCGTAACTAATATATTACAAGTACAGTCTCTCACCTAAATCCTATCCAAAGTATCACCCCTAATATTTTTGTAAGAGTCTAATTTTACTCATATAACCATGTTTTCTAATCAATTTTTCCTCTATTAATGACTTAGTGGAGTGACCTTTTTTCAATCTGAATTCTTAGGCATAACCGATCAATGAGTAAGTTTGGGTAAGCACATGATGGAGCTCAATCAGAAATCGTATCACTGGGAAATACGGAGTAGGTTAGGAACCAAAGGCTACAAAATTTACCAAAGTAATACCCAAACTCATTTCTCGTTTCTTGGTAGGTTTAGGAGTAGTAAGATTTAAATACTCGAACCACACTTTTATATTTTATCTTCAGTAGAATAATGAGACACCAAATATTCAGTTTACAATTTACAAACTTTTTATTCTTTTTTATTACAAATGCCTATCGTATGTCAAAAATGGGCACACTCCCACTAAAACAATTAAATATCCACACCGCACTAAAGAAATCGTTCAGCTGGGATTAACTTGGAGGGGCAAAAACAAATCAATACGCTGGGGAACCAAGCAAGGATTCAAAACTAAATTAAATGAAATATAAGGAAATCATACTGCTGTTAGTAACTCTCACTTGTCAGGCCATGGGATTACCTGATTTCAATACTCAGACCATACTCTAATGTTCACCAAAGGAGTTTCATAGCGTCACTGTAAACAACATTGTCTATGTTATTAGGTTATGTCACTAACTCACCTAGGAAGAACACAACCAAGTTGCATCGATACTGTCTGTCATTTCAGTGGTCCGTGACGTTCATTTCACAAATCCAACGCAATAAAAAGTATTTTGAGGCACTACCCATCTCACTCCTCTTCAAGCCACAGACGTAAACAACAAATCACTCGAACCCACACTTGTACACAATGACGACACTTGAAACTTCGTGCAGCGACGTCCGCAACCTTAAAAGCTACTTCAGACAAAATTTTACGTGAAAAAGACTGTTAATTATTTAATTTCGATAGTGTAAACAGCCGAGATGTACGCCGGGCGTGCCGAGTTCCGAGTTTGCCTTTGGATGAGAACCCGTACTGAAAAATAAGTCCTGTTCTGTTCTCGTTCGTCTCTCGTTCGTCTCTCGTTTCAAAACGGGACCGGAACGGATCTTTTTGAAAGTCCTGTTCCAGACCTGTTTTAGTTGTAGTCCCTTTTACCCTCTGTTTTTATTGTAGGTGAAGGAAAAAAGTCTCTTTTCTGTCCTGATATCGAAAAGTGTCTTGTTTATGTCTCGATATGGAACTTATGCAAATACCTTCGTTATTTTAATGTTTTCAATTTCATCAAAACTTCTTCCCAATGCTAGAACATAGAATGTCTCGTAGTTACACAGCCACTTTATTCATAAGCATCAAGCCATACGGTGCGCACGTTTCTAGACGCAAGAGAAAACAGTTTAAGGTTTAATCTATTTTAGTAATGGCGCACGCGAAGTAGTTCCCGCGCAGCCGCTAGGTGGCGCTATCGCTCCATGTCTTTAAAGTACTCTCCCTGCCAACCTTTCAGAATTGAATTTCAAATTAAACTTTTAAATATTTCAAACTATTTTAATTTGGACAGCTTTGATGAATATTAGAGCGCTGAAATTAGTAGATTGCGGAACACTACCGCTTTTTACGATTTCTTCTGTACTTTAAGAGGAGAAGTGGCTAGTATGCACAGACAGACAGACAGACAGACAGACAGACAGACAGACAGACAGACAGACAGACAGACAGACAGACAGACTCACGACCGACTACACTCCTGGTCCCATGCACGGGATAGCTTCGCTTCGCTCAGCGACAACTTGGGTTGGGTCCTGCTAACTTCAAGTACGTTTTAGCAGGACCCATCGATGGTTTCAAAACCGGGTTTTGTTAATGTTGAGAAAACTAGAATTCTGACTACTAACAATCTACTAACGATGTACCGTATTGTCGTTATCAAGCGTTCTATAGGTCCTGTCAACTGACGTGAGCTAAATGCACTGGCCATCAAAATTAGCTGTTCCCTTTTTGCTCTACTCATAAATTTGCTTAGAATTGAGCTAGAAACTTGAAATTTTAGAGGGGAAATGGTCTAAAGTGTTTTTGAAGCGTCACTAAAGTCGCAACAATCAAATCCACCACCCAACCCCTTGATTTTTTTCACCCCTCGAGTCAAACACTGTCAATTTTTGACACTTTGGCCGGGCAAATGTGCCTTTTCATGCTTTGCACATATTAGTGTATAGTAGTGTACCAGTTTAAACTACGAAACTTAATTTCTGCCGTTATAACTGCAGAACTTTAGTTTCGCAGTTTAAACTGGCGAACAACCACAATTGTTTAATTATTTTTTTGGTTATGACCTAAAACATGTTTAGGTGTGGTGAACCGTGGGGACTCCTTTCGCCGCCGTCGGTCCCGGAGCAACTCGCTGCTGCCGGTGGAGGGCGTGGGTGTGCCGCCACTGCTCAGGTCGCCCGCTACCCCCGCCATTCCTGCCACCCAGGACCACGAGACCTACCGCGTGGCCATGCTAGGCGCGCGCGGCGTCGGCAAGTCAGCGCTCATCTCCCAGTTCATGACGTCCGAGTGCATCAACGCCTACGACCGCCAGCGAGGTAAGTGCGACGCGGTTTGGGATGGATCAGACGGACGACGCCGACGCAATACAGTATTCATCCGCAAAGAGTCGACCCGCAAAGAGTCGATTTCATGTGACGGTCCCTGCTTACGCAGAGGGGTTCGGGACCCGAGGAGCTCGACCCTCGAAGATGATTGACAGGGATTCGCTAGGTCGCCAGCGCACACCCGCATACTGTCGTCGGGCACGGTACTTTGCTAATCGTTTTATGGCCCGCTCGGGCCCGGAGCTCGACCGGAGCTCGATCCTTGCAACACGTGTCTTTCGGTTTTCGTGGCTGCAAAGAGTCGAGCTAGTCCCCCGAACTCTCGACTCTTTGCGGATGAATACTGTAGTGCTGTTTTGAAAGAAGATTGACTAAAGTGGCACCTATCGGTTCGCTTTTTGTGAGGTATACTACTTGCACCTATTGTAGGTATGGGACACCCTATCAACTTTCTCACGTTGAAAAAAAAATTCTCATATTTTAGGAAAAAGAGAAAACTTTGAGAAACGCCCCAGATTTTGAGGAAAACTCCTCAGATTTTGAGGAAAACTTCTCAGATTTTGAGGATGTTACCTTCAATAAATGAGAAAAACTACCTCGAATTTTGAGGAGTCTGCCTAAAAATCTAAGGAATTGCCATGGAAGTGAGAAGATTCCTCAAAGTTTCACCTTTTTCTTTAAAAAATGAAACATTTTTTCAACAAGTGCGCACTGTTAAAACCTTGCGGAAAAGAATTTCGTTTTGCAAACTGAATATTTCGCACGTTGCATAGTATTTGGCAGCTTCGACATTGCGAAGAATTTCTTCGTAACTTACGAACTATTTTGTTTGTAAGACGTAAAAAAGTTCGTAAGCTTGTGCAGCGTTGCGAACTATTTTCTTTGTAATACGACTTTTTCTTCGCAATGCGAAACATCGAATTTCTTTGCAAAGATTGTTCGCAGGGTCTCAACAGTGCTGTTCAAACCGCTATTAGCACTAACGAATCTCAGAGGGGACGGTTGGGATTTGGGCTGATAGTAATAAGTAGAGGTGCGGTACACCAATTAAATGACTTATTTCAGAGCGGAAATTTTGTTTGCAGCAATTTGTGCGAATATCCACTGATTAAAAATAACACTCTCTGTTGCAGACATTCCTAAAGAACAGTCCGTCTCGATAATGCTGAATGGAGAGGAGTCAGAACTGCAGTTCGTTAACATTAGTAATACAAAGGTGAGCCAATAATCTTGCAAGATAAGTGGTCAAAATTCCAGCGAATACATCGGTGAGTGGCAGTGTCTCCAACTCAGTTCGTTTTGTACATGCAGGAGCTCGAGAATGGAGAGCCGTGCGCCGCTCTAGTCATGATGTACTCAGTCGTGGATAAAGCTTCGTTCCTAAAGGCCGAGCAGGATCTGCAACGATTGCAAGAAATTGGCATGCTTCGAAACCGTGCAGTCATTATGGTTGGCACAAAGGTGGATCTGGCAAGAAGTAGGGCTATTTCAACCCAAGGTAAACATCTTTTTAAAAAAATATGTTTTTATATATTAATTGGTCAAATTTACTTTGTGCGTGGAAATGATCCTTCGAGAATGGATTCTTATCTTTGTTCACAGATGGAAAGTGTCTCGCATGTACTTATAAAGCAAAATTTATTGAGATCTCAGTGGGAATCAACCATAACGTCGACGAGCTCCTCGTCGGCATTCTTACCCAAATCCGGCTCAAGGCTACCTTGACGGAAAGGGAAGGCGGCGCCCATTGGTACAAGAATAGAGGGGTGGTGAGAGCATCTATGAAAGCTAGGCAAATGTTTACTTGGATATTTGGCAGAGAAGACAGCAAATTCAAGAACTGTGAAAACCTTAATGTGGCCTAGGACTAAATATTTTATCTGTATGTATTGAGAGAAATCTGAGATGCCAATAACCTTATTTAGTAAAGAAAAACATAAATAATAATAATAATAATAATAATAATAATAATAATAATAATAATAATAATAATAATAATAATAATAAAAACAAAAGGATCAAAAGTTTGACACAGTGGAAAGTACACAGTACAGTGTGGAGTAAAAGTTGTTGTATTTCAACGAAAATTTCGTCTCAACAATGTCTTGGTCAATGCCTTAGAATAATTTTCTTTCAAAGTTTTTGTTTTTGGCCCGTCTACAAGGATTCCGTCATATCACAATTTGTTTGATTTACAAGAAAATTTATTGCTATACAAAGTAACAAGTTTACGGCTGAAATGTGACTAATACTAGAAAACAGCAGTGACTTCCGAGTAGTCGATGAAGACAACACGTCTGTTTTATTATTGAACTTAAAGCAGATATAATCAGTTCTCAGCTTTTGTAAACTGTGGCGACGTGTATTCCCAAAGAAGGTCATAATATTGCTAACTTTCCCTGGCTGACAGTTCTTTAGCATATCGTACGCTTTAATAGCCACTGTGACAGGCTCTCTGCAGTATCAATTACGTACACGTACACAGTGTACTTTGATACTTCGTAACATTTACAAGATGTCCTACATCATTCATTTCTGTTGGAAAGGGAGACAAACACAAAAGTAACATGTGCAAGTTAAAGTCCTATCCTACAGAATAATCCTATAGGATTTTTCTTTCCCTATATTTTTTTTAAGAAACTCATTCTGATATAAAATTTAACATGAGACGCTTAAAGATACATCTTTTTTTTTTTACTGTGTACGACCCTGGCCTTCAAAATTAGCGGTCCACTTTTTCCTCGACTCATAAATTTTGTTAGAATTGAGGTAGAAACTTGAAATTTGGATGAGAGATAATCCGAAGTGTTGTTCTAACGTCGCTAAAGTCACGAGAGTCAAATCCACCCCCTTGATTTTTTTCCACCCCTAGCGTAAAACACTGTCAAGTGTTGGCACTTTCGCCGAAGCAAAAGTGCCTTTCCAGGTGTCGCAGAGGTTCAAAACTTGCACGGTCGACTTGTTTTGGCCTCCTCTTTCGGTTGAAACCGGAGCCACCCCCGTAGGAAAAACCATACCGGAGCCACAAAAAACACCCCTAAGTAGGGGTGACTTTTTTCGGATTTCCTTTTTCGGATCCCTCCTCCAAATTTCAAATTTCTAGCTGAATTCTAACAAAATTTATGAGTGAAGGAAAAAGTGGACCGCTAATTTTGAAGGCCAGTGTACGTTGTGCTTTGTGTAGAAACCTTTCTTTTTGTTTGGTTACAGCACAGTAAATGTTAAAAAAAATATCTGTGGCAAAAGTGCAAGGTCAGGATTGTGCACCATGATGTACCACGTGAAGGTAGTCAAAATACCTAGCGAGGTTAAGAGTTACGATATGAAAGTTATTTGTTTTAATTATTTGTTTTAAAAGTCAAGTTCTGAAGAAATATATTTGTACTTCTATTTTCATTGCGCTTTATCTTTTTATTTTATTTTATTTAATTGGTTGTATTTTTCAAAGCGCTACTTTGCCTTTCATGGGGAAGTGAGTGACTGTACCAAAATGTGAATAACTTGTGCGATCTGTTTCTTTACTCAAGGAGAACACTTGAAGTCAAAATGACTGCAAAAGAGTGTTGCCTATTTGACCTTTTCTTAAAAAGAAGCTTTCACAGATGGGGACTGCGATGCCATAATCACAGTCAACTACCCCATTTTGACCTAATTTTGACATAATGTTCTCATTGGGTAGAGTCTGCTACAGGAAGTCACAACAATAGACATACTGAAAAAACAAAGATGCTCTATCTTACCTTTCCTGGGGCGCTACTTGTGTTTTAGTGGTATCGAAGTGAGTACTTTTAGGTTTTATGAAATATTTTGTCTTAGCGAACAATGTTATTTTAGAATCCTGTTTTTAGAATGCCCCGCATAATTCCGCGTCGATCGAGCATACACGAGATGGGGGTCAGATTCACGATAAGTCAATTGCTTTGTTATATCAAAAGTGCAACTGTGTAACAAGTGGCAGTGTGCAACTCCCTGTTTATCAAGTGTTGGCGTTCAGCTCAACAGGTAATTCAATCACAAATGTTCAACTCAACGGCTGTGATTTTTTAAGTGTTCAAAACGATAGTTTTCACTTTTAGCTCTTGTGAACTTCTTGGTTACTTCCTAGTGTATAACTCTCGACCTGGACCCACGTGTAAAATTAGTGAACTGAACACTTGGACGTGTTAAATCAGGAGTTCCACACATAAAGGGGCTAAGCAGCTGCTCACTTGGTTTTACATTGAAACTGTCAGCAAAGATGCTAACAAAAAAAGATCCAATCATTCTGTTGTTAATAAGATTCATGTCATGTGTAGGCTACACTGTTAGAAAAAGTTGTTGCCTGGCGACCATCTGCTATACGAGAATCCTGTCTCTGAACAGCTTCTCTGTTATCAACTAGAAACTTTTTAAAGACGGATATTTCACCAGTTCTATCAAACAACAGGGAACAACTATCAATCTGTATGCTGGCAGTTTACAGGAGGAACGTTGTTAATTTAGTTAGCAACCCATACCATTCGAAAACACCAAATTTGTAGTACCTCAGAAAAGAGAAAGGCGCAAAAAGCAGTGACTACATTTCGACGAAAAAAGTTATTGAGATATTTTCCCATTGCTGTACAGTTTTTCATGGTATGAAACAGGATTTGCGGCTGACAAACTGAACAATAATTTTCCTGTTAATTTACAACATTTTTAACAGTTTTGTTCGATGCGAAATTTAAGTAGAAATACGAAAATATGCCGTAAAATGCAATTTCCTTTAGGCTTATCATTGTTTCGTGATTTAGCAAGAACTTTTCTGCGTGAGGAAAAGGGAGTAGAAGAGCAGAAAATTATATGTCAAAGTAAAAATTGTGAGTTGTGGCGGCAGACTGTCGTTGATTGTTACAGCGAGTGGCAGCGTAGCGTTTCTGGCAGGCCCATACGATTGCAACGGTGGTGGCGGCGCATAGCGCAGTTTTTGAACATTAAACCAAAGTTTCACCTAGTAGGAGGCGTCGGAACCCAAACATGCGCCGGCGATCGAAGCCCGTGCAAAGAGCTTTCTAAACCGAGGGGGTATTTACTTCGAGAAAACTTGTACAGAGCACTCCGTATTACACTGTATTACGCGGTATTACACCAGTATTACATAGAAAATTTTGCAATTTTAGTGCATATCTTGATATTTTTTCGGTATTACATTACGTGTAATACCGTGTAATACCCAGTCAGGTGTACAGGGTATTATAGAAGTGAGTACCTCCTCGTTCTAAACGCACCCCGTGTGTTTGTGACGCGATATTCTTACGCGAAGTTATGAAGAAAAACATCGCACGCACTGCAGATCAGGGTTTGAAAGGCGCGCTCCGCAGTCTGTGCGATGTTTTTCTTCACAACTCGCTGTAGGATTGTCGTCTAGTAAATCACACGCCGGGTGCATTAGAAAGCTCTTTTCACGGGCTTCATTAGGCGGCAGGCATGTTTGGGTGCCCAGCGCCTCCTTCTTGCTGAAATCATGGTGAAATTTCGGTTTGAAGTTGAAAGTCCACCATGGGCGAGCCAGGAGCACCCCGCTGCCACCAACTGATTATTGAGTGCTGACTTTTTGCCTGCATGCTGTACATATGTAATTGTGTCTCTTGTGGTGTAGATCTAACATGATCTTTCTCAAAATACTAGGAAACTATTTTTGTACCCCCAAATCCTACCAAAGATCTTAATAGAACGGAAAGACTTTCCCTTTTATTTATTGACCAAAATTATTGGTATGCAAATACAAAATACACGTTCTATTTACTATTGTGTGTACTGTCCTCTACTTATTTATTCCCCCAAGCTCCATTTGAAGACAAGGAAGAATTTTCGAAGTCCATTTGTAACTACTACGTGAATGACAAGTGGTTCACCCAATTTTCTATTTCACGTGATTTGCATATGGCACGCATGAGCAAACATTCTGTTAAATTTTAAAAGCAGCGTGAAGATTATTTCCTAGTAATCTTTGATTCCGCACTGAATTTTTAAAAACAAGCTAGGCAGATCTGCAATACAATTTTGTTTTTATACTATCCATCCGTTTTAAAGATATCGAGCACTGAAAACGGGGGAATGATGTATATAGCTGCAAATCAGCTCAGTCAAAAATGAAGAGTCGATTCGATGTCGATTCGATGTCGTCATCGGTTATCGAGATTTTCTCGAAATTTCATGTCGAATCGATGGAGATTTGTCCTCCAGATCGACATCGATTGTCCATCGAACTCATTGGTCGAATCGACATCGAAATCGGTGCTTGGATCGATGGGTGTTAACGACAAAATATCGATTTATTCTGGGTGGAGTAGGGGTTTGACGGGGTTGGAGAAACAACAATGTAGTAGAACAGTCTCTTTTAATTTCTAAGAATAAAGGGGGAACACATTAAACCGCAATAGACCATTCCAGTGAGCTGAGAGAGAAGGAAGAAACAAAGATGTCTTCACAGCCGTCTTGTGAATGATTGCCTGTCCAAGAAGTATGGCATTTACTCTCAAAATAATTTTAAGCATGAAAGGATTGTAAAGTGCTGGCCTTTAAACACATGTTTGCAACTTCCTTTTCTTCTTTCGCGGCTCGCCGGAATGAGCCATTAAGTAGTGGACCCTTGGTAACCAGTTTAACATTTGGTACAGGCACATACACATAAATAAGAACCAGGAGGTCGTAACGTAACACAAATAACGCACTAAAACGAAGCTCAATTTCCAACTTTTTAAACTTTGGTAATGCGTTTCTCAGCAAGGGGCTCATCGAGACGGACAGCATCCAGCTGGAAAGGGGGAAATTCTTTAAAAATGTTGAGAAGGCTGCGAAAATCTTTACGGAGAACCTCAAGAAGAAAGCTTTCTGGGGAGGTGAAGAAACGGTCGTGGCTCTCGCCAGGCGGCTTTCCGCAAAGATACGTGTTTACTGTATGGCCTATTTCCTGACTGTTCGGCTCCAGTGGCAAGACTTTGAGGATTCTCTTTCGAGCTGTGAGCGGCAAAGTCCGCAATCATCATGACAGTGTCCTCAAATGTAAGTAACTTATTTCTTCAGAGGTTCACGTGTCGCTGCAAAATCGGACAACGTTCACTCGTCACTGCGAGATCGGACGACGTTCATATACACACTAAATGTCAATGCACTTTTCTATGGACAATTTTGATCATGACCTGTTGAATAGTAGTAGCTAATCAAAAAACACCACGTTTAATTTTTCATGTTTGTATCCCTGTGTGCACCCCTGTGTGCAACCCTGTGTGTCCCTGTGTGCCCCTGTGTGGATGTCTGTTGGCACCCCTGTCTGCATGAATAAAGTTAGTTTACAGTTGACCAGCATACAGAACGGACGTATCATTTCACCACCTTCCACTTCAGATTGTGGGCACCAGATAGGCATGCTTTAAGTGAAGTGAAGTGATTTGTGATAGTGCACCGGCCTAGTGAACTCAGGAAGAAAACATTTTGTGGTGCGTGGACTTTGTGAGTTTGTGTGATCGCATTTTGACTTGCTGGTGGCGACTAGCTGGAGGCAAGATGGCTTCGTACGCACGAGAGGAGAGGGGCTTCTCTCTCGCAAAACTCACCCGCAAGAATTATCCATCATAGATGGCAATTGTGAAGGCCGAAATGCTGTTGAGGGGCTGCTACCAGGCCGTGTTAGGTTATCCAGCATTAGCAGAAGGAGAAACCCTAACCGCCGAGAAGATCTCATCAGTGATGTTATTGGACTCGACGACGCGAAGTTGGCTTGGGATGAACTAGATAGAATAAATAACCAGAATACGGAGTACGGGGCCATGCTGAAGTTTAGGGAGATGTTCACCATAGTGAAGACCCCAGACATGGCCATGTCCGAGTACATCAGTACGCTGGTCAATATGAACAATACCCTAGTTAAAAATGAGCTGGGTCTGAAAGACAAACATCTTGCAGCACTCATTTTAACCGGCCTCCCCGACGAGTAATTTTTCGAGTTTTGGTGGTTTTCAGATAGATTTATTGTGGGTCAAAGCCATACTTTTTGAAAAGTTACTGAGCCTACGCAACTCCAACTTTCATGTTTTTTCGACCAGTGCAAAGCGTATTGCAAGCAACACTTGTGTTTCAAAGATTTCAAAGAAGTCCAGAACCCCTGTTTTAGGTGGGGGAGCATAGCTTCACGCGTTCTATAGGCCGTTTCCACCCCCTGCCTCAGCAGAACGGCCTGGCGGAGCGACTAAATCGTACCCTCTGTGACATAGTCCGCTGCATCCTGATCGAGGCGGGAGCCCCGGTGTACTTCTGGGCCGAGGACCTCGAGACGGCCGTCCGCGTGAGGAACCTGCGACCGTCCAGATCTCTTGACTTCGGCGTCCCATTGGAAAGGTGGCTGGGTCGGCCACTTGTGAAGAGCGACTATGACTGCCTCCGAGTGTTCGGCTGCCGGGCCTGGACATGGATCCCGGACTCGCTACGCGAGGGAAAGTTTGCGCCCCGCGCGAGGCCCTGTGTCTTTCTCGGCTATGAGAAGGGGTCAAAGGGCTGGCGCCTGTGGGACAAAGAGCAGAGGAAGATCATCATCAGTACAGACGTCGCCTTCCGTGAAGACGTCTTCCCATACAAGCTGCCGGCGCCGGAGCCCGTGGAGGACGTGGTGCCTTCCTTCGAGGTGTTGCCCGAACAGACCGGTACGGAGGAGCAGCAGCGGCTCCAGGCGGAGGAGCAGCAGCGGCTCCAGGCTGAGCAGCAGCAGCGGCTCCAGGCGGAGCAGCAGCAGCGGCTCCAGGCGGAGCAGCAGCAGCGGCTCCAGGCGGAGCAGCAGCAGCTGCTCCAGGCAGAGCAGCAGCAGCGGCTCCAGGTGGAGCAGCAAGCCGAGGAGGCC
Source organism: Frankliniella fusca (assembly GCA_029379305.1). Classification (NCBI taxonomy): domain Eukaryota; kingdom Metazoa; phylum Arthropoda; class Insecta; order Thysanoptera; family Thripidae; genus Frankliniella; species Frankliniella fusca. The sequence goes on from JAHWGI010001079.1 coordinate 51,372, forward strand.
AGGCGGCTGCAGCAGCGGGTGCTCGACGGCGACCGGGCGGCGGAGACCGACCAGGACGCCGACCAGCGCGGAGAGGCCGACCAGCACGGAGAGGCCGACCAGGACGGAGAGGCTGACCAGGACGGAGAGGCTGACCAGCACGGAGAGGCCGGCCAGTAGTGGAAGCGGTTCGCCTGGATTACCAGGAAAATATGGCAAAAAGGGTATAAAGCGTGATTTTTTTTTTACATGTTCTAGGGACCTAGACCTTTGATTTGAGCCGCAGCACACTCGATTCGGACCCATAGGAGCCGAGATTTTAACGATTTTGTTCAATATTTGTTCAAAAAGTACGAAAATTTCAAAATGGTCGTAGAGTAGTCGTGTTTGGCATCTTCTCTGACTATTTCGACGCGAGAAGACGAAAGAAGCCAACCCGAAACCTGTACGACCACCCACCTAGCCCCAAAACGCCGCCATTTTGGAAAAATAGGGCCTAAATCTCGAAATACGTGCTCCAACCGAAATGGCCCGTGATTGGTGTCGATTCCGCATGATACAGCACCTCTGAGGCCAAATATGATGTCGAAATATTTTTGAGTCAACTCGCGTGTTAACATTGACCATTACAATGTACAGTAAGTTTTTATTTAAACGCCCGCACCCGTTGTGAAGGCGGTGGGCCGCCGCCGCTGGCTGTGAGGGTATTCCCCTCAGCCGCCGCCTGCTTCACCGAGCTGTCAAGCCGCGTGACCGACTAGCGGCGGCGTCGTGTTGAAACCTGCAGCAACAAACCGCAAGAAGTTTTGTTTGTTTCTATGTGCTTTTTCTTGTGTGTGGTGCGTTTATGTGGTGTTACTCTTCACTGCCTGCTGCTGTTTTATCCTGTATGTTCTCTACTGCGGCAATAGCTGGCAAGTACTATTATAACCAAACGGCAACAGTTACCGGCGTTAAATTCGCATAGCCAAAGAGGTTAGTTCAGGCTACTTTATAAGAGGAAGTTGACAAAAAACGAAACTCATTGATTTTGCTGTACGTAAATGCTTGTGACTGGCCAAGCTGCCCGTTCCTCTTCGGGTTGTTTGGTATTAAATACTATTCGTTCATATGCCATTCTTCATATTTGAGAGGTTATAGAAAACCAAGTGAATGTCTGATACTGAATTTGCGGAAAGACTTAGCTGTGCGTCTGTTCTTTGTCACTTCCGCTTTAACGTTCCCTGACAAACCATATAGTGTTTCGCATGTCGACGGTAAACATAGGAAACAGGAAGGGTTATGATATTGCGTTTTGCGTAAAACTTTGAGTTTCGGTTCGACACTGTATATTTATCGATGCCGAATAGTAAATACCGTTTTTGCAATGCCGTAACCGCGAAGAATTTCTTTAAAGCCTGAAGTTATTTCTTAAATAATCATTCACACGTTTACCATCTATTTATTTTCAATTCTGTTTCGGTGGTTTTATTAGTTTTAAATGGTGGCGTTTACAATGTCTTCTCTATCTTTACGGTTTGGTGGACATCTCTCGACAGATTTTTCGCCACTATGGGCGGCAAAAAGAAGGTGGGCCTTGCTCCATCCATACCTCTCGAATCCGTCGAGGGTAAAATAAACTGGGAACTGTGCTGCATATGCCAGGAGGGAAGTGGGAAACCTCCAGTGTGCCCCGCAGATAATCCCAACAAGAACCTCAGAAATGCAGGTTACATTTCATTTTCTGACAATGTAGAACTTTTAAAAAAGTACAGTCATGTTTTCCCTTCAGGGCGGAAGCCTGAACATTTTGATGAAGGCTGTGGAGTAAAAGAAACCCTGATAAAAAATAAAGCCAAGTGGCACAGCAAGTGCATTATTAAGTACACAACACGCTTCTCAACAATTTTACAAACACTTACCTCGGACGATGTGCCCCAGGAACAGAAGGTGCATGATATTAAAACCAGATCTTCATCAGTGGCTATTGATCCAAAGGAGGAGGTTTGCTTCATCTGTAAAAATAAAAGAACGGAATTAAACAATGAGCCATTACATCACTGTATGTCAAAAGAAGTTCGAGATTCAGTTGAGAAGTATGCAAGAAAAGCAAACAATACTGAAATTTTAGCTTTCTTGTCTGAAGGTGATCTCATTGCCCAAGAGGCTAAATATCACGGCCGTTGTATGTTGGATCTCTGGAAGGAAAGCCAAGATAAACCCACTCAGCACAACAGTGAATATACCACTTGTGAAAGTCTTGCACTTGCTGACTTACTTTTATTTATGCATGAACAATTGGAAAAGTCAGGCACACAATGTGCTTTCAACACTGCAACTCTCCGAAAGCAGTATACTGATAGACTTTCTCAGCTACTTGGCGGTACCCAGCCTGCACATGAGCCGCACTCCTCAAGATTTAGGGAGAAGATTTTGCTTCATTTTCCAGACCTACTAGCAACAAAATCTGGCAGAGAATATGTTTTGACCGTCAAAAACGCAGACATTTTAAAGAATTTTGATCTCATAAATGATGATTTTGATGCCTTGGCTGTAAACAGATTTACCAGAATTGTGAGGAAACAAATATTTGCAACAGATACAACGTTCACAGGTAGTTTTAGTGACAACTGCGAGGAGAATTCTGTCCCTCCCGCACTTCTTGCTTTAGTAAACATGCTATTGTACGGTTCTACAATATTGTCTGAATGCCGAGCAACTAAACCAGCTATAAGCATCAGCCAGTTAATACTTACAAATATGTTAAAAAGTAGACCATCTGGTGACATCGTTAGATTCACGAAGACTCGGGAGACGCCCCTACCGCTGTATATGGGATTGTCCATCTATGGATCGTCTCGAAACAAATTACAAATTGATAATCTTCACCAAAGAGGCCTGGCTGTGTCTTCCAACCGCATCTACGAGGTAACAGGCGATTTAGCGCGCTATGTCGTCCAAACAGCAAAAGAGGAAGGTGTTGTCTGCCCCTCAGCTCTTAAAAAGGGGTTCTTTACGGTTGCTGCTTTTGATAATATTGACGTAAAGCCAGGAAGCAAAACAAGCCAAGAAGAGTTCCATGGTTCAGGAATATCATTATTTCAATTACCTTTAAAAGGAGAAATTCCAATTGAGAGAAAATCCAGGACTTCTTTTGTAGAGGCAGCTGAGTCTGGATCACGGACAGTCCCAAATCTTCCAGATGAATACTCAGACGTCCCTGATTTTTTTCTGAAAAATACACAGCCATCTCCTCCTGCATATTCTTCAGATGTTTGTAAAACTGCTATCCTTCTAGCGGGTAAGGACTCTGAAAAACAAAATTTTATGTCCCTATCAAATTTATTACACAATGTAATTTCTCACCTTTTTTCAATTACAGGGAATGAAGACCTATGGCATGGAGAGAGTGATTGGCTTAATCATGTTCACGAAATTTTGACAGAAAAAGAAATTGAGCTGGAGGCAGTATCTTGGGCTGCCTTCCGCAGCGAACAGCAATCCGTTACTGCTCTAGATGTGTCGATTTCTTCACTTCTTCCACTTTTCCACGAGAAGTCTTCGTCCCCTGCAATGGTTAAACATGCCATGGATTTAGTAAAGTCGAGCACAGAATTTCTGAACCCCGGACAGACACCAGTTATGTGTGCTGACCAGCCTCTTTTTACTCTCGCCAAACTAATTCAATGGAACCACCCAGATAATTATTGTGAGAAGAATTTCGTTCTCCTTTTTGGACCATTACACATAGAGCAAAATTTTTTGCGGATTATAGGTGAAGTAATGGAAGGTTCGGGATGGACCGGAATAATTGGCAACTCCGGCATACTTTCAAGTGGCTCGGCAGAGGGCTTGCTAAAGGTGATGTTGATAGATATTAAAAAATAATGTTCTTTTTTATTGCATCGATCTAATTCCTCATTATTTTATTTATTTTTCACATGTTATTTCTCATGTAACAGGTTTCAGCCATCACCAAGGCCCGCCTATTTCACCAGTACACTGCTGCTGTGCTACATTCTCTCTTGAAAGATGCTTACTCGAATGATACTCACCATTCTGACGAAGCCTTTGAAACTTGGATAAAAGAAAGTGCAGCACAATCACCAACATTTAAATACTGGTTACTCGTTTTGAGGCTTGAGCTTTTACTGCTGAAATTTGTGAGGTCAGTGCGAGAGGCAAACTTTAGCATTTTCGTGGAGTGTATCGCAGCTATGCTTCCGTGGTTCTTTTCATCGGGACATCACCTATATGCTCGTTGGCTCACTGTACATGCTCTGGATCTACTGTCTCTGGAGAAAACTAGCCCCGAAGTATTTCGCCGTTTCTCCAATGGTACGTTTACACTTAAATAACAGCTTCATGGGAATATAGCCGCATGGAAAAAAACATTCGCTGTTGCAGACAAAAATTCGCTGGCTCAGACTCAACGAATTTTATTAATTGTCAAAGCGAATAATTTGCTACGGTAGCGAAGTATTCGGCGAGGTAACTAACGCGAGCCCTTTTCATGTGAACGGCACAATTCCTGCTTCAGGGCACGCATTCGCCTTCCCAGCTAATACTTTGCTACCGTAGCAAATTATTCGCTTCGACAACTAATAAAATTTAGTTGAGTCTGAGCCAGCAAATTTTTGTCTGCAACAACGAATGTTTTTTTCCCCGTGCGGTGCGAAAATTCACTATATTATATTTTATTTTAGGAGCATTCGTTGTCCGCAAAACCACCAACCCTTTCTCATGCCTTGGAGTGGACCATGCGCATGAACAGAATAATGCGGATGTGAAGTCAAAGGGTGGCGCCATCGGGGTTACACAGGACCCATCTGCTCTGAGACGGTGGACGTTAGCAGGCCCAGAGGTGACGCGTCTTGTCACGGAATTCGAGCAGCAGACAGTTAAGAAACCTGCTAGGCATCAGGAACATTATCCTAGATTCCAAAAAAGATTTTTGGAGTGTTGTGCTGCTTTGAAAGCGAGTTTCGGTCAGGGTGAGAATCCATTCATGGTCCAAGATAAGCTTATTACTCTTGACACAAGAATCGAAATTGATAATAAGGGGGTTGTTGCATTAAATGAGTTAGAAAAGAAAGGTCACTCACTGCTAAAGGAATTTATAAAGAAAAGACTTGAAAGTAAGGAGACACCCTTTTTTGACACAGTAAAAAAAGAAAAAATTGAGATTTTTACCTTTAAAAAACCTGTGAAGAATTCTAAAGTAAAAGATCTTAAGTGCGATGTTCAGCTTTTCTCCAGACTTTTTATTGTAAGCCTGTCACGGTCTCTCGACCTTAAAAAATTCTTTGAACATGAGAATCAGGCGTGCCCTCCATCGCTGTCAACGGCAGGGAATCTACATACTGGGCAGAAAGCTCAATTAGTTTCAATTTTAGAGAAGCTTGTTGCAACTGAACGTAAGTTCAACTATATGTCAATTTTAATTCCTAATAGTAAATAAACGCACGTAAAATTCATACTTCCTGTTTTTTGCAGCGCCACCGCAGACATGTGATGGCATACTATATGATGGACCAGCAGTTGTGCGCATGATGAAACCCCGTGAAGGAACCGGTTCATTCCAGGAGTTTAGTGAGCAAATCACTAACTATTGCTCTACACAGGCTTTAAAGATGAACTGCAGCAGAGTGGATATTGTGTGGGATCAGTACCACGAGGATAGTCTGAAGGCCACAACACGCCAATCACGCGGTGCAGGGGCAAGACGTCCTGATCTCCCTGGGAAAGGTGCATCTGCAAATATATATATATATATATATATATATATATATATATATATATATATATATATATATATATATATATATATAGAAAAATAATAATAATCTTATCAACAGTGTGAACTAAATATTTGTAATATTCCCAGGATCATTTCCGAAGCAACAAAAGGCATGGGACGACTACCTGAAAAATGACGGGAACAAGTCAGATCTATTTATTTATTTGGCAGAAGCGGCATTGCAAATAAATAATCTTCAGGTTGTAACAAATATAAAAGATATCATTAAGGTATCAAGTTTCAGACCACAGGTAAAAATTTAATGTCAATATACGTTTAACCTTACCCTTTTCTTACCCTTTTTTGATTAGCTGATTATCATTGCTAATTTTTCAGGGTTCTGCACTAGAGAATGTGAATTGTGCTGGGATGGAGGAGGCAGACGGCCGCCTGTTCCTTCACGCCAAAGACATGGTGGAGCATGGATCTAAATGTGTTATGATACGATGCTCAGACACCGATGTGGTTGTTCTCGCAGTATCCTTCTTTCATACTTTAAAAAAAATTGGACTGAATGAGTTATGGATCTTGTTCGGTACAAAAGCAAACAAACGGTTCATTGCCATACATTCAATAGCTGTACACTTAGGAGAAGACGTGTCATCTGCCCTGCGTGGTTTCCATGCATTTAGCGGATGCGATACAGTTTCCTTCTTTTCGGGCAAAGGCAAGAAATCAGCGTGGGCAGCATGGGACCGGACTGACGATCAGATGACAAGAGCTTTCAAAATTTTGGGTGTACCATGTAACCGACCTCCAGACCACGTCCTTCCCGTCCTCGAGCGTTATGTAGTTGCTCTCTACGGGGCAAAAGAGTCTTGCTCTACAGTGAACGATGCAAGAGAGCATCTCTTTAGCACCGCAGGGCGACCAGTGACGCTTATTCCCCCAACTCTGGGTTGCCTCACGCAGCACTCCAGGCGAGCAGCGTTCCAGGCAGGCGCCATCTGGGGCAGATCAATGGACGTTCAGTCCTGGAAGGATCTTCCGTCTCCCTCTGGCTGGGGCTGGAGAAGGGAAGATGGCAGCTGGAAGCCACATTGGAGCGACCAGGAGGACATTTGGAAGAACTCCCGGGACTTAAATGTGTGCGGGTGCTCCAGCAAGTGTGGGAATTATCAATGTTCGTGTAGAAAGGCTGGCGTCCCTTGTGCTCTATCCTGTAAAAAGTGCAAGGGTAATTGCTCAAACAACAAGTAAGTAAATTCATTATACGCACCAGAAAATCTGAATTAAGAAGGTTACTTACATCGATATCTTCGTTTATCAGGAACATTATCCCCGTTATACATCCTGAGCTCGACGAGGACGTTGATGGAGATTTACTCTGAGAGCAGAGCTTTTGTGATGTGACCTGAAAAATAATTTTAAATTATTTTACAAACTTTGACTGATAATAAATCATCTTTTATTGGTTTTATTCTTAACTTACCTGTTCTCCCCAAATCAACTTTCGAAAATTTGCGGTAACATTAAGATAATTTTCGGGATTTTTTTTTAAATAATTATAAAACTTATCCGTAAGTATCAACCTGCCTTCCAAAGGTATGTGCGGAAAATTCCAAGGCCGCCTTTCAGTCAAATTTCGCTGTTTTCACATTTTTGAATTGTTTTGAACATCCCATATAATAGCCCAATCGGACTAAAAGTTGACTCAAAAATATTTCGACATCATATTTGGCCTCAGAGGTGCTGTATCATGCGGAATCGACACCAATCACGGGCCATTTCGGTTGGAGCACGTATTTCGAGATTTAGGCCCTATTTTTCCAAAATGGCGGCGTTTTGGGGCTAGGTGGGTGGTCGTACAGGTTTTGGGTTGGCTTCTTTCGTCTTCTCGCGTCGAAATAGTCCGGGAAGATGCCAAACACGACTACTCTACGACCATTTTGAAATTTTCGTACTTTTTGAACAAATATTGAACAAAATCGTTAAAATCTCGGCTCCTATGGGTCCGAATCGAGTGTGCTGCGGCTCAAATCAAAGGTCTAGGTCCCTAGAACATGTAAAAAAAAATCACGCTTTATACCCTTTTTGCCATATTTTCCTGGCTACCGCTTCCACTACAGGTGCAGCAGCTCCAGGCCCAGATCTAGGAGCGGTTCCGGCGGCTCCAGGAGGCGCGCACGGGCGCCAAGCCCGCATCCCAGGACGACGGCCAGGACGGCGACGGAGAGGACGGCGACTAGGACGACGCCGGCGACGCCGGCGGCGAGAGGCGGTCCGCGAGGACGCGGACACCCAAGGCTGCTTGCTCGCTCCCGTGCTGCTTGAAGGTGGTCTGCCGACCACAGGGGACCGAGCCGACGACCGTGGAGGAGGCGCTGATCGGGCCTGGCGCGGCCCACTGGCGCGACGCCATGATGACCGAGCTACAGCTGATGAAGCACCTGGAGACGTGGGAAGTCGTTCCACGCCCAGAAGGGGGCAACGTCATCGGCTGTCGCTGGGTGTTCACTGTCAAGAGAGCCAACGGCGACATCATCCGATACAAGGGACGCCTTGTAGCGAGGGGTTTTAGTTAGGTGAGAGGTGTCGACTTCTTTGAGACTTTTAGCCCTGTAGTACAGAGGAAGAACCTGAAGGTGATGATGGCTATTGCTTTAGAGAAAGACTGGGAGCTGGAACATTGTGATATTGTGGGAGCTTACCTAAACAGTGATCTTGATGTGCCAATTTTTATGGAGCAAGCACCAGCTTTTCCAAGTGAATCCTGTGCAGTTTGTCGATGGGTCCTAGTAAGAAAGTACGATGTGGTGGCGACGCGTCAGAAGCGTCCGATGTGAAGCTCCGCTTCAGAAGAGTCCGATGTGGCGCGGCCTTATTTTTCCCTACTTTACAGGACTATTACTCGGCGTGGGAGAGTCGTGTCTAGCTGAGTGATAGATTGGTTTGATTACGAGACAAATGGCTTTAAAATGAGGTATCACACAATACGATACGACACTCCTACGTCAAGTAATAAGCCAGCAAAGTAGGAGGAAATAAAGCCGCGCCACATCGTACTTTTCTGAAGCGTAGTTTCACATCGGACGCTTCTGACGCGTCACCACCACATCGTACTTTCTTACTAGGACCCATCGTTGTGTACAAGCTAAAGAAAAGTGTGTACGGCCTGAAGCAAGCGGGTAGGAATTGGAATTTCCACATAGACAATTTACTAAAGCAATTTGGTTTGTCACAGTGTGTACAAGATCCATGCATTTATAAGGGAGAAGACTTAATCATAGCAGTTTATGTTCATGATTTATTGTTGCTTGGAGAGAAAGCGAAGGTGAATGATTTAAAATGCTATCTGTCAAAGCTGTTAAATGTGAAGGATCTGGGTCCAGTTTCAAATTTCCTGTCAGTTCAAATTTACAGGTCCAACAAAGATTCACTAATTTTGACTCAACAGGCCTATATTGAGGAAATTCTGAAGGAATTTCACATGACTGATTGTAGGGGAGTGGCTATGCCATTGGAAGTTAACTCTACCAAAGTTTTACGGGACAAGTCGAAGGAGTTCTGTGAATTAAAATATAGGATGTGCGTGGGCAAATTGTTGTATGTTGCTTGTATCACTAGAGCTGATATAGCCAATGCTGTTTGTATTGTCAGTCAGTATTGTAATAACCCATTGGAGTGTGATTGGGAAAATGTCCAACATATTTTACAGTATCTGAAGGCAGCCAAAGATTATGGTTTGCACTACCATAAGTCTGGAGAGAGTTTAAAGGTATATGTTGATACGGATTTTGCCAACAATAAGGAGGATTCAATCTCAATTACTGGCTATGTGTTCATGTTAACAAGTGCTGCTGTAATTTGGAAGAGTAAGAAGATGTTGCTTCCTCGTCAACTTTTGCTGAGTATGTAGCAATGTATCAATGTGCCACTAATGTTGAGGAGAAGACCGTAGTTACGCTTCCTTCTCACAGACAGACACACGACCAAAACCTCCCCGGGTCCCTTGCTCCGGAGAGTGAGCTTCGCTCACAATAAATAAAGTTCCGCAAACTTGCACTTACACTTCTCAAACACGCACAGTATTTTGCCTTCGTGGTTGACAGTAATATTACCAGATGAAGTTTTCGTAGTAGCATTCAATTCTGAATTCCTCTCAACAGTAACATAACAACTGATGTGACACTTCTTCGACAAGGGGTGGTGTCAGTAAAAGTAGCTGTTGATGCAGCTTTTACAGCTGTTCCTAAACAGGCAGTTAGAAATAGTTACACCCTCACATGAACGAAGTAAAAAGCCAGAAGACAAATGAATTAGAAGAGATGAAAATTTCTTTCTAAAGACTTCAAACATTGTTCAAACAGACATAAGTAGAGAAGTGATTTCCCAACAGTAAATTAATAAACAGAAATATTGAATAATCCTCACCTGTTGCTGCACACTTAGTTTCTGAAGGAGCAGCCTTGGATATCTCAGAGCAAGAACCAAACAAATTCCTCTGCACAGATCCAACAGATGGTGTAATAGAATTATATTTTTAGGGGAGAGTGTTACTGTGTATAATGCTTCAAGCCTTTTTATTCATATTCACATTGCTGTATGTTTGTTATTCTCAGTGTGATCTGTAAATAGTGTTTTATTCAAATCTATATAAGTGTAATGAATGTCACAATAAACCCCTTATGCCACTGAACCGTTGTACTTGTCACTACAACCCTGCTCTGCCATCACCCACGAACAACAGGTTATGGTCTCCAGTCACTAATTCATCAACTCAGGTGTGTCATCCTTTCCGTGTCAACTGTCATCATGTTTAAGAATACTTCTCCAAGTGATGAGCGAGAGTTGTCTAGCGATGGAAGTCCTCCTGGGGGTATGAGCTCCCATTCATTTTTTAGAAATCTGGGAAGTTCTCTTGGATCGTTCAATCATGCCAGCGGAGCACATAGTGATCCATCTCAACCATCTGGTTCGAGATACTATGATCAGAACAATCTTAGAAGATCTGGCGGGAACGGACAATATAGAGGCAATCCAAGATTTAGAAGTAGTGGTTTTGATGGCAGAGGTAGAGGCGGCCATAGAGGGCATGGATTTAGAGCTTACCAAGCTAGTGGTGGCAACTCTTCCCACTATACTCCACAAGGAAATTTGCCTGAATCTAGACACCTTAATGGTTCAGACAACTATTTTGTCTGGTCTGCGTACATGAAGGCTATCCTTGTTGCTGAGAAAGTGTGGAATGTTGTGAAGGGGACTGAGGAAGATGAGGAGAAGAACGATAGAGCCTATTCAAAGATATACCTGAATATCAAAGAACATGTGCTCAATGTCATAGTTGGATGCAGTACTGCTAAAGAAATATGGGACAAGCTTGAGTCAGCCTATTCTGAATCTGGTCTTGTGATGAGGTGTGCTGTTCTTCGTGCACTCTTTAGAACTTCTCTAGAGCAATTTAGCACCATGAATGAGTACATTGATCAAATGATGAGTTTGCAGCAACGTTTGGCAGCTATGAAAGAAAGTCTTGATGACAAACTCTTTGCTGTAGTCATGCTTTCGGGATTGACGGAAGATTATAAGCCCTTGGTGATGGCACTTGAGAATTCAACTCCAGCTTCTCAGTTAACATCTGATAAGGTCCGTCAACGTCTCCTCCATGCTTCAATGTCTGACTCATCTGACTCTGTTGCCGTTGCATGTTTTAGCAAACACCAGAAGCAGTTCCCAAATCAGCAGAGGCAGAATGTGCAACAGTCTTCCAATCAATCGCGGGATATCATCTGTTTCACCTGTAACAGGCCTGGGCACAAGAGTCCAGGATGTCCCGAGCGAAAGAAGAAGAAAGGTGGTCGCAAACCTGCCCGTGCTCATTTAGCTCAAGATACTACTGCTCAACCTCAAGCTCAACCTCAACCTCAGCCCCAGACTGCCAACATGGTATTTGTGAGTACCCCTTCAGAAGAATTTGCCTAATTGAACATTGCCTTTTAGCCACTGCATATGTTGCCAACTTGAATCCTGCAGAGTGGACTATAGATTCTGGAGCCAGCAAGCACATGTGCTCTCACAAACATTGGTTTTCATCTTTGTCCCCTTTCTCTGTGGATATCTATGTGGCAAATAGTCAGAAGGTAGTTAGTAAAGGCATTGGCAATATAAGGATTAAATGTAGTACTGGATTCAAGATTTTAAGGGATGTTTTGTATGTACCAGACTTGTCAGTCAATCTACTGTCAGTCTCGGCGTTTGCAAAACTTGGTCTCACAGTCAAGTTCGTCAACAATGTCTGTTAAGTCATTGGTTCAAAGGGAGATCTACTTTTAAGTTGCCCTGAGAGCAATGGTCTTTACAAATTACGTTGTGAACACATGCTTCATCAAAATTTTCCAGTGCATGTGGACTTTGCTGGTTTAACCTTTCATCAACTTCGGACTGATATGAGTCCTTTAGAATTATGGCACAGACGCCTTGGACACATGAGTCCTTCTGTGATGAAAAGGCTTTTTAATAGTGACCTAATCAAGAAGGTTCCTTCAGTTTCTGTTAATGATTTTAAATTTACAACCTGTTTTGAAGGGAAAATGTCCAGTTTACCTTTCCCAAAGGGGGAAAGCGACCGTGCTACTGAACTTCTTGAAATAGTTCACACTGATGTAGCTGGTCCGTATGTTTCCACCTTTGGAGGTGGGAAATACTTGCTATGTTTTACTGATGATTTTTCACGGATGACTTTTGGATATATACTGCAGAACAAATCAATGGTGTTCCAAAAGTTCACAGAGTTTAAAACACTTGCTGAAAATCAAACCGGGAAGAAGATTAAAATCATTAGAAGTGATAATGGTACTGAGTAGAGACCTGCAACGAGCGAGCTAAGCGAGCTACGGCACATTGTCGGCGTCCACGTTTGCACGTTGCTCGTTTAGCTCGTAGGCAAATGCTCGCGAGCTCCGTTCGGGAGGCCAGAGCTCGCGAGCTAGACGAGCTAAAACGAGCTGCACAGCTCGTGTGCCGCGTTTTGCAGTGACCGGGACAGCGAACTGAGGTACGAGCAAGGTAGCTCGCGTGCTGCCGCGGGTTGCCTACCATGCACGGCGCACATGAACAATGAGGCAGAAGGCAGGCAGCAGGCGTTTGGCGTTGCCTCCGCTCGTTCCCTCTCCCTCTCCCCTCCTTCCCCTCTCTCCACCGTCACCTGCTGGCATGGCTGTCGTCTGCTGTGAGAGTCAGCGTCAGCCACAGCCAGCCAGCCGTGGGCCATCCATGCCCTGCGCCGCCCAGCGCCCAGCACTGAACGCTGAGCCGCGCGCCGAGCAGCTCGGCCACCCACTATACACGACGCAGCCCACTGGACCCCCGGGAGGCTGGAGGAGCAGCTAGCAGCACCGGAGTTCGCTCGCGAGCTATGTAGCTCGCCTAGCTCGCGAGGTCTCCGAGCTGCTCTCCGGCGACAATTCGGGCAGGCTTCGGCTCTCGCAGATCGGGCGTTTCCGCTACGAGCAACGCCACGAGCTGTGCAGCTCGCAGTCCCGGCCTGCAGACCGTAGCTCGCTTAGCTCGCTCGTTGCAGGTCTCTAGTACTGAGTACTTTAATTCTAAATTTGAAGAACTTTGCATTGCTAGCGGTATAATTCATCAATCTTCAAATGTTTATACACCACAGCAAAATGGTGTGGCAGAGAGGTGTAATAGAACCGTCCTTGATCGTGCTCGTTGTTTCTTGATTGAATCAAAGCTTGACATCCGTTTTTGGGGTGAAGCTGTCCTATGCTCTATATATGTGAAGAACAGATCTCCCACAGAAGCTTGCCCTGTCACTCCTTATGAAATTTGGTATGGCAAAAAGCCGAACGTATCGCACTTTAAGGTTTTTGGAAGCATTGCGTACGTTTTGATACCAAAAGAAAAAAGGTCATCAAAGTTAGAAGCTCGATCACAACCATTAATTTTCATTGGTTATTCAGAAACAAAGAAGGCATACCGTTTTGTTGATCCTTCAGATTTTTCAAAAGTAGTTGTATCTAAAGATGTGCAGTTCGTTGAAGGTATGAGGGTTGCTGATGTGGCAACAAATTCTTATGACTCCATTACTTATAAGTCTGAATTTGTTATGGCTCCACCCATGCCAGTTGGTCATGCTCCTGAAAATGGAGAGAATCAACAGTTTAATGACATGGCGCCGTTAGTACAACAAGAATCCCCTGTTCATGAGGATGTGGTACCTCCTGCACCTGCTGTGCCAGAGAGGAAATACCCTCTCAGAAAAAGGAAACTGAACCAAGATCCCGACTTTTACTACTATGAAGCTAGTTTTTGCACTGATGTCTTAGATCCTGTCTCCGTCTCTGAAGCACTGTCCAGACCAGATAAAGATGACTGGAATAGGGTTGGTCGACTCGATTTCGATTTAAATCGAAAATCGATTTAAGGTGTCGATTTTCGATCTAAATCGGAATCGATTTCACATTTCGCATTAATCGAAAAAATCGATTTATGACGTCGATTTTCGATTTTATTGAAATTTTGTAATTTTGAACTCTGTGCGTTCAGCGATGCTTGAAAGTAGAACACCCGTGGCGCTCTCCAGCATTGCGCCGGATATCAAGTATTTAGCCAGACGATCCGAGGGCTGGTTTTGACCACGACGTGCGGAATTCAAACGTCGAGCTGCGGCAATCCAACATACTGCCCAGCGACCGCTAAATCCAACGCGAACCCGCTCCAATCGTGGCATGCCCTTAACGTTGAGTATCCTAACACGTCTTGGAAAAGTGCCCTAATAGTGATTTCCATTGCCATTGTGGCTATATCCGTCATACGTCCCGTGTGAAATAAGTTACTTATTTTCTCACACGCCAGTTGAAAAGCCAAACAGCTGCGCTAGCGGATATCAGGTTCCTGTCTCGATAGGCTTTTTTTTAAAAAAAAATTTCACGTATGAAGAACGAGCTTAGGGTTTTCCAGGGCCCATGTCATTTTCTAATTTACGTATCCAAGGCCAAGGCCCATGCCAATCCAATATACCTAATTCACCTCAACAACCTACACACGTAAATTAGTAGTCAATAACTGCCGTGAAATGCTCAGACGACGGGAATTTAATTGTCAACAATAACCCTTTCCTCATGCACAACTCACCAAAAGCATAAAAATGATATAATTGTAAATTTATAAGGAGATTTTTTTAAAAAATCGAAAATCGAATCGAAAATCGATTTTAAGGACCAAAAAATCGATCTTTATGGAAATCGATTTTTACTTTCGATTTTGGAATCGACGAATCGAAAATCGATTCCGTCCATCGATCTACCAACCCTAGACTGGAAGCTTGCCATGGATCGGGAGTACAAGTCTCTTATTGACAACAATACTTGGGTATTGGTAGATAAACCGCCCAACTGTCATGTGATTGGTTCTAAATGGGTCTACAAATTGAAGAAATCCTCTGATGGTTCGACTCGATACAAAGCTCGTCTTGTGGCACAAGGTTTCTCTCAGAAAAAGGGAATCGATTATGAAGAAACATTTTCTCCCACCATTCCTCACTCTGTAATTAGATTACTTTTTGCCTTGTCTGCAAGATACAATTGGAATTTCTATCACCTCGATGTACTTACTGCTTTTCTCAATGGAGATCTTCATGAAGATGTATATCTCCAGCAGCCGCAACATTATGTGAAGAAGGGAGAGGAATCAAAAGTATGCAAGCTGCGGAAAGCAATATATGGCTTAAAGCAAGCATCAAGAGCTTGGAACCTGAAAGCAAATCAAATATTAGAAGATCTAGGTTTCACCAAATGTCCTCACGAGCAATGTCTATTTACAAAGATTCACAATGGAAAACTCATAATACTTGCTCTGTATGTTGATGATCTCTTGTTGTTTGCAGAATCAGCAGAAGCAGCAAATTCCATTATTCAGTTGCTCGGTGAGAAGGTGGCCATTAGAAACCTTGGAATTATCAGCGAATATCTTGGCATCCGAGTCAGGAGAGACAAGGACTGTATCCGCCTTGACCAATCCAGCTACATCGAGAAGGTCCTAAACAAGTACAATTTCGATGATGCCAATCCGGTTACAACACCTTTGGATCCTGGATCAAAGCTAAGTGCTTCAACAGACCCTTCACCTCCTGATGTTCCTTACCAAGAGCTTATTGGTTCATTGATGTATGTTGCCATATGCACCAGACCTCATATTATGTTTGCTGTCAGTTACTTGAGTCAATTTAATTGTAACTTTAATTCCAAGCATTGGTCAGCAGCCAAAAGAGTTTTGCGTTACCTGAAAGGTACAATCAATCATTGTCTTACTTACTCAATTAATTCCTCATCTGATTTGCAAACATTTATTAGAGAAAAAATTAAATGTTTAACGCCAACTTCTGTACCTATACCTGATCAATTCTGTGATGTAGATGATATTGAGATTTTTTGTGACGCTGATTGGGGTAATGGCACTGATAGAAAGTCTTACTCCGGCATCGTGAGTGTGATGCAATCAGGCGCTGTTTTCTGGCAGGCCAAGAAGCAACCATCTCCGGCATTAAGTAGCACTGAAGCTGAGTATGTTTCATTATGCCAAGGTGCTCGTGAAGCCAAAAGTATGTATGACTTGCTTGGTTATCTCATTGGTCGTCGTGGTCCTATTACTGTTTATTGTGATAATCAAGGGGCAAAATTTATATCCTCAAATCTGTCAAGTAGTGCTAAATTAAAACATGTAGATATACAATATCATTTCACAAGGACCATGGTTCAATTAAATGTTGTTACCTTAAATTATCTTCAAACAGCATTGATGCCAGCTGATATTTTAACCAAACCTTTACCGTTAAACAAACACAATTTTTGTAAATTTAAAATTGGTGTGTTGTAATTTGTTTTTACAGCTTCTTCTGTGATATATTGTTATGCTTATTTTACCTTGTTATTGTTTAAACTTAAAGCATTTAACTTTGTCACATTATATGTAAACTTGTTAACTTATCAAGCTTGTTTGTGATTTTGTTCTAGCATGGTTTTGACATTCAATCAATTGTTTTATTTTGTGTTGTTTGTGCTCTCGCATTAAGTGAAGGTGTTACTGTGTATAATGCTTCAAGCCTTTTTATTCATATTCACATTGCTGTATGTTTGTTATTCTCAGTGTGATCTGTAAATAGTGTTTTATTCAAATCTATATAAGTGTAATGAATGTCACAATAAACCCCTTATGCCACTGAACCGTTGTACTTGTCACTACAACCCTGCTCTGCCATCACCCACGAACAACAGGGAGGACAGGAAACCGAATCCAACTGGCACATTATCGCTGAGCGAAGCGAAGCTATCCCGTGCATGGGACCAGGAGTGTAGTCGGTCGTGAGTCTGTCTGTCTGTCTGTCTGTCCGTCTGTCTGTCTGTGTGTGCATACTAGCCACTTCTCCTCTCAAACTGTTCCAGTTATCGAAATAAGAGATTGTGTCTCGTGACCTACTAATTACAGCGCAATCAAATCGGAACACACTTTCCCGATCAACTGAGTTTGAAATATTGTAATTTGAATTAGATGTTTCACTATCGGTAGGTTGGCAACGGGGCTGCCATTGGCTGATACGCCGCCGTGCGTGGCTAGTGCCATCTAGCGGCAGGGTGACGAACTACGTCCGCCGTCTAGCCCTGATGACGCTACTAAAGCGCGCAAACTGAAATCGTCTAGTCGTAGTTACCGCCATCTTGTGGAAGTGACCGCACAGCTGTTTGTTCGTAAAGGAGTTTCAGTGAAAGCAAAGTGAAAGCAAGTGTACAAGTGATTTATTTACCAGTGCCATCAGGTGAGTATTCTTTTTAAGTGAATGAGGGTTGGATAGCTGCCGAGTGTCGTTTGTGATGTGCAAAGGTAATCGTTAAAATTGAATTGCGCCCGAGCATCAGCTGATCCCGATTTTCGTTTATTCGTTGTTTTGAAACTGTGCGACGTTTCTTTTCTTTTATTTAAAAACAAAAGTTTTTGCTGGAAAGACAAATTTTACCGAAAAATATATCTTATTTGTCTTGGCTATTTCGGAAATAGCGGTTCGGTTTGGTTCATAATTTCCGGGACCTATGCGGTCGGTCAGGCAAATCTCCAAGTAGCCGAGAGAGCCGAGAGCTGGTTAGGTTCCCTTTTGTAACCTACCTCAACATTGTCTGCAGTACGGTCTGTGTCATGTCTGAAATCTCAAAGCTTTTGTGCTTTTCATTTTAATTCTTCAGAAAGCATATTGATTGTATCTTTTTCAAACTGAGAAGGAGTTTGTGTAATGCAAAGAATTTTCAAGAATCATTAAAGGTAGTATTTGTGATGGCTTTTTAATGTACTGTTCTTTTCAGTATTGGTGTGTATGTTATTCTCTTTTTCAGTTAATTTCAAGTACCAGTAGTTTTGTTATAGGTGTAGCACCGAAATTTTCCATGAGTTTTGATCAAAAGTAAACAAGAGTAAATTAAAGACAGATTGCGTGTTTCATCCCATGCAAATGCCATAGGATTTGTATTTTGATTTGGCTTTAATTCAGCTTCTGAGGTAACAACCCACACATAGCATTATTGTTTTGAGTTGTTTTCATTTTAATTTATGTTTAAATTTTAGTGAATGAACAAGTGACACGGTACTTATCATTTGTTGTGGACACACATGTTGTGGACATTGAGTGGTCGAGGTTATGTTTATCATGTTAACTCCATTGGTAAGATTATGCTTCAATAATAATAATAATCACAGTTTTTATCTTTAAATGTACTTAAAGCATACTTTTGTTCATAATGTTTCTACATGGTCATGGTGAGTAATACAATATTTTTAAACGCCACTATGGTTGCAAGAGCTGTGTGAAAGTAATTCAACTTGTAATTCTAATCAAGACGGGCAGTGTATTTATAATTTTGCATCTGTTTATCATCGTATTACAAAGTGAGTTGAGTTACATAAACTTTGAACACTGATTTCATTCCTTCCCAAAGAACATTCTGTTTTACTGCATGTGGTGCTATTTTCTTTGATTGTCTTAAAGATTAAATCAATAGTGTTTTTATTTTATTTCAAGCATAGAGATGAATTAGCTTTATAGTCTTTTGCTTGCATTAAAAGAAATAAGTTGTCCTCTCTTGCCTCTTGTTATTGGGGCGTTCCCACCGTAAAAAGGTTTGTGCTGCTTCGAACAACGAGATACAGAATGTATTGCAGGACCAATATGGTTTTCAAGACTGACTCGATTCTGAAAGAAACGAACCTGTTTGAATGTCAGAGTAAACTGTCTCGGAGATATGCTGTGGAGATATTGCACAATTGGAGGGCAATTATGTTAATTCCTATTCCTACTCATTTTATTAATAAATCTTGTGCTGTATTAACTTTACATGGAAAATATAATATGCTTTTCTCTTGACAGTGTTTTTAATTTTACTGTATGCTTGTAGCTCTAATAATTCTCTGCTTTCCCATAACATCAAGAGGTCTTGATATAGTTTAAGAAAATTGTTTTCAAGGCAAGAAAAGTACACAGCAAAAAGATAAAATGCGTTTTTTTTTTTTTTTTTTTTTTTTTTGATCATAGCAATCTGTCAGATAATACCAATTTGCACATTTAGTTTCCAAAACCTATACAGTACCTATTTCTTGTGTATTTTTCTTGCCTGTTTTTCATAACATAAACTGATCTATGATTATTCTCTAGGTTGAAATGCCGAGGAGGGCTAGAAGTGCAGCTGCGAAAGCAGCGTCCAAGGCCGCCGCCTACAAGCGGGCTAGAGCGGAGGAGACGGAGGAGGAGGCTGACGAGAGAAGGGCAGGAACAGCAGCCAGGCAACGGGATGCTAGGACCGCTGAGGACGATTTGTCTGGAGCAGCTCGACGTCAGCAAAACGCGGAACGTATGAGGGACGCCCGCGCGCACGCCACCCCAGACGACGCCGAGCTGCGCCGCCAGCGAAACGCTGAGCAGATGGAGCAGGCCCGCGCGCTCGCCACCCCGGAGCAGGCCGAGCAGCGCCGCGCCGAGGACGCCGGGCGCCGTGCGGAGGCCCGCGCGCTCGCCACCCCGGAGCAGGCCGAGCAGCGCCGCGCCGAGGACGCCGGGCGCCGTGCGGAGGCCCGCGCGCTCGCCACCCCGGAGCAGGCCGAGCAGCGCCGCGCCGAGGACGCCAGGCGCCGTGGGGAGGCCCGCGCGCTCGCAACCCCGGAGCAGGCCGAGCAGCGCCGCGCCGAGGACGCCGGGCGCCGTGCGGAGGCCCGCGCGCTCGCCACCCCGGAGCAGGCCGAGCAGCGCCGCGCCGAGGACGCCGGGCGCCGTGCGCAGGCCCGCGCGCTCGCCACCCCGGAGCAGGCCGAGCAGCGCCGCGCCGAGGACGCCGGGCGCCGTGCGCAGGCCCGCGCGCTCGCCACCCCGGAGCAGGCCGAGCAGCGCCGCGCCGAGGACACCGGGCGCCGTGCGCAGGCCCGGCAGCAGGTCACCCCCGAGGCGGCCCGTGTTCTCCGTGAGGAGGACGCGGACCGCCACGCCGAGGCCCGTGGGCAGCAGGACCCCGAGGCTCGCGACGTAAGGCGCGCTCAGGACGCCGAGCAGCATGCTAATGCCCGTCTGTTGCAGGAACCTGAGGCGGCCGCCGCTCGTCGCGCCCAAGCCGCCGCCCACATGGTGGAGGTGCGGGAGGTCGTCACCCCGGAGCGAGCCGTGCACGCCCGCCTCCAGCGCATGCTGCGGCGCCGCGTCGTCAACTTTGACGTGCCGGAGGAGGGCGCCGCTGCTGGCGCTGCCGGCCCTCAGCCTGAGGCCGCTGCGGCTGCCGCTGCCAGACCAGCGACCCTGGAGGAGCTCTTTGAGACCCACATGGCGGCGCTGCGCATGAACGTGTGCCCCCACTGCAGCAGGGCTACAATGGCGCCGGGAGGGGAGTTAGCTCCCAGTTGCCGGGCTGGCCGGTGCCAGAAATTCACTGGCGCCAACAGGATGGACCCGGGCGTGGTCCCTCCCGAGCTGCAGGGGCTCACGTACATTGAGCAGCAGTTGATTGCGCGGGTACACCCTGTGGTGTCCGTGTACAAGGTAAGGGGCGGCCAGTACGGCTACTCGGGAAATATTATCAATTTTCCTCAGGATGTCCAGGAACTGGCTTCCGCTCTGCCGCACCGCCTCGCTGACCTGTCCTCGGTGATCACGGTGCGCACCCAAGGCGCCGAGGGTCACGTGGACTTCAGAGTGCGGTCGGGCCACGTCAGACGGGCTCTTGTGTGGCTGAAGGAGCACCACCGCTACTACACTGACGTGGTAATATCTGAGGAAAACTTGGCTCAACTCCCTAATGATGGTGACGCATTTCCTCAGGTCCGGGGCATAGACGAACGCCCTCGCCCAGCGCGGCCGGGAGCTGCTGCGGCAGGCGCTGCCCCCGCGGCTGGTGCTGCACCCGCAGCTGGCGCTGTACCCGCCCCGCCCGCCGGCCCAGCTCAGGGCCCTGTTGAGGAGGAGGCAGAGGCCGGCGTCCACACCACGTTTATGCCGCTGGTGCAGCCCGTGCACAACGGCGACCAGGTGGAGGCCACTGTGGTGGGCTGGCCCACCATTGGCCGACAGGCTGTCAATGAGTTCACCACTGACGGCTACATGACCATGGCCTTCCCCACGCTCTTCCCGTACGGCCAGGCCGATTACAGGAGTGGCCGGCGCCAAGTGGTCAACATGGCTGAGTATTTCAAATTTTTAATTGAGTACTCTGACAGGCGATTTGCTTGTCACCCTACATTTAGGTTTTTCGCCCTCAACTCCATGATGCGGTGGAACGCCCTGACGAACGGGAGGGTGTTCGTGAGGAACAACCCACAGTACCGCAACATGACTGCTGCCGACCTGCGCGCCGCCTTAGAGAGGGGCAGGAGGAATGTCCTCAAGCAGGCGCTGTATCACGGCAGCAAACTGAAGGGCACCAGACAGTTCTGGCACGCCCGCTGTGGTGAGTTGCTCGACATGGTGAAACAGTTGGGTGTACCTACACTTTTTCTCACCCTCAGTGCCGCCGATCTCCACTGGGAGGATTTGTTCCGCCTGCTTGCGCCTGGCGAGGATGTGGACGCCATGACAGACGCTCGGCGCTCCAAGCTCCTGTGCGACAATCCTCATATCGCCGACACTTTCTTCACCGAAAGAGCAAAGTTCTTTATCAACAAGGTGTACAAGCACAAGTACAACTTGGTTGAGTGGTGGTACCGGGTTGAGTACCAGCACAGGGGCTCCCCTCACATCCACGCCATTCTTTGGCACGAGGGTGCTCCAGACGTAAGTAACCTCTCGGCTGCCACCCCGGAGCACCTCGACGCCGTCATCAGGTACTTTGACGGATTGGTGTCGACAATGAACCCGGGGATGGGCCTGCCTCCTGCTGCAGTGCATCCTTGCAGGAAAAAGTTTAGCCAGATTGAGGACCCGGTGCGCGACCTTGGCGAGTTGTTGAACAGGGTGCAGCGGCACAAATGTTCAAATGGTTACTGCCAACGGGTCGACAGGGCGACCGGCCAACTGGTCTGTAGATTTAAATTCCCTTTCCAGGAAGAGCCTATTACAAGGCTTTTCGAAAACGAAAGAGGTTTGTGGGAACTTGTCACTGCTCGCAATGACAGCCTTTTAAATAAGTTTATCATTTGGGTGATTACTTTGTGGAGGGCAAATATGGATGCTACTCCCATTCTGTCTTTGGGATTCATTCTCAGGTACATTGCGAAGTACACCGCTAAGGGCGAGAACAGGTCAGTGCCTTGCGCAGAGCTCGTCAGAACTGTTTTGGCGGAGACCGACGCGGAGGACACGGCCAGATCAGTCATCCAGAAGCTGCTCATTAAGACCGTGTCCGAGCGAGACTACTCCGCCCAGGAGGTGTGCCACATCCTCAGCGGACAGCCCCTGCACGTGTCCTCGCGCAAGTTCATTGTTCTGAACTTGAACAAGAACGCGTGGGTTCCACTCCGTCGAGGCGGCGGGGGAGGGGGCGAGAACGTCGAGGAGGATGTGGACGACCCCGAGGCCGCCGCGGCCGCTGACGGCGCAGCCGAGGTCGGCGACGAGGGTGCAGCCCAGCCGGGCGGCGATGTTGGCCGGGAGGACGAGGAGGATGATGGCGCTGTTGCGACATTTTCTGCTTTTATCCTCCGGTATCAACAACGCACTCCGGCCGAAATGAATAATATGTCATTGTTTCAGGTCGCCAAAACCTTCTCTCTGGGGAGAAGAGGGGCGTGGACACGGAATGTCCGAGAGGCAGTAGTCCGCGTGTTCCCGCGCCTTAAACTGACTGGTAATGACGAGCGGGACGAGAATTATTACCGAATCCAAGTCCTGCTCCACACCGCGTGGCGGACAGAGGAGGAGGCCAAGGGCGCCGGCACGTGGAAGGAGGCCTTCGAGGCCGCCGGTCTCGTCCCTGACCAGCCCATTGACGAGGACCTCGCTGGGGCGGCCGCTGAGATTGCCGCCGAGGAGGCTCTTTTCGAGCAGCCCGACCATGTCGAGCAGGAGGTGGAGGGCGTTGAGGAGTGGATGGCAGTGGCCAGAATGGGTCCGAACGGCCAGGCCGAGGAGGTCGAGCTGGGCCGTCGCGAAATGGACTTGGCTCATGACTGGCACGCTTCTACTGACGCATATGGAGACCACGCTGTTCTACGTGACTTTGTTTCCAGGCACCGGGCGACGACGAACGTCGAGCCGGAGCAGGAGGTCGTGGTGGACGACGTGGTCTACACCGCGGAGCAGCAGAAGCTGATCGACTTGGTCCAGACCCAGCTCGATTCTGTAGCCGCCGGTAACGCGCCTCCCCGCGCCCCCGTGATTAAACGTGTCATTATTCAAGGCAAAGCGGGCTGTGGTAAGAGCACTGTTGTTAAAAAGTGCGTGGCAATGGTAAGCCAGCAGCTCGGCCGCCGGGCCGTCAAGCTCATGGCGCCGACGGGGGCCGCCGCCACCGTGCTCGGTATGGGCTGTACCACAATCCATTCTTTGTGTAGAATATTTCCCCGACAGCCGTATAAGCCCTTAGAGGGCGAGGCATTGCGTAAGTTCCAGGACGAAATGGAGGATGTGCATTTCATTTTCATTGATGAATTCTCTATGATTGGTTGTAGACTTCTGGGCTTCCTGGAAAAGCGGTTGCGCGAGGCCAAGCCAAGGTGCGACGAGCCCTTCGGCGGTCTCTTCGTGTATCTGATTGGAGATATTCGGCAGCTGCCCCCGGTCGGGGACCCGGCCCTGTACAGTACAACCGTCTCAGACTCAGCAGATGTACATCGAGGTAAACTCATGTATCGCACTTTTGAGAGATCAATAATCCTGTCTGTGTCTCAGCGCCAGGCTGACGCCTCTTTCCGAGACGCTCTGGACCGCCTGTCCGTCGGCACCTCCAACGAGGAAGACTTCGACAGGTTTTCTGCGCGTTTCAAAATGAACGTGCCCGCCGCCGAGCGAGAGCATTTCACAAACGCCACGCATCTGTTCACCACGCGCGACGAGGTCGCCAAGCACAACAAGGCCAAGCTTGTGGGGCTGGACGTGCCGGTGGCTCGCCTTCCCGCGCGCCACAACAACGCCAAAGCGAAGGCGGCCAGCGCGGACGCGGCGCAGGGCCTGGAGCCGGTCGTGTACCTGGCCACGGGCGCGCGCGTCATGCTGCGCAGCAACCTCTGGCTGGCGGCCGGGTTGGTCAACGGTGCGACGGGCACCGTGGTGGACATTGTCTACGGCCGCGACAAGTCCTCACCGAACGACCTCCCCGTCGCGGTGATGGTAAGGTTTGATCATTACACCGGGCCGACCATGCCGGACGGTACGGTGCCCATCGCCACTCAGCTGCGTGGCTGGGACGACGGCCAGGGTACGCATTGCACCCGCGAGCAGTTCCCCCTGTGTCTGGCCTGGGCCATCACGGTGCACAAAGCGCAGGGGCTGACGGTCGAGCGCGCCGTCGTCAACGTCGGTCCGTACGACTTTCAAGTTGGTCTAATTTATGTCGCCATGTCCAGGGTCAAATCGTGGGAAGGTCTCCTACTGGACCCTGAGTTTACTTTGAAAAGAATGACTGACATAAGAGACTGCCCGGGTTTCCCATCCCGTGAGGCAGGAGAGCGCCATATCTTCGGTATGCGCATCCCGTAAGCTACTTTTCCGGACCGCTTATTGCGGCACCGTGTATCCTATCCTTTAAAGTACTTCGGCCAGCAGACATGCTGTGCCGTCTCCGGACCGCTTGCGGCACCGTGTATCCTCACAAGTACTTCGGCCTGCAGAAATGCAGTGTCGTCTCCGGACCGCTTGCGGCACCGTGTATCCTATCCTTTAAAGTACTTCGGCCAGCAGACATGTTGTGCCGTCTCCGGACCGCTTGCGGCACCGTGTATCCTCACAAGTACTTCGGCCTGCAGAAATGCAGTGTCGTCTCCGGACCGCTTGCGGCACCGTGTATCCTATCCTTTAAAGTACTTCGGCCAGCAGACATGCTGTTCCGTCTCCGGACCGCTTGCGGCACCGTGTATCCTCACAAGTACTTCGGCCTGCAGAAATGCAGTGTCGTCTCCGGACCGCTTGCGGCACCGTGTATCCTATCCTTAAAAGTACTTCGACCAGCAGACATGCTGTGTCGTCTCCGGACCGCTTGCGGCACCGTGTATCTTAAGTACTTGGCTAGCCTGTAGGCCGAAGGGCTTAAAGGCTAGCAAACATCAGTCCAGCCGAACAGGTATATCACTGCAGAAATGGGTGTACAGTGTACACTAATTGGAAGTCAAATTACTGGAATTGACTGTGAAATGACTAGACAAAACTAGAAAATTACTGGTCAAAGTGGTGTACCCTCAGTCTAGTTGAATACCAATGACCATGTCAGTATGTTTATGTTAAATTTAACATTTAGTTATCTATAGCTCTATCAAACATATAATATGATAAATAATTATTTTTGTTTTAGGTTGGTATTTGTTATGATCAATGACCAGAAACTGGCATGTTCTTGAGAATATACGCTGTTGAAGGAAAGGACAAATGTACTTGTCATTGACAAAAATGGTGAGTAAACAGTTACGTATTAACATCTATGTAATCTCAGGTTTGAAGTTGTGTTTTAATTCTACTTTGAAAAACAGATTTGTTGACAGTGAATGCAAGCATGAGAGATATAGGGGTTTGTAAAAAGAGATAAGCCAACATAACTTTTTTGGTACGATAATTTTCATGAATAACCAACAGTGGGTAAGTTGACTTATACCCAAATTAAAAATATTTTAACAGAAGAGTTCCTGAAAAGTATGGGTTTTGGACTTATCACCTTCTTTCGCCTCATAGCCAATGTACGGTGTTGACTATAGTTTTGCTCCTGTTACACGTAAAACATTAAGAATTTTGTTCTGTTGCAGTCCACTTTGATCCAACTTGGATATTAGAGCAGTTCAGCCGGACGGGTATATCACTGCAGAAATGGGTGTACAGTGTACACTAATTGGAAGTCAAATTACTGGAATTGACTGTGAAATGACTAGACAAAACTAGAAAATTACTGGTCAATGTGGTGTACCCTCAGTCTAGTTGAATACCAATGACCATGTCAGTATGTTTATGTTAAATTTAACATTTAGTTATCTATAGCTCTATCAAACATATAATATGATAAATAATTATTTTTGTTTTAGGTTGGTATTTGTTATGATCAATGACCAGAAACTGGCATGTTCTTGAGAATATACGCTGTTGAAGGAAAGGACAAATGTACTTGTCATTGACAAAAATAGTGAGTAAACAGTTACGTATTAACATCTATGTAATCTCAGGTTTGAAGTTGTGTTTTAATTCTACTTTGAAAAACAGATTTGTTGACAGTGAATGCAAGCATGAGAGATATAGGGGTTCGTAAAAAGAGATAAGCCGACATAACTTGTTTTGTGCGATAATTTTCATGAACCAACAGTGGGTAAGTTGACTTATCCCCAAATTAAAAATATTTTAACAGAAGAGTTCCTGAAAAGTATGGGTGTTGAACTTATCACCTTCTTCCGCCTCATAGCCAATGTATGGTGTTGACTATAGTTTTGCTCCTGTTACACGTAAAACATTAATAATTTTGTTCTGTTGCAGTCCACTTTGATCCAACTTGGATATTAAAGCTGTATTTCTGCATGGTGAGCCAAATGGAGAGGAGGTGTAGGAGGCCAAGCAAGAGATGTTTTAATTTTGACTCATGAGATATGCACATTAATGGCGAGTGTTGTAAAAAGTCATGCTTCTATCACTGAACATATTGTTGATTTAAATGTTAGTGCTTCAGTCCACTCCTTATGACACATTGTATGCCTTCTGTATATACGAACACCTGTTGCTACTGCAATGCCATCTGTAGTGAATAAATCTCACTCGCCACTCTTTGGCCAGCCACCAAATACATTAGAAGTATTACTCTCCTGTCCCTGTTGTCGTAAAGGTATCTCACACAGGATTTCAACTCTTTGCAAGGAATGCACAGAACGACTATGGCTCATTCCCTTGGTGCAATAAAAGCAGATCCAGAATCTGGTTTTTAATTCTGTTAGATATAAGCTAACTGCTAATTTTTATCTCAGCAAGTACAGTGGGTTTTTTTCTGATCTGGGTGATTGGTAGTAGATAAGGATTACCGCAGGTCGAGTAGGCGCCCTGGGCCCTGGGCGCAGCATGCTGAGTGCAGGACTTGGACGTAGAGCAGCAGCAGCAGCAGCAGCCCCCCCCCCCCCCTCCCAACAACAACCACCACCACCACCACCACCAGACCAGGCTGGCGCGTCGCAGTTGCAGAACGTGCGCTGAGGCGCCCTCGGTGCAGCAGGTCGAGTGCAGAACCTAGACGTAGAGCGGCGGTGACGGCACCCCACCAGACCAGGCTGGCGTCGCAGTTGCAGGACGTGCGCTGAGGCGCCCTGGGTGCAGCAGGTCGCGTGCAGGACCTAGACGTAGAGCGGCAGCGACGGCAGCCCCTCCCCCCTCCCCACCACCACCAGACCAGGCTGGCGTCGCAGTTGCAGAACGTGCGCTGAGGCGCCCTCGGTGCAGCAGGTCGAGTGCAGGACCTAGACGTAGAGCGGCGGCGGCCGGCGGCGGCGGCGGCAGCCCCTCCCCCCCTCCCCACCACCACCAGACCAGGCTGGCGTCGCAGTTGCAGAACGTGCGCTGAGGCGCCCTCGGTGCAGCAGGTCGAGTGCAGGACCTAGACGTAGAGCGGCGGCGGCCGGCGGCGGCGGCGGCAGCCCCTCCCCCCTCCCCACCACCACCAGACCAGGCTGGCGTCGCAGTTGCAGAACGTGCGCTGAGGCGCCCTCGGTGCAGCAGGTCGAGTGCAGGACCTAGACGTAGAGCGGCGGCGGCCGGCGGCGGCGGCGGCAGCCCCTCCCCCTCCCCAGACCACCAGACCAGGCTGGCGTCGCAGTTGTAGGACGTGCGCTGAGGCGGCCTCGGTGCAGCAGGTCGAGTGCAGGACCTAGACGTAGAGCGGCGGCGGCAGCCCCTCCCCCCCCCCCGCCCCCCAGGCGCACACCAGCAGGCCAGGCAGGCGGGGTCGTAGGACGCGCTGAGCGCGCTGCGGCACCTTAACCGGAGCTGACCGTGCTGGAGCTGGACAGTGGGCATTCCCCCCCCTCAACTCCCCCGCGCGCCAGGTCAGCCTGGCGTCGGCGATGGGGCTACATGCCACAGGACCGGTAGACCGGTGGGTAGGCCAAGTATTGGAGCTGGGCATGGAGCAGCTGACGCCCGCGCGGCTCGGGGAGCGGGGAGTGCCACACAACGTCTCACTTACAGCGGAGTGTGGCGAACGTGCTCCCGGCTCTCCAAGACGGCGAGGGTTCAACGCTGACCCTGTAAGGCGCAGTTGTGTACAGGACAGAAGTAGCTTTTTAAATTTGAATTGTGCAGATAATTGTAACAGTTGACATGCGCCAGATAAGAGCAACTGGAAACGGTCGAGAACTTAAACTTTGAATAGTTGTCTATACATGTTCGTGTTACGTTTAAGACCCTTGGCTGAGTTTGCCGTGGAGTTAAAAAAATTATTCACATCAAAGAAATTTAATTTTAAGCTTGCTCTTCGTCGAAAACGGCTTTTAAACTCTTTAATCGCCACGGTGCGACATGGGAATGTTACCGTACTGCTAGGCGCTTTAAACAGCTGTTTCCGGTTCCCTTTAACCGCTAGTGTTAGTTGAGTGAGCGCTTCTGGTACGATCGGTAAAGGTATTTATCGGATTATTTTCTATTTAAATTCATAAATTGCGCCTGGGGATAGGAAGGTTTTGTTGACGATTTTGTTGCGCGATTCTTAGATGGCAGAAAAGAAAACAGTCGTGATGCTGCTGGAGCCCGAGGCGGCTATTAATCTGATTCGGGAGCAGCTCACCCCGACCCGTCAACGACAGGCTAAACCTCAAAGTGCTAAAAGGAGCGGCGGTCCAAAAGCCAGCAGCAGCAGTGGGAAGAGCAGCAGGGGCTCAAAACCCCAAGAAAAACCGGTAAGTGGTTATCACCTCTCACCCCTTTACTTCTTATCAAACACAGTAGATGACTGTAAACGTTTTGCTCTCTTAGAAACCAATGTGGAATGAATATCAGTTGGTGGGAGATAGTTTGATGGGGCGGCTGGCTGTCAAACTTGGACATAAAGTCCCATATAACAACCACGGTAGGTGCCAGAGTTTAATTTGCAACACCTCCCTACTAAATAATGAATAATAAAATAGCTAAGTAATGTTACTATTAGTAATACTGTGCCTTTGACTTTTAGTGAAAGCCAAACAACTGGGGCTAATTAGGCATGGCCAAACCACCAATCAACTGTTAAGTGCGTTGTATGAAAAGCAGAAGCCGTTGGCCTCCCAGACAATAGTAATGATCGGCACCAATGACATATTGAAAGTGAGTAAAACTTAAAAGGTTGTCTCCCCGAATGCTTTGTAAACATTAACATTCCAATTAAAGAGTACTATTGTTTATTTTTTCAAAATAGGATTCAAATGTAGCCTTGACAAAAAGGAACATTATTCGCATCATACAATACTTGGCAGACAAATGTAAGAAGGTTATAATTATCACTTTGCCTCCAATTCCTGCACTTAAGGAACCGTCTAAATTAACAGAAGAATTGAATGTCCTGATAGTAAACACTGCACTTGGTAAGAAAATAGTAATAATAACCAATTATTATTTGAAACTCAATAGGCGTAATGAATGTAATTGAACATTAATTTGATTCTAACTTTTCTGCAGAACACAAAAATGTTAAAGTTTGTGATATCAGCAAAGAATTTGTTAACGACCAGATGCTTAGAGCAGATCTGTATGAGGAGTATGTATTTTATTATTTTTACAATTAGCTTGAAAGCCTAACCAAAATGAAAACATGTATTAATTTTGCCTCTCTCCTTTCCAGATATTACAAAGGGTCTAAACAAATAGACAGAATTCATTGGAATTCTGAGGGGATGGACCTGGTTCTCGATTCTTTAAAGAAGTTATTCTAAAAATTTGTATATTTTGGTCCTTTTGACCTAATAATAGTAAAATTCTTTACTTCCTCTTATAAATACCAGTAACATATTCTCAATAAGTTAAATGATTGAACTTTTACTTCAATTTTATCCAAAGTCAACTTTTAGCTGATAAATTTCAGCTCAGTCATAAAGTATATGTTGAAAAAAATTGCCTTCGCATTGTTTTTCTTTTTGCCTTACAATGTGCTTTTGCAAATTTAGAAGCTGGTCTTGATTTGACACTTCAAAGGAACATTTAAGTTCAAAACAAAACTTACTAACCATACCATAACCTCTCACTAACGACAATACCAGCTGGATCTTGATCCTTTTTTCATTAATCACATTAACATAGCGTATTGCTTTTTCTTTCCCTTGCTGCAGCAAACAGAATCAATTCCCAACACTCAAAATATTAATTCGTCGAAAACTCAGGATTAGGGACACTGGTGCACACGACCACGGGCGACACTACTGTACTGTACGGAGATCCCCCGCACCCCTGCCCCCCCCCATCCCCCCCTCCCCCCTCCCCCCTCCCCCCCCTCCAGCCCGGTTCCCCACCTCCACCTTGGTCATGGTCCGCCGCGGTAGATCTCGCCCATCTCGGCACGATCACGGCTACGGCCCCCATAGCACCATCTCTTTCTCTTGGAGTCGCCAACCTGAGACCCTTGCCGTAAGGTCTGACCAGCCAAAGAATAGCTCTAAGTCTTATGAATCTTCCATAAGAGCCTGTGCTAAACAAGGGTCGTTCTTTGGCTGGTTTGAGTATACCAGTCAGCTGGCGGCCCGACAGCTCGGCAACACCACTATGCATAGCGTTGGAGAGGTTGCCTACCCGACAAGGCGCCCTTGCAAGTGATCCGAGGCGTCGTAGCTGCAGTCCCATTCGGGCGTTCGTTTCAGTGTGCTTCATGCAACTTGTAACATGTAGTGGCATGTAAACATACATGTAACATGTAAAATTCAGAAGTTATTCTTAAGACCACCCATAATTGTTTTTAAAGAGTCCCCAAGATTGTCATCCTTTTCTACTTCATTGGTGGATACAGCTTCGCTCAGCTACTTCGTGCCTGCCGCACGTACTCCTAGTAATTGGTGTGCGTAGAAGTGGAACCTACACTGTAAAAAATAGTTGTCAGGAGACAAGAAGTTGCACGACGAGCACCTTGTTCTCGAACAAAGGAGTTGTTTTTAGTATTACACTTAAAAATATCCGTATGTTCTTACCTAATGGCCACATACAAAAAACCTATGTGTATGGAACGGTATGGATGTGTTGTAACGTGACAACATAATTGTTGTTAACTTTTTAACTAACACATTTTGTCGGAGAACAGTGAAGTTTGTAATTAATAACCTTTCTGCGCAGTAATGAGACCAAAACACTTTTTTTGAAAAAAAGAAATTATTTGAACTCTTGACCTTTGACAAAAAGTTTGTTTTTTAACAACAAATGTTGTTTAAAAATTTAACAACACTTTTGCTGTTAATCAACAACAAAATTTTTTACAGTGTAAAGCAGGACTCTAGATATTAAATGAAGTTCCAAAACCTTGCCCATCTCAGAACAAAACACAAAACTTCGTATTTGGGCAGTGTTATTACTTGGCAGAGTTTTAGAAGATCCTGATGGGACCAAAGTCTCCAGATCAGAAGCCAAAACTTAACTAGAATTTCTTTCAACAGCAGGTTCACAACTACTTCCACTATCAGAAACCTTTTTGAAAGGGGAAGAGACAAAGCCATATCCTGCAGGCACATTTACTTCTGATTGCTTAAAATCCAAAACTGGTTGATGCAGGTATCACAATTGTTCCTAAGCAGGCAGTCAGAAACAGTTACAGCCTCGCATGAACAAAGTAAAAGCCAAATTTTACTTTTGTGAAAATTTTAGAAATATGAATAATAGGATTTAAAATGATTAGTTCATACCATGCTTTGAAACATTGTTGTCTAAGTTTAGACCTGCAGCTGCAGCCTGTTCTCCCTGGCATTTGAAGCAAAGTTTAGTAGTCCAATTTCAAACGAGTAAGTATTATTTGTGTTGACGAGACCTCACTGTAAACTGGTTGGCGTCTTTAGACGCCAAAATATTGGCGTCCTCTGAGAACGCCAAATCTTGGCGTTCAAAGACGCCAATATTTGGCGTTCTGAGCAGAAGAACGCCAAATATTGGCGTCTTTCAACGCCAAAATTTGGCGTTCTCAGAGGACGCCAAAATTTTGGCGTCTAAAGACGCCAACCAATTTACAGTGCTGTGGCGCTAAATGATGAGGACGGGGGGAGAGGGGGCGGGTCACGAGCCACCTGTCGCAAAGCGTACACCCGGAAGGTCGTCGGGCGCAAGGCGTGAACGAGCGTGAGCCGTGGGGCCGAGGTCTGTAAAGTTAGCGATGCACATACGTACGTACGTACGTACGTACGTCACGCACGGGGTCCGGCGCGCAGTTGTATAGTGAGACCAGCCTATGGTCCCACTTTTCAGAGCTCGCCTCCCCTCCACTGCCGGTGCGGTGCGTACCCCCACCATCCCGGACCGAAGCGAACACGCATGCGCGCCGAACATCGGCTCGGGGCTCGGCTCCTGGCGTCTGCTGCCCGGCAAACCAACTTCAAAACAAAATCAGTCAACACTCCAATAAATTAAACGGGCGTTAAAAAATCGTGACGACGTGCAGAGAGTCTTTCGAAAGCATCTTCTCTAGTTGGAAACGTCTCACATCAGCCCAACATCGTGAAAATACATTCTGCCGTGGCTTTTTCATCACAACAGCAGAAAGGCTATATCATAAATTTAAAGCAAAAAATCAATTACTGACATAATACCTATTTTAATGAACGATTTAAAATGGGTATAATACTTAAAAGATTTGTGGCACACAATTGTACTTGTTGTCAGGTCACTAAAATTATCAGAGTAGACCAAAGTCCAATACATATACTATACCCGTAAGATTAAGTTGCAACTTAGTTCAGATAGTATACGAATATCACATGAAAATAATACTCCCACTAATGTTAAAATATGGATTATTCACTATATCACATTAAAATCAGACTTTCAGATCATTGTAACATCAGAGGCATAACCCATATGAGATGAAAATAAAATTCTAAAAGTGTACAATAATATTGAAAATATGGAAGGGATCCAAAGCAGCAGTGCTTAGAAATGTGGATCACGCTCATAGAAAAGCATGTAAGCTGGCTCCTCCAGTGCCTTCCGCAGACTTGATAGAGTAACCTGAGCATAGATCAGAAAAAAAGATAACTGTACAGTAATATTACCACAAATGTTTTGTAATGGCAGTAAAAATATACCGTTTGATCATTAAAGTTCCTGAATTGTAGATCAGGGCATTGAGCAACAGTAATGTAATGCCCTGAATTGGTTGAATCACCAATGTGAGTGACAACACTTCTCAGGTTGTATTTCACTTTCGCATTCTTCATGAATGGAGTCATGACAAAAACAGGTTGATACTTCACAAAGGTTTTAATCTTGTAAGTATTTCCCCACTCATCTACTGAGAATCTGGGAAACAGAACATGGTATAATACTGTACTACTGTAGGTTCACTGAAAGGGTAATCCTTAACTGAGAACTTCAAATATTAATAGCTCAAGTACCTATTCAAATGAATGACCAGCACTTCTGGGGTCCTCTCCAAGAACAATTTTTTCTGTGCTGACACATACTTGTGACAACACACACACTTGTAGCCCTGTATCAATTCTTCAGCAAAGAATTGCTTACAAGCTTCCAACAAAACAGGCTTTATGGGCACTGATAATATCTGGAAAGGAGCTGTGGTTGCTGACTCTCTTCTGCACTCACAACCAGTAACTGTAACATAAAATGTGTGTAAAATAATCAGTACTTACATTATTGGAGGACTAAATCTCAGAATGTAACAGTAATCAGTATGTCACTCTACCTGTGGTGCACAGTTCACCCTCAAATATCTTATGAATAGGGGTAGTGCGAAGAGATCTCACATTTAGCCTGGAAATATATGAAGACATGATATGTTTGAAATGGAATTCAAGTAATAGTACAATTCATTACAATATGCTGCTCTGGTGACTCACTCTAAATCACTAACAAACTGCAATGCTAGATTGTCCAGTAATTTCACCAGGAATTCGTGGCTGTCTTGCTGAGTTCCCTTGTGATAATCTGTCCAGAAAGCTAAAAACAAAACCAATCAAAGTGAATATTATGAAGGCAACCTTTCAAACAACTTTGCATTAAGAAACATCTTGATTTACTCACATTTAAGAGAGTTGATAAATTTGTCTGGATCAGCTATTTGTTTCAACCTATCACTATACAATTTTGACAGCAAGCAGAATAGACAGTCACAGTCTACTCGATGATGTGCATCACTTTTCAGACAGGCAACAAATGGTACACAATGGAAAAGAGCCTGAAAATTATTGAAAGATTGAAGTGATATGTTTTTCGTCTTTCAACAATACATTTTAAATCATGGAATACCTGCAAAGTGGATGCTGCAAAGCAAATGTTGTATTTGTTTATGATTCCATGACTCTTCAACGCTCTACTCTCTGCATCCCACTGATGGATTATTGGAATTGGGTAGAGGTCTATCACAATATCAACAGAGGAACTGTTGGACTACAACGGAATGCAAAATTTTAGAAGCCTTACAAGCGATGCAATATTTCAGCAAGTTCTGAAGTACTCACAGTAGTTAAGTCATCAAGACCACAAGCATTAATTTCATTCAGAATGTGGCGCCTCATACCAGGAAGCCAATCTATCGACGCAGTAATATCACGGCCCTCACACACCATTCTGGCATAATAGCAGACAAAGATACCACAGTCAAAGTCATTGGGCTGTTTTCCAATGCCTGTAGCACATCGTAGCCGCCACCTTCCTTCAAAGAAAGGGCCTGTTTTGTTTTTGTTCCTCCACTCAAATGAAAGATATTTCAATACATCCTGCAAACAGAACAACAAATAGTAAAATAAATAGATTTCAAAGGAAGAATATGATACTGAAGCATGCAAAAATATACATCTTGGCACATTACATTGAGACAGGTCATATTTTTCCCTCCCATGGAATCATAATAAGTTATATCCAAGGCCTTTTGTTCAACAACACACAAACACCAGTGTAGTCCTAAGTGGATTGGAATGAGAACCACTTGGCATTCGAATAAGTCAACCTATAAACAAGGTGAATGTAATTACAAATGATGATTCCAACCTTTCAATCAAGACAACACTATTTCAGCTTGTTGTTTACCTTCTTAGTCCAATTTTGCACACTCTTGAAATCACCCTTGCTAATTCTTTCTGAATAAAAGTGTGAATTGAAGACGTGGATTGACTTGTGTGACATACTTGACTTGAGGAGTTTCAAGTAGAACAATATTGTCTAGGGAAAACAATAAAGAAACATCACAAAGTTTGACATGAAAAAAATATTTAGAAGTGAAGACAACTGCCACAATTAAATACTAACGTCATCATCAAGCCATTCAGTTGACAGGAGATTTTTAAGCTGTTTTGCTGTTATACTGATTCCAAATTTCACTAGGACAATAGTTTCATCAGTGAGATTAGCAACATTCTGTAAACACAAACCGGATTAGCAATATGGAAAATATTTCCATGAGCAATAGTAATTTAAGTACATACCTCAATATTTAGCAAATTGCTAATGTGATAGCCTTCATTCTCAGGAATAGGTTCTTCATCACTGGAGATGACAATTGCTGGGGAAATCGGATCTCTTCTTGAATTAACAACTATGCCTAGGGTGATGTTTGTTTGGGATAGCATGACACTTGAATTATTTTCTGGAGAGACAAACTGTGGAGACATTTTCCGTTGACTTTGAATTTCAAAGAATAAAGTCTGAGTATTAACCAAATCCTGCAAAAGTGGGAGCAAATTAGTAATTGACAATAAGCTGTTTGTCAAATCTTCATTACACATTCATTGTTATTTTGCATACTTCATACGAGCTTATTGATAAAATTGCAGCAGATATTTCATCTGAACTAATGGATCTACTTGGAATCAAGTTCCATGGATGAAAAAATGTACTCGATGCATACTCAGCAGGCTCAGGTGGCATCAGAGGCACCAGTACTTGCTCTTGTTCTGTGCCTTTGAATGGACTTAGGGGAATAAAGGGCGTTTGATGTGGAGTAGCGGTTTCTTCCCCCGTGGTATTATTCTGCAAACAAGGTGAACAACAAAACATATTATCAGGTAATAATAACACATGCAAAAAAATCGCAGGTAGCTTATAAAATAATCTCATTGACCAGAGTTTGGTTCTACCTGTGTTGTAGAGATTGGATCAGGGGTATCTGGTTGATCTGGATCATCTGAAGAATCCTCTTCGCCCAGATTGATGATCATTGGCTTGGGTGTTGACCAGTCTCCAAATGGGCCCACTTGCTCATCATAGTCACGGAGGATCCTGGCTTCCACTCGTGCCACAACATTTGCCCACATTTGGGGAGTCACGGTTTGAAGGGCTTCCTTCCAAAGCAGGAGAACTGCTTTGGAATGCTTCATATCTGGCCACCTCTTTTTAATTTCGTCAATATGGGCATCATAGTACCTCTTGGTGATACCCCACACCTCTTCTATTGGCTGATATTCATAGTGATAGGGAGGAGTAAACAAGACAGCATGTCCTGCGTCTTCAATCAGCTTTCGGACAGGGAACACAGGTTCAACCTGCACTTCATCCTCACACATTTGAATGAGAGCCTTCTTGCTCAATGATTCATCTGCCTCAATGCCATGCTGAGCAAGCCATGCCACAATATTATTTTTTGCTATGTTCATAGTGGGCTGCTTAGTGAGTGGGTCCTGCATAAAACAAATACAAAATTAAATTGAAGAAACTCCAAATGTACATTTTCAAAAATATGAAAATGCTTTGCTAGTATGCAATACTTTCAGGACAGCATACAATTAATACACAATGGCCTGAACAAATTTAGTCTTGCACTAATACTCATAATCAAAATATTCTACACAAAATCTTCAATGATTACCTTTGAAAGTCCACATGCAACAAATATGTCTGCATTAAGTTTGTAATTAAAATTAAAACTACTATGAGTTAGGTATGGTTAGTCACAAAAGGTTCCACAACAACTACTCAAACTACAAAATAAACACACAAATCAAACATACTTATCATTGCATTCAAAACCCCATGTTAGTTTACCAACAAGACAGGGCATTCACATCATAATGTCAAAAATCTCCTTGCAGTAGCTCCTGAAAAGGGCTTGTCAGTACCTATGCGACAGAGAAGTTCCTAATAAATAGGATAGTTGAATGTGCAATGTTGGGTACTTCCTAGGAGATCTGCGAATAAATAAATCATCCCATAAAACAATTAGATGTAGGAAATATAGTTAAGTGACAAGATACCTGAAATTTATGGTAAGAGGCATTATCCATAATGAAGACAGATTTTTCCTTTGTATTTGGAATTACTCGACGTTCCATGCATCTGCTGAAGATGGTTCCATTCATATAACCATGGTAGTCATCTCCAGGTTCTGGTTTGTTCTTAGAATGGTATACCAGTGATGCTCCCGGAATGAAACCATCTTGTCCTCCACAATGGGCAATGATGTACCTGGCACCTCCAGCCTTTACTTTGGAGCGTTGGCACTCCCACTTACCATTACTCCAAATGTAGGCAACACCAGATCCATGTTCAAAAATCCAGGTTTCATCCAAATATTTCCTGGCATACTGTCCTTCATCATAATACTTTTTAAAAAGCTTCAGGAATGAGAATCGAACTGCAGCAATTCGTGGTGTTTCTTTGAGGTAAAGAGTACCGTCACGTCTGACAGCATAAAAGCCAATATCATGAAGTACTTTTCTCAAAGTCTCTCTCTTCCCATCAAATTCTATGCTTTCTTCCCTGGATAAATACAAGAGAAAAGACCATTGTAAAACAAAAATTAAATTGAAATTCAATAATACTTTATCCATGAGGATATTGAAAAATAAATTATCTCAAACTTGTATTATTACCTAATTATTGTAAGGAGGCTCTTTAATGTGAAGTGTTAGCCTGCAACACAAGAACAAAATGAAAATATACATTGAACCAACAACCAAATGTGATTAATTAAAGAAGAGTCAATACCTTCCCTATGGAGGCGAAGGATGAGGCTTCTGATGGCATCCTTTGTGAAATTGTCAATCTCTCGAATGGGCCTCTTTCTTACCCTGTCTTTTCCGGGAGTCAGTGGATGGATATGCTCAGTTAAAATTCGTCTATACTTCGAAACCATCCATTCACTGATACCTAGGCAATTCGCAACTCTACTCCTGAATTTTAAAAACATACAACAACCAAATGAGAAAATAAGATTGATTGCTTCAGGAATTCCAAATAAATAAGCCTTCAATTCAAACAATAAACTTATTAAAAATAAAATAAAAATTCACAAACCTATTTTGAGAAACGGGAAACAATGGCCCACCATTTAACCATTCTCTTGTAAAGTATTGCCATGCTTTGCCAACCATCCTTTGTGTCTGCCGATTAGGAAGCTGTCCTTTCATCCCATGCCGTTCTGCCCAAGGACTCAGATTTTTCAATCTCCTGCCTTTCTTTGGAGTCCTCTTATTTTTTTTGACAAACCTTGGCATTGTGACAAATTATGCAATTCTCTATTTCAAAGGACAATAAAGACACAACAAATGAGACAATCATAAACAGAACAATAACAAAAAAAGGTGTCACAATCTCCTTAAATATTAATGCAACAATTCTTGAAATACACTTTCAGTACATTTAATACAGAAGTGAGTGTTGACTGATTTTGTTTTGAAGTTGGTTTGCCGGGCAGCAGACGCCAGGAGCCGAGCCCCGAGCCGATGTTCGGCGCGCATGCGTGTTCGCTTCGGTCCGGGATGGTGGGGGTACGCACCGCAGCGGCAGTGGAGGGGAGGCGAGCTCTGAAAAGTGGGACCTTAGGCTGGTCTCACTATACAGATAAATGCTCTTTCTGACCCGATATTGCACCCAAATAGGTCAAGCCACACATTTCTGGATACCGAAACATTCAAAGATTATTTTGATGGACAATATTAGCTGTTTTGAAACGATTTGTCTATGCTTTTCGCCATAGGTTATTGATGCTCGCCGCCCGCTGTGACACAAATGGCTTCCCTCGGGTCTAACTCCTAAACTATTGAAGATAGATGTTGGGTCAAATCGAGGCGATTGTAGGTTAAAGTCTGAGCTTTCCAACGGTATCAATACTTTTTTGACCCGACCCACCCAGCTCCGTGAAGAGACCTGAGATTTTGGCCGGCTCTTCTCGGCCGGCCTGACAAGGAGTTCCGCCGCTCCCGTTCTCAGGTTGCTTCACGGAGCTGGGTGGGTCGGGTCAAAAAAGTATTGATACCGTTGGAAAGCTCAGACTTTAACCTACAATCGCCTCGATTTGACCCCACATCTATCTTCAATAGTTTAGGAGTTAGACCCGAGGGAAGCCATTTGTGTCATAGCGGGCGGCGAGCATCCATAACCTATGGCGAAAAGCATAGACATATCGTTTTAAAACAGCTAATATTGTCCATCAAAATAATCTTTGAATGTTTCGGTATCCAGAAATGTATGGCTTGACCTATTTGGGTGCAATATCGGGTCAGAAAGAGCATTTATCTGTACAACTGCGCGCCGGACCCCGTGCGTGAC
Organism: Frankliniella fusca; assembly: GCA_029379305.1. Taxonomy (NCBI): domain Eukaryota; kingdom Metazoa; phylum Arthropoda; class Insecta; order Thysanoptera; family Thripidae; genus Frankliniella; species Frankliniella fusca. The sequence goes on from JAHWGI010001079.1 coordinate 91,358, forward strand.
GTACGTACGTACATACGTACGTATGTGCATCGCTAACTTTACAGACCTCTGGGGCGGGGGCCGGGCGCGATGCGTGAACGAGCGTGAGCCGTGGGGCCGGGGCGGGGGCCGCGGGGGCCAGGCGCGATGCGTGAACGAGCGTGAGCCCTGGGGGGCCGCGGGCAGCGGCGAGCGCAGCGCCGGGCCTGGAGCCCGAGGGCTTTTTTTTTTTGGGGGGGGGGGGGATAAATTGTTCGAAAAATATCAAGAAAACTTTTGTTCTGTTCGTTTCAGTTGGAAGATGCAGTTCAAGGGCTGGGCGATCACTGTCTTGATGATATATCTGCCAAAGACATCAATGACTTGGTTGCCGTTGTAGCACCTGTTGAAGGTATTGCTAGTGCAAGGAAGAAGGAGAAAATATTTGTTTCTTCTGACCAGCCCGAGATTCTGCGTCTGACAACCCCCCAGGAAAACGATTCTCTCCTTAAAGTAAATTTGAAATCCCAAATAAGGACTGAGCTGCAGGTGCTTCGAGTCCTTGAAGTCATTACCAAGGCAAAACTGGTGGTGACTTTTATGAAAACTAGTGGTTTAAATGAGAGCATTGTGGCGGATCCCTCAAGCAGGAGGTTGAAACAAGGTGGATGTCTCTCTTGCACATGCTCCGTTCTTTTTACCACCATGAGAAAGGCCAGCCTGTCTTGACTCGTGGGAAATTTGATCAGGTAAGGAGAAAATATAGGTGTGATTGGAAATTAGGTGATGGGGGAATAGTTATTTGAGTCTGATGACAAATTTAGCACTAAAAGTAGGCAGACCCGCAACGCAGCGGCGCTCTGTGTTGAGCTCTGCGTTGTTCGCAAAATGTACCGCCTCTCTAGGGATACCCACTACGGCCCCGCTAGTGTTTGTCTTATTGACATTTTTTTTCAGATCAATGACATTTTAGAAAAGAAAGGAAAGGGTAACATAATACTATCAAAGGACGACCAGAACATAATGGGGGAACTGATTCCCATATTGTCCCGCTTTGAGGAGGCAATCAAGAAATTTGAGAGGGATAAGGAGCCGTCAATTATCCATGTCTATCCGCAGTACCTGCAACTGCAAGACGCTCTTGCTCCTCGCTTTGAAGACAGTGCTGTTATTGCAAATTTACGCAGTCTCCTTGACAGAGAATTGCTCAAAAAATTTTATGTGAACATTACTTCTCGCCACATGATCGGCATGTTCCTGTGGCCGAGGTTTGCAAGTCTGCCACATATATCTGTCGAGGAGCGTGCTGAAGTATGTTTCTTTTAATTTTTTTTGTAAATTATTTTTCTTAATATTGTTCCTTAATAATTTTGTAATTAACACAGGTGCTTGCATCTGTCCGCAAAATGTGCGCAGAGCAAGAAAGCTGTGTGCGGCGTAGAGGTACTTCTCCTGACACCCAAACCACATCCCCCAAAAGAAAAAGGAAGGGTACAGAAGAGACTCCGAGGAGGACGAATATGCTAGTTTAGGAGGCGGGGGTGGGACCCAGGTAAAACAGGATGAAGTCGACCGCTACCTTATGCTCGCGGCTAATAGCAGGGTAAAATCGAAGGACTTTCTAAAGTGGTGGAAAGAGCAGGTTAGTGTCGTATTTTTCTACGCGTCTTAAATGTAGCCTGTCGGTCGCGTGCTCGCGTGTAATCTAAATTGTTATTAAAAAATCTGATTGTAGAGCGCCCTTTTGCCTACTCTGAGTAGGGTTGCGCGAGCCGTCCTTGCTACACCTGCTTCCAGCGCGGCTAGTGAGCGGCAGTTTAGTGTGGCTGGAAGACTCATTTGTTATCTGAGAAACTGCTTGTGCCCCGAGACAGTGGAGGACATTATGGTCGTGCACAACTTTCTGAAGAAAAGAGGTTACCTTCCATATAGCTGCAGTACATTAAAATACAATATCATGAAAAAAAAGTGGTTTGAATTAATTTAGTCCTAAAAGAAGGAATGAGTACGAAAGGAATAAATGGCATCCCGCAATACCCATCCTCTCCCCCACCCTCCCCGTCCTCTCTCAGGCCACCGGCGCAGCGAGCGTCCGACACCGCGCGATCGCATGCGATCGCCAGCCGAGCGCTCATGCCCGTGTGCGGGCGATCGCAGAGCGATCGCGACCGAGCCCAGTACAGGCGGGCGCGGTGGGGCAGCGATCGCCTGGCGGTCGGGCCCTCGGGCGGGCCGGGCGGGCGCTCTGGGCGAAAACGCGCAGCTCTGTTGGTAGGCGAGTCCCACAACAAGGAGAAAGCTCTGCCGGCGCGGCGCAGCCGAGTGGAGGCAAATGAGGCTTCTTGTGACGAAATAAAAAAATTTAATAATAATGTTAATAATAATGTAATTGTTTATTTAGGTGGGAAATTCTCCGCTGGACGACCTTGTGAAGACTCCCTTGAGCTACACTGTCTTCGGATTTCCTACCAGCTTTCAGTATGGTATCAAATGTTAAGTCCCATTCAAACCCTAAAGTCGCCCTTAGAGTGGGGCTATCAACAAGAAAATGGCAGTATTAAGCCGAAATGGCGAAGAAAACCACAGTTTTCTGTAAAGAGCCTGGCCTTAACCAGATGTGCGTGCAAGGTTGAATGTAAAGGAAACTGTAGCTGCAAATCAACCCAGCCAAAAATGAAGAGTCGATTCGATGTCGATTCGTTGTCGTCATCGGTTATCGAGATTTTCTCGAAATTTCATGTCGAATCGATGGATATTTGTCCTCCAGATCGACATTGATTGTCCATCGAACTCATTGGTCGAATCGACATCGAAATCGGTGCTCGGATCGATGGGTGTTAACGACAAAATATCGATTTATTCTGGGTGGAGTAGGGGGTTGACGGGGTTGGAGAAACAACAATTTAGTAGAACAGTCTCTTTTAATTTCTAAGAATAAAGGGGGAACACATTAAACCGCAATAGACCATTCCAGTGAGCTGAGAGAGAAGGAAGAAACAAAGATGTCTTCACAGCCGTCTTGTGAATGATTGCCTGTCCAACAAGTATGGTATTTACTCTCAAAATAATTATAAGCATGCAAGGATTGTAAAGTGCTGGCCTTTCAAGACATGTTTGCAACTTCCTTTTCTTCTTTCGCGGCTCGCCGGAATGAGCCATTAAGTAGTGGACCCTTGGTAACCAGTTTAACATTTGGTGCAGGCACATACACATAAATAAGAACCAAGAGATCGTAACGTAACACAAATAACGCACTAAAACGAAGCTCAATTTCCAACTTTTTAAACTTTATTAAAGCGTTTCTCAGCAAGGGGCTCGTCGAGACGGACAGCATCCAGCTGGAAAGTGGGAAATTCTTTGCCGTGTCCGGCCCCCGCCTCCCACGGCGGGCACCACCGGCCGCCGGAACTCCCCGGCTCCCGCCAGAGGGCGCCGCCGCGTCCCTACCGGAGCCGACCTGTGCGGCCCGGCCCCGACGGAGACTCACTCTCTTCCCAGACCAGCCACCGTGGACCGGTCGTGCTGCCTGGGATTGCGGAGTATTATACCGAGCTAGTGTATTGTGTTGTAAGTCATCAGTTAGGAATAGTCTTGTGTCGAAGTGTTCTTGTATCAGTATAGTGTGACCATTAAACCAGTGTTCCATCACCAACATCTCCGTCTCTCTCTCCCACCTCGCCCGGACACAGCAGTGGACGACGAGGATGAGTGCATGACCGAGACGGCGACCGGCTCCCACTGTAAGTTTTTAGCCCTTCTTTTAACGCCCACTTGTACGGTTGACCGGCCACGCGCGGGCGCGTGTGCCGTATCAGCCACAGTGATATTGCCGTGCTGGCGTGCCGGACGGCCAGGGCATTTTCTCATATGACAACAGTGGGTGGGCCGATCGCGCTGTGTTACGGGGCGACCTCGTCGACGACGTCCTGGAGGCCAGCCAGTGAGATCTAGGGGGGAGGGGTGCCGTGTCCGGCCCCCGCCTCCCACGGCGGGCACCACCGGCCGCCGGAACTCCCCGGCTCCCGCCAGAGGGCGCTGCCAAGTCCCTACCGGAGCCGACCTGTGCGGCCCGGCCCCGACGGAGACTCACTCTCTTCCCAGACCAGCCACCGTGGACCGGTCGTGCTGCCTGGGATCGCGGAGTATTATACCGAACAAGTGTATTGTGTATTGTGTTGTAAGTCATCAGTTAGGAATAGTCTTGTGTCGAAGTGTTCTTGTATCAGTTTAGTGTGACCATTAAACCAGTGTTCCACCACCAACATCTCCGTCTCTCTCTCCCACCTCGCCCGGACACAGCATTCTTTAAAAATGTTGAGAAGGCTGCGAAAATCTTTACGGAGAACCTTAAAGAAAGCTTTCTGGAGAGGTGAAGAAACGGTCGTGGCTCTCGCCAGGCGGCTTTCCGTAAAGATACGTGTTTACTATATGGACGTTGGCGATGGAAAGCCTATTTCCCGACTGTTCGGCTCCAGTGGCAAGACTTTGAGGATTCTCTTTCGAGCTGTGAGCGGCAAAGTCCGCAATCATTATGACAGTGTCCTAAAATGTAAGAAACTTATTTCTTCAGAGGTTCACGTTGTAAGGATTTAAACATTAAGTTGGCAACATTGTCAGTATTACGATTGTACTTTGTTTAAAGTGTGCACGCCTGTATTTGTCCCGCCAAATGAATCAGTCCGCCATTAAACCTCTTGATAGAAAGACGTTCCTTTAATTTGAGCTACCCATAGTCAAATATGCCTACAGCATTTTAACAGATTATGAGACTGATTAGCGCAGAAAAATAGGCGGCGACTCGGACTTGTGTTTGCCGAAAGTTTTGTGTTTGTGCTCAGAAGATCAGAAGTGATACGAGCTAAACTCCTGTGAAGAAGTGTAGAAGACTAGCCGGTTGTACAAACTTTGCTGTGTGCTGTGTGAGTGCAACATTAGTTAGAAGATAACAATGGCTGAAGACGACGCCGTGAGGAAGTGCGTGAAACTAGACAAGTCGAACTACTTCTCGTGGTCGCTTGCGATCACAGCGCAGTTAAGACAAAGGGATTGCTGGGATGCCATTGAGCCGGGTTTCCTAGAGCCCGATGCCGAAGGAAGAATCCAAGATAATATTGAGAATTTCACCCCTGGCGAAATCAAGAAGAATGATAGAGCAGTAGGGCTCTTGTACCTGACGCTCACGTCGAAGACAATAAACTACATTGGATACTGCAGGGCTGCTCAATTTTGTGGCGGAAGTTAGAAAAGTTATACACAAAAGCAGGGCCTATTAATCAGACACTTATCTTTAGAGAGCTTGTGACTCTGCAGAAGACGGATGACATAGACATGGAAGAGTATTTCTCTAGATTCTTTAGTCTAAACCGTAGGCTGAAGACTTCTGGTTTCGAGTTCAGTGATCAAGTAAGAGCAAGATTTATCCTAAGTGGATTGCCGTTAGACAAGTATGAGATCATAATCACCACCATTGATCAGGAAGCTGAACTTGATCTCGAGGAAGTGATGGCCCGCATTATGGCTGATGAGAATAGAAGAGAAAGTCACGCTGCCATCAAGGCAAAAGAAGAAAAGGAGGAGAAAGATAAGGAATCAGTTGCGACAGCACTCACTTCCAAGTTTGAGAAGATGAATTTCAAGAAACATTCTCAAGGAAACAACCCCAACAAAGAAAAACGTTTTGTGTGCTTTGCTTGCAGAGAAACCGGACACATGGCAAAAGATTGTCCCTACTTTGAAGCTGAAGGGAAGAAAGAAGATAAAAGGCATTACAAAAGAAAAGATCCTCCCAAGAAGAATTTTAAGAAGAAAACAGCAAGAACAGCGGAACTAAATGAGTCAAGCACTGCTGATAACAATGACAGTTCAAGCAGCTCAGAAGAAGAAAGCAAAACTGCTAGAAAAACTAAGTATCTGAGAGCCAAGGCCTTTATGGCAAATAAGAAGACAAAACAATTGGAATCTGGAAGAAACATTTGCTACATTGACGGTGGGGCAAGTGATTATATGACTCCACATGAAGATCTAATTGAGAACCTAGATAGAGATTATGGAGGCAAAGTGAAAATAGCAAATGGTGTCTACCTGAAAGTGAAAGGACGAGGGAGTATGACTCTCAAATTAACTGAAGAATGTGACAGCACGTTGATTACCCTAAAGAAAGTTTATCTTGTTCCAGAGCTAGATTGCACTCTCATCTCAGAGAAGACTTGAAGAAAAGGGTTTCAAACTTGTCACAGAGAAGGGAGAAAAGAAGATCTATGATGGTAAAGAATTGTTCATGAAAGGGTTGTGGGATACCTCAGCCAAGATGTATAAACTAGACAGTGATTACTACATGGTAAATGGCCATAAAATCAACAAGAAAGAAGCTCCCAAGAAACAAAAGGGAAAATCCCTATCTGCAAATTTATGCACATCAGCAGAACTATGGCATGCTCGATTTGGCCATCTGCATGATCTACCAGAAGTGTGTGGGAACATCAATAAAGTAGAGAAATGTGATGTATGTCTAGAAAGCAAAATGAAGAAGAAGAGCTTCACCCAAAGTGAATCACACGCAGAGAATGTACTAGAACTGGTACACTCCGACGTTATGGGTCCTATGCCAGTTGAATCCATTGGAGGATCCAGATATGTTGTGACGTTTCTAGACGATCACTCAAGGTTTGCTGAAGTCAAACCAATCAGCCAGAAGAGTAAGACAATGGAGGCATTTGTTGCATTCAAAAATAAGTCTGAAAGGAAGCACGACAGAAAACTGAAAGCCCTCATGACAGATAAAGGAGGTGAATACTACAGTAACAAGTTTAGAGACTACTTGGAAGATGAGGGCATTGAGAAGAAATCGTACATCCCTGGAACACCGGCGCAGAATGGTAGAGCTGAGCGGCTGAACCTCACACTCATGAATATGGTGAGGGCTCCTAGGTTTTGGGCAGAAGCTATTGCATATGCTGCCCATCTCCGAAACAGGGCAAAGTCAAATGTCCTTGGAGGTAAAGCTCCCCTTGAACTTTGGAGATCTCTGGAGGACAGAGACGTGAAGAACTTGAGAGTTTTTGGTTGCGAGGCCTGGTCTGCTACTGACAAGAACAACAAGTTGGAACCCAGAGGCATTAAGTGCGTATTCATTGGCTTCCAGCCAGGGGTCAAAGGTTTCAAATTAGTTAAGCTGGAAACAAGCAAAATACTAGTATCAAGAAATGTTGAATTCTTTGAAAACTCCTTTCCTTACAAGAAGACCGAACCAAAACAGTGCATTCTGCAACCACAACACTCTCTCCCCGATGATGACAACAATCTCGAGAAGTTTTTCCTACAAGGCTTCGGTCTACAGGATGAAAAACTAGATGAACCACTCAGCACAGCAGACGAAAACAGCGGTGGAGAAGAGGAAAACTCTGAATTTCATCATTAAACAAACAATACTGAAGAGGAGGAAGATCACCATGACTCAGAAGGAAGAGAGGAAAACCATGAAAATGGACATCAAACACCACCTTTGCGTCGTTCCTCGAGAGTTCCCAAACCAAATAGGAGATACCATGATGGAAACTGCTGTAGTACCATTCATAACCCCAAAAGCGACTTGTACAAGGAACCTTCGAATGTCAAAGAAGCTTTAGAATCCAAAGACTCAGAGAAATGGATTATAGCAATGGATCAAGAACTGCAAACATTCCATGACATAGAAGCTTGGGACATCATCAAGAGACCTGCAGGGAAAAATGTTATATCCTGCAAGTGGGTTTTCAAAACCAAGACTGACAGTAATGGGAAAATCTAGTACAAGGCAAGACTTGTAGCACGAGGCTTTACCCAAATCCATGGCGAAGATTTTACCAACACCTATAGTCCAGTGGTAAAGAAGCAAACTCTAAGATGTATGACAGCAATTGCAGCACAGAGAAATTGGGAGATACATCATATAGATGTTGATTCTGCCTACCTCAATAGCAAACTCAAAGAAGAAGCTTACATGGAGCAGCCACCTGGATACCAGATCAACAACCCAAGCAAGTATGTTTGCCAGCTCAACAGGAGCATTTACGGACTTCATCAATCAGGCAAAAATTGGAATGATGACCTAAATGACACCTTACTGAAACTCGGCCTGAAGAGATCTCAGTATGATCCTTGTGTATATTTGTCAGATGACAAAAACGTAATTGTTTGTGTCTATGTTGATGACTTCTTCGTGACTGGTACAAAGCAGAACATCAAGCTTTTCAAGAAGATGCCCAGTAAAAGCTACTCCGTAAAGGACCTAGGGGAGGCGAAGAATATTTTATCCATGAGAGTTGTCAGAGACAAGAAAGGTAGAGTTTACCTGGACCAGACTAAGTATATTGAGGACACACTGTTCACATATCCCAATGAAAAGGCACCAGCCGTTACCACTCAGTCACCACCACGCAAGAGTGAAGAGGACTTTAGTGTCCCGGGGTGAAGGATGGTGACACACAGCTGGTGGTACAAGATTTATTCCAGGCACCGACACGGACACTATACATGAGCACTGATCAGACTGACACAGACTGACACTATAACACACACACGGACAACTATCACACACGAACACACGGGATTCCTACTGCCGCACCGATGAAGACGGGAGCCGAGCAGTAGGAGAAGTGGAGACAGGGCGGCTGCTGCCGCTAGCTGCAGAGCCTCCCGGCCGGCGCCCTACGCGCCCTCTCTCGGCCGGCTCCGGGAGCTGTGCCCCGGGCGCGGGAGCGCGCGCGGACACAGCATCCCTCCCTCTTTAGGGGGGGAGCCCCTGGGTCGCCCCCTAGGTGTCGGGCGTGCCCAAGAAATAGTCCTCGAACTTTTTGGGGGGGCGGCGCTCGCGAGCTCGCCGCGTCAGTTCCCCGCGGGGCGCTTCCTCTTCCTCACTCTCCCTCTCCCCCTCCGAAAGGATCGGGAACTCGAGGTCCAGCTCTTCATCGGTGTCCTGGCGGTCCTCGGCCAGGGCGTCGGTGCCAACTGCCTGGGCGCCGTCCCGGCCGGCGGTGGCTTCGTGCACTCCCGCCGGGGTGGGGGGCGAACCTGGCGTCTCGCTTGGTGGCCGCGGCGCGGCGCTCAGCACCTCGTCAATTTGGCCGAGGATATCGTCCGGGGCAACCTCCGGACACAGGGGTGGCAGGGTCGGGTCGAAGACTCCCGGCGGCCAGGTGGGCCGGGGGCCCCCGAACGCCAAATGCTGGAGCTTTTGCTGCCGGTACTTTCGCTTGTCATAGGACGTCGTACCCGGCGGCCAGATGATGGAGCTTCCTGGCGTTGATGGCGTTCGCGCCCCTGAGCCAGCCCCCGGCGGCGTGCTACTTGTTCGCTCCCGGGGCGGCTGTTTCGGTGCGCTGGAGGGGTGGGTCTGCCAGTTCGGTCGGGGGAACGGCGTCATTGACGGCGGGCGGCCGCGGCCCCGGGCCGGGGGCGTCGACGGCGACGCACTTGCACCCGGGGATGGCTGAGGGCGGGCGCTTGTCTCGGCGTGTCCTGACACGGGGGGCGGCTCGTTTGGGTCGTGCCGCCGTGACCCCACCCTGTCCGGCAGTGTCAGACGTATGCGGCCCCCGTCGTTCACCCACACAGGGGTCCTCGCCTCTTCCTCCCGTCGCGCCCTGAAACCTCGTCCGCGCCCCCGCACAGCGGGCGTGGGTGATAGCGCCCGTCCGCCCGGAGCCTGTTCTCTTGGCGCTTTGAGTCCTCGTCCGCGCCCCCGGGCCAGGAGACCCATTGGTGCCTCGCTCCCGCCCGGCGCCTGCTGGACCCGGCAGCCCCAGTCGTTGCTCCCCATGGGGGTGCTTGCCCACGACTGTCCGGAGGGGTGGGTGGCTTCGTGCTCTCCCCACTCCTCGATGGTGACGTGGATGTCCTCTAACTCAACCTTCAGTTGGTGGGCTCCGGGGCCGTCGTCGTACATCGGCTGGGGGGAAGGGGGGGCAGGCGGTGAAGACTCATCCTGCTCCGAGCTTATGAGCCGGCGTCGGACTCGCCGTGGCTCCTCCTGACTCGGGCCCTGCCTGGGCCGTTTGTCACTGGGACTTGGTTCGCTCTGGCGGCGTGAGGTGGCCATGTGCTCTCCCTCACGCCGCGAAAGCTGTGCTGGGTCGCGGCCAGTGCTCAGAGCTCGGCGACCGGCGGGGCCGCGGACCTGGTCGCGGGCGCCGTGGCCACTCCGGTGCTCTCGTCGGCGACCGCTGGCCCCGCGGCGCTTGTCGTCGCGGCCGCGTCCGCCGCGGCGCGAAGCCTGACGGCGTAGCGCCCCGCGGCGGCGGGGGCTGAGATCCCGGCGACTGCGGCGGCCGCTCGCCTCGCTGCTGGTCGGCGTGGCGGGTCGGCGCCGGGCTCCTCGCTGAAGGCCGTGCGCTCCCTGGTGTTGTGGGGTGGCCTTGTGCACTCCCCCCGGCGCTTGCACGATCACCGAGCGCATCCGCGGCGGCGACGCGCCACCCTCGTCCGCGGGCAGCGAGTCCTCGCCGCTCGACGGCGGGGGCCTTCTTGGTGGCGATCCGGCACCGTCCGGGGAAGGAGCCCTCCTCGGCGGCGAGTCGTCGCTGTCCGAGGAGCAGGACGGCACGGGTGTCCTCGGGTCGTTCCGGGAGAGCCCATGTCCTGGCTGCGGCGTTTGGATCTCGTGGCCGCGGAACGCCGGCGGCGCCCGGCTTGGCGCGGGCCTCACAATCCGCCCGCTGGGCTGGGACGCCCTCTGGCGCCTCCACAGCTGCGCCTGGTGCCGATGTTGCGGCGGCATGTCCTGTAAGGCAGGAAGCACTGAATAAGTGTTGGCGCCGTGACATTGCAAGACTGTGCCGGCCGCCCACTGCGGCTGGCCCTTGGGCGCGAACACCCTATACCATACGGCGTCCTGGGGCTTGAAGCGCGGGGCGATTCCGCTCGGCCCTCCCCGCGGCTGGAGCTTAGGGTTGAGCTTTTGGATAGGGTGGCGCGGTGGGCGTCCCATTAGCAGCTCCGCCGGGGATTTGCCCTCTGGGCCCGGGATCAGGCGGTGCATCTGCAAGATGGCGGCCAAGCGCATCTCGGGCGTGCCCTGGGTGTTCTTAGCCAGCATCTGCTTCAATGTTTGCACCGCCCGTTCCGCCGTCCCGTTTGAGGGCGGGTGGTTCGGGGGTGAGTGGAAGCACTCGATACCTCGCTCCTCGAGAAATTTTAGGTATTCTTCCGAGCGGAAACATGGCCCGTTGTCTGAGACTACCATGTCGCAGTCGCCGTGGATCGCGAAAGCGTTGGAGAGGCACCTAATGACCTCCGCCGCGGATGGGCCCCTGGTCCAGTAGGCCTCGATCCAGTTAGTGGCTGAGTCGACGGCCACAAACAAGTAGTGTTTGTTAGTTGGCTCCGCAAAGTCGACATGGACCCTACCCCAGGGGCGGGCCCGCGGCCAGGGCACCGGGGGAGCTGGCGCTTCGTTCTTGTGGGCGTAGCAATCCACGCACGCACGCACCTGGCGTTCGATCTCCCCCAAAATCCCGGGCCACCACAAGGTGTCTCTGGCGAGGCGCTTCTCCCTCACCATGCCGGGGTGTCCCTTGTGCAACCTGTCCAGCACGGCCTGCTGCAGGGTGCCTGGTATTATTACTCTCGACCCCCACAGCAGGCAGTCGCGCAGCGTTGAAATTTCCTCCCTTCGTTGAAAATAGGGGCGCATATCCTCCCCTGGGCATGTTTCCGGCCAACCCTCCACGGTGTACTTTCGCACGCGCTCAAGCAGCGGGTCGCGGCGCGTGTGCTCCGCTACCGTCGCCGCGGAGAGGACGGCTGACTGTGTCCTCTCCACCTGTGTGAAGTACGCCGTTGTGACGTCGTCCTCAGGCTCGGTCCGCGGCGCGGGCAGGCGGCTCAGCCCGTCTGCGTTGGCTAGTTCTTTGCCTGGCCGGTAAACCACCTTGCAGTGGTACCCCCCCCCCCCCCCCCCCAGCGTTAGTAAACCTCGCAGTATACGCGGGCTGAGCACTGGTGAGGCCGCGTTCTGTACAAGCCCCACCAGAGGTTTGTGGTCCGTATACACCGTGAATTCCCTGGCGCTTACGTATTGATGGAAACGTTTCACCCCAAAGAGCACAGCTTGGAATTCTTTATCCAGATGGCTGTAGTTCTTTTGGGCTGCTGTAAGGGTACAGGATGCGAACGCGACCGGCCCCTCGGACGAGTCCTCCAGGATGTGGGCCAAGACTGCCCCCATGCCGTACGACGAACTGTCTACGCACATGATCAAGGGGAGGTTCAACGAGTAATGGCACAACACCGTGTCGCTACTCAATATGTCCTTCGCGGTCTGAAAGGCGGCCTGGTGCTCATCCTTCCAGACCCACGGTGTGTCCTTTTTCAGAAGGTCATAGAGGGGGGCGAAAATTGTTGCCCGGTTGGGAAGAAATCTATCATAGAACGCAATTTTTCCCAACCAGCTCAACAGCTGCGACGCGTCGGCCGGTGCCGGTGCGTCGCGGAGGTCCTGCACCCTCTCCGGCAAGGCGCGAAGACCTCGTCCCGAAACCTCATGGCCGAGGTATCTGACGGATGTGACGCCAAATTCGCACTTCGAGAATTTCAAACGCAGCCCCGCGTCGCTGAGCCTGGAGAGCACTTGGTGTTCCAGCGCCAGCAACTCCGTGGGGTTAGCGCCGGCCAGCAGGACATCGTCCAACAGGACGACCACATGGTCGATCCCGGACAACAGGTTGTTAATTGTCCGCTGAAAAATGGCCGGCGCCGTGGACACCCCAAAAGCCAAACGGTTTACCTTATACTAGGAGTACGTGCGGCAGGCACGTAGTTGCTGAGCGAATTGAGAGTTAAAAGAAATATACCCAACCCAACCGCCGTTTTGGTAGGCAACCCACAAGTCAGTCAGTCAATTACGGAGGAGGGGGGGGGGGGTAGAGGGCAGAGGGGGAGGAGAGGGACATCCTCCTCGCGCGCCGCAATTCAAGCAACGGCATTTGCTGGCCGGCCCCCGCCCTGCAGGCAGGCGCTATAGCTAGGTAGCGCTGAAATTTGAGTGGAGGCCCCCACCTACCCCCTCCATTTTACCCCCACCCATCTGAGATCAGGGGCAGGGGGTAAGTATCATTTACATGTTTAGAAAGAATGCACCTGCATCACATGCTGACAGTCCCCTCACCTCTCATTCTCTATCCTTCTGAATTAATTTTGCCCTCAAACCAACTCACATGAATCCATGGTAAGCCAGAAATGGGTTTCTTAGAAGAGGCCAGTAACTTTAAATACAATCAAGACATTCACAAAGACAAAGGACCTTTGAATGATGAGGCGTATCTATTTTGAAATGAATGTCAGCTATTAAGAATAGAATTAAAACAATTGTGCCATTTCAATAGTTATATGGCTGTATATTAGTAATAAGTATGTACTTCAATATTTTAGAAAGACTGTTTTAAAGTAAACACTCCTGGCACAACTAATACATTACAAGTATGTGTCTCATCTAAATCCTATCCACAGTGTCGCCCCTAATATTTGTAAGGGTCAACTCTTTTTAAAATAACCATGTTTTCAAAATAATTTTTTTCTCTATCAATAACTTAGTGGAGTGAACTTTTTTCAATCTGAATTCTTAGGCATAACGGATCAATGAGTAAGTTTGGGTAAGCACATGATGTAGCTCAGTCAGAAATCGTATCCCTGGGAAATACGGAGTAGGTTAGGAACAAAATGCTACATAATTTACCAAGGTAATACCCAAACTCTTTTCTTGTTTCTTGTTAGGTTTAAGAGTAGTAAGATTTAAATACTCAAACCACACTTTTATATACTATCTTTAGTAGAATAATGAGACACCAAATATTCAGTTTACGATTTAGAAACTTTTCATTCTTTTTTATTACAAATGCCTATTGTCGTATGTCAAAAATGGGCACACTTCCACTACTACAATTAAATATACACACCGCACTAAAGAAATCGTTCAGCTGGGGTTAACTTGGTGGCGCAATAACAAATTAATACGCTGGGGAACCAAGCAAGCATTCAAAACTAAATCAAACAAAATATATGGAAATCATACTGCTGTTAGTAACTCTCACTTGTCAGGCCATAGGGTTTACCTGATTTCAATACTCAGACCATACTCTAATGTTCACCAAACAGTTTCACAGCTTCACTGTAAACAACATTGTCTATCTTATTAGGTTATGTCACCCACTCACCTAGCAAGAACACAACCAAGTTGCATCGATACTGGCTATCATTTCAGTAGTCCGTGACGTTCATTTCACAAATCCAAAGCAATAAAAAGTATTTTGAGGCACTACCATTCTCACTTCTCCCCAAGCCACAGACGTACACAAACAACAAATCACTCGAACCCACACTTCTACACAATGACGACACTTGAAACTTCGTGCAGCGACGTCCGCAACCTTAAAAGCGACTTCAGATTGCATATTACGTGAAAAAGACTATTAATTATTTAATTCGATGGTGTAAACAGCCGAGATGTACGCCGAGTTTGCCTTTTTCTGAGCATGGCTGACGCGAAGTAGTTCCGGCGCTGCCGCTAGGTGGCGCTATCTCTCAATGTCTTTAAAGTACTCTCCCTGCCAACCTTCCAAAAGTGAATTTCAAATTAAACTTTTAAATATTTCAAACTCATTTAATTTGGACAACTTGGATGAATATTAAAGCGCTGAAGTTAGCAGATTGCGGAACACTACCGCTTTTTACGATTACTTCTGTACTTTAAGAGGAGAACCGGCGACGACAGACTAACAGACAGACAGACAGACAGACAGACTCACGACCAAGTACACTTCCGATCCCCTGCAGGAGTAAGCTTCGCTTCGCTCAGCGAAAACCGCGGTGAGTTGCTATTGTAAGGCACTCAGCTGTCTGGTCCGTGACCGGCAGCTGGGCGTACGCGGTCTCCAGGTCCAGCTTAGTGAACAGCTGACCGTTGGACAGCTGGGCAAACGCCTCGTCAAGAGTCGTCAAAGGATAGGGGTCAGGATGTAGGGCCTTGTTTACAGTAAGTCTGTAATCCCCACATATCCTGATGTCCCCATCGGGCTTATCGACGGTCACGAGAGGCGTTGCCCACCGTGCGAAGGTCGTCGGGCTGATCACTTTCGAAGCCTCCAGCTTATCTAGCTGCGCCTCGACCGGTTTCTTCCGTGCGAAAGGGACGGGCCGCGCCCGGAGGTGGATCGGCTTAGTGCTCATATCCAAGTCCAAGTGCACCGGGGGCCCGGTGTAACGGCCGAGCCCCGGGTGAAAGCAAGAGTACTTGTCTTTGTACCCTTCCCGCGCACCCTCCAACCCGCTGTGTGTGCGGTCCTCTTCGGGGTGGCTGCGGAGGGCTGCTAGCGGTGGAGGGGGGGAGGTGGCTTTGGCAGCGCCGCTCGGGGCCGTGCCCCGCCCTCTGGGTGGAGGGGGTGACTGACCCGTGGGCCTTTCCTCTGCCCACAAAATATTGGTTTCAGTTGGGCCCTCGCCGTGCATAACCCTGAAACCCAGCTGCCAAAACCAGTCCCGTCCCAGCAGGGTCGGGCCTTTTCCCCTGCCTATGTAGAGTGTCGTGGTGATTGTTTCGTAATTATACGAGGCCTGAACAATCACCTGGCCGAGGACCGTTACCGACGATCCGTTCCAAGTGCGGAGCCGCAGTTTGCTTGGCTCGATGGTCACGTTCGGCCACAGGCGGCGGAAAGTCACTTCATCCGCGATGCTGGCCCCCGCCCCGGTGTCGATCTCCATGACAACGGGTATACCGTTCACGAAGATGGTCACCTTGATGGGCTCTCGGGGATGCCGCAAAGTCACCCGGCTCGTGTGCTCGGTGACTTGATAGATGTAAACAGTCGGATCGGTGGCCTCCTGCTCACCCGACCCGGACTGTCCCTTCGCGGTTTCCGTGTCCTCCGCCCGTCCCGCCCCTGGCTCCGCCTGACCGGTGGCCTCTAGCTCTCCCGGTGCCGGCTGGAGTTCAGGGAGCGCGTCGGCTGCACCTGGGGCGTGCTCCTCGGAGCCCTGCCCCGCCCCTTGGCCCGCCTCACCGGTGGCATTGAGCTCTCCCGGGTCGGCCGCTGGGCTAGGGAGCGGCAGGTCAGCGTCGGCTGACAGGTCCTCAGTCTGAGTCTGGCTCTCCTCCCCCTCTTCCTGAACGACTTCCGTATGCAATAGGAAGTCGTACGGCTCAAACTCTTCCATATGGTTCATGAACGGGGGCTCGCCCTGGCCTCCCCGTCCCGGGGCCTCATGCTCCCGGGCAGGGTGAGTCCTACCCCTGCCTCGTCCCCCACTAGGAGCGTTGTTTCTGGTGAAAGGGTCCTGCCGGGATTGCCAAAATAACCTTGCCCCCTGGGCGTGGGTGGAGGGGGGGTACCCGTCTCCCAGAGGGAGAGGGGGGTACGCGTACTCGCCGGGTGTGGTCTCGTACACTCCACCCGGCGCGACACTTCGTGCCCCATATTCCTCCGATTCATACCCCGGCCACCCCGCCTGCTCGCCGGCGTGCTCTACATAATTTTGTAGTTGAGGCGCGCTGCGCCCGCGGCCCCCATCCTGTGCGGCCCGTGGCTCTGCGCGCCCCGGCGGCCCTGACCGGCACACCCGCCCTAGGTGGCCTACCTTGCCGCACACCCTGCACACTGTCTTCGCGAACGGGCAGCGGGAGCGCTCGTGTTTCCCCCCGCACCCCGCACACGGACTGAAGGCGGGCCGGCGGCCCTGTTCCCACTGGAGTGCAAAAACATCCACATCCACATCGTCGAAATTTGACGGGTCCGGGGGCGCGTCGTCTGGCATCGTGCTCTCGACGGACGGCCCCAGGCTCCCCGCGGTGGGGGCCCCGTGCCATGCTTGTTGCAGCATGTGGCATGCCTGCTGGGGCGCTTGATGTGGAATGTGTACGTGGGGGGGCGCGCCGCTGTACTGCTGCTGCCCCGGCCACGGGTAGGCTTGGCGTCCGTACGGGTACGGGGCCTGGAGCGAGTTGCAGGCTGCCACGGTCCCCGGGCCCGGCGGTGCGTATTGGCTGTGTGCCTGGGGCTGGCTGGGCGGGTAAATAGTACACCACGCCCCCGAGCCGTTCCCCCGCTCATAGGACACAAGCACATCAATACACTTCGCCAAGGTGTATTCTTTGATTTTTCTGTTCAATTTGGCTCGGGCCGTTGGGTCGAGGGCACCTCGCGTCAGCTGCAGCTTGAGGCGCCCGTTCAACCCGAGGTCAAAATCACAATAGGACGCGAGCCGGCGTAGGTCCGCAAGCCATTCGTGCACCGTTTCCCCTGGCCGCTGTCGGCGCTCGAGGAAAGCTTCCTCCGCCGCGGCCGCGTTCGGCTCGGTGGCCTCATACCGGGCTCGCAGCGCCGTCACCACGTCATCAAAATTGATCATCGGGTTCGAAATATCCCTCGGGTACATGGCGTCCGCGATCGTGCCAAAAACCTCCGCCGAGCAGATTGGCACGAAAGCCTTTTTTCGTTCCGCCTGGGTCTCGAACCCCTGGGCGTCCAGAGCGTAGCGCAGGCGTGCTTCGTAGCGGTTCCATCGCTCCTGGCCCGGTTGGAAAGAATCAAAACGGAAACGCACCATGTTGACCCCAAGTCGTGGTATTTACTCTCCGACTTATGCAAACCCTTTCGACCACCGATACCCACGCGGCTTATTGCACTTCGTGGGTGGGGGCGGTGTGCGACCCGGGTTTGGTCGGCTTGCGTTTGTTGTCGCCGCTCGGACCCCACGTGGCGTGTGCACTCCGTGTGTCAGTCGAGCTCGCAAGTGGCCGGCAATGTGGTTAGTCACGTGATAAAAACAAGCCGTTTGTACGGCGGTCATAGACTAAAACCGACAAAATGTCCACAAGTCCAACAGTAAAATGGAGCTGCCCGCAGCACCAACCACTGCCCCGCGCGGCGTCGTGCACTTCGCGGAGCAGGTGGTAGATTAAAAACAAAACTCACCTCGTCGTCACTTTAGTGTCCCGGGGTGAAGGATGGTGACACACAGCTGGTGGTACAAGATTTATTCCAGGCACCGACACGGACACTATACATGAGCACTGATCAGACTGACACAGACTGACACTATAACACACACACGGACAACTATCACACACGAACACACGGGATTCCTACTGCCGGACCGATGAAGACGGGAGCCGAGCAGTAGGAGAAGTGGAGACAGGGCGGCTGCTGCCGCTAGCTGCAGAGCCTCCCGGCCGGCGCCCTACGCGCCCTCTCTCGGCCGGCTCCGGGAGCTGTGCCCCGGGCGCGGGAGCGCGCGCGGACACAGCAAGGACAACCACCAAGATCAAGACCCATTTGATCCAAAATTATGTAGATCTACTATGGGATCTCTTTTGCATTTATCCAACAGTACCAGGCCAGACATTGCATTTGTTGTAAACAGGCTTTGCCAGAAAAATGCCAAACCCTTACGAAGAGACTGGAATGAAGCGAAATATCTTCTAAGATACCTGAAGGGAACCAAAGATCTTAAACTAGTCTACACCAACACTGAAGACCAACTAGAGGTGTTTGTTGATGCCGATTGGGCCAACGACAAGAGTGACCGGATACTGTTTGTCATTATCTGGAGCCCCTGTTAGCTGGAGAAGCAAGAAGCAGACCTCAGTCAGCCTATCCACAGTAGAAGCTGAATATATTGCCCTAAGCGACGCTTGTAGAGAAGTCACTTAGATCAGTAGACTTCTGGCTGATCTAGGTTTTGAGCACCTAGTAAACAAACCCATCAAGGTGTCAGCTGACAATAAAGGAGCCATGAGTCTCGCTGAAAATGTCATGTGTTCTGACAGAACTAAACACATCGACGTCAAGTATCACCAAATTCGTCAACTTATCAAGAAAGGAGATATTGCCGTACACTATGTTGCATCCAAAAGCAACAAAGCGGACATCTTTACCATGACCCTCAATGCCAAGACAAATTGGTATTGGTGCCAAAGATTAGGACTCAAGTAAACCAGCAAATTTTACTTTGTAAAATTGTCAATTGTCCACCTGAATTTGTCCAATAATTGTTCCTTATTTTGTGATAATATTGATATGCTAATTAAGATATATTATCATTGTTTGTGTTTTCTTTATTGTGATTGTTCTTCTATTTTACTCGTGTTTACCTTTATCTTTAAATCTTTTTTTGTTTTGACAAAATTTTGATTACTTTGATTATTAAACATGTAAAACTTTCTCAAAAAGGGGAGGTTTTAGGATTTAAACATTAAGTTGGCAACATTGTCAGTATTACGATTGTACTTTGTTTAAAGTGTGCACGCCTGTATTTGTCCCGCCAAATGAATCAGTCCGCCATTCAACCTCTTGATAGAAAGACGTTCCTTTAATTTGAGCTACCCATAGTCAAATATGCCTACAGCATTTTAACACACGTGTCGCTGCAAAATCGGACAACGTTCACTCGTCACTGCGAGATCGGACGACGTTCATATACACACTAAATGTCAATGCACTTTTCTATGGACAATTTTGATTTCAACCCGAGCTGGCAACAAATTAGCGTACCGGCTGTTTCTTTGAATGCGTAATGTCGTGTATTGGCAACCCTGCGAAGTGTTTACCTTGGATGTGTCAGAGTGCGAATAAATCAGTTGTCATACAGACCTCGCTCGCATCAGTTCAGTCACCTGGCCTCGCCCTGCTCCTGCTACCCTGTCCACACACCTTCAGACCACGTTTACTAGGTCCACCATCCTAATCAATCCGGCTCAACGAGTACCATAACACAACACGTAACACTGTTGCGGGTTTGCCTACCCCATTCGCCCGTAAGGCACCATGGCCCCTGCAGCGCTGGCGAGTATGCCATCCCGCAACAGTGTGACGAATTCAAAGAAACACTCGGTACGTATGGACAATTTGTCCACAGTTATGGACAAATTTTATGTCCAATTGGACATAATTTAATTTTTCTATAGTTGGTAACGTTTAAAGATGTCTGTAGACTGTCGGCAAAATTGCTGCTAAACAGTCCACTATTCACTGTCTGAAAATATAACGGGAATTTAAACGGGATGGACCGATAATTTTTTAGCCGGTCTGAACCGTATTTAAATTTTCGGGACGACCGTACCAGAAAAATAGGGACCTAATACCCTACACTCAAATAACGGACCGTCCCGTACACCAAAATCTCGTATTTTGGTTTTTCTATGACTCCTAGAGCATTTTTTTAGGCACGAAGTAGCCTTATGGTTTTGTCTCAGGATCCGATTTTTTTTTTATCAGTGTGGCCCCTTACCTAAATAAAGATTTTTCTATACGATTTCGATAAGACTTGGCAGAGAGGTACAACTTAATTCCCTTATTTCACTGCTGAAATGCCAGGCCAAAGTTAGCGGCCAATTTTGAGAAATTTCGATTTAAAATCTTTATTTCTATGGTAATACTCGACTCGTCATGGAGCCGAGTCGGCTCTGACCAATAACATTATTTCGCGTGAAAGTCCAGCCAATGAAAACGGTCGCCTGTTGCTTTGTACCTCGATATCCAAAAGTGTCAACGCAAGGAGTGGTCACGTCAGAATCGTTGCAGATTCACGCCATGTTAAAGGGTTCACCACCAGGAGACTTTCAAACGTGACCACTAGCTGGCCGCCGTGGCTCCTGATTGTTGGCTGGGACTGTAATTTGGCCTTGGGCGGGGCTTGCGACAATACCGCCAACCTCAGAGTGAATCCTCAGCTCATGTTTTCATTAAAAGATACAAATAAGTCTACTCTTGTGTTCCGTGGTATTGCGTGGATGCTTCCACAGTTCTTTGCTACAGGCCTGCAACATCATTTTACGTTGTTACTAAATCTAAAACTAGCAAAATATATTTTGAGTTGGTTTGAGTGGACACCAAGGCGGCGTTGTTTATAGCTGGCCCGCTCGGCGCCATGTTTGTGTTGGAAATGTAAGGCGGATAAAATTCACGATTTGGGCTCTCACAGAGAGTTTTGACCTAATATTTTAATTGTCTATTTCATTTAATGGTAAGTGTGTGGCAAATGTGAAACTAGGACCCTTTAATTCTTGGCTGGTGGTTCGATTTAGTGGTTGTCAA
The DNA here is from genome assembly GCA_029379305.1 of Frankliniella fusca. NCBI lineage: Eukaryota > Metazoa > Arthropoda > Insecta > Thysanoptera > Thripidae > Frankliniella > Frankliniella fusca. The sequence goes on from JAHWGI010001079.1 coordinate 112,378, forward strand.
GGCGGGTTGTTGACAGCTGGCCCGCTAGGGGGCTGGCTCTCACCAAGTCTGCCTCTGCGTTCCTTGTGAATGTGTAGTGCCTCCCATACCTGTGTGCTAAAGAACTGCAACATAACTTAAGATCGTCACGAAATTAAAAACTTGCCAAATATATTCTAGGTTGGTTTGAGGCGGACGCGTGAGGCGCCGTGTCGCCGGCCCCGCCGGCCCTCTTTCAAGCATGGCCGCCCCCCCTGTAAAACGAAACCTGTGCAGAACACTGCTCAGCGCGTGCAAATCGTAGCAGAGCCTGTGCGAAAGGTCATGAAACCTGTGCGTACTCCGTGCAACACGCGTGCAAAACCGAGCGAATCTCTGCTCTGAGTGTGCTCCGCGCGTGCTCCGTGCGTGTCGCGCGTGCTCCGTGCGTGTCGCGCGTGCAAAGGTGTGCACGCCTCTTCTCCTCACTCGAGTCGTCCCCTGATGACCACCTCAACAGAACACGATTTCCCGGTCTCGGGGCTGTGGGAATTCTAGCGCCGAAAACCGTTTTTCTCTGCGACGTCAGGTTCCCGAGATACGAGGACGTACCACGACGTACCGGGAGCTCCGCGCCAAGGATACGTTCACATTTAGGAGGCCAAAGTGACCCTGGCGCCTTTCTCGTTGGGTGTCCGGGACTTCTGACTTCATAATTAGGTTCCACAGGCTGTGGCGCTTCTGTAGACACCTCTCACACCCTTTGTCACCTGACATTGGGGTTTGGCGGCGTCCTTAACAGTCTGATCCTGTTGAACACCACATATTTACAGGAATGCACAGTTTTAGGACGCTGCCAAACCCCAATGTCAGGTGACAGAAGGGTGTGAGAGGTGTCTACAGAAGCGCCACAGCCTGTGGAACCTAATTATGAAGTCAGAAGTCCCGGACACCCAACGAGAAAGGCGCCAGGGTCACTTTGGCCTCCTAAATGTGAACGTATCCTTGGCGCGGAGCTCCCGGTACGTCGTGGTACGTCCTCGTATCTCGGGAACCTGACGTCGCAGAGAAAAACGGTTTTCGGCGCTAGAATTCCCACAGCCCCGAGACCGGGAAATCGTGTTCTGTTGAGGTGGTCTTCAGGGGACGACTCGAGTGAGGAGAAGAGGCGTGCACACCTTTGCACGCGCGACACGCACGGAGCACGCGCGGAGCACACTCAGAGCAGAGATTCGCTCGGTTTTGCACGCGTGTTGCACGGAGTACGCACAGGTTTCATGACCTTTCGCACAGGCTCTGCTACGATTTGCACGCGCTGAGCAGTGTTCTGCACAGGTTTCGTTTTACAGGGGGGCCCGGCCGGGGGCTGAGAGGGTCCCACCTCGCGACTTTAAATCATTGTGTAAAGTTATCGGAACGTTGACATGGCGAACTGAATGCGTTTACAGTGGTTTTGCACCTGCAGAAAACTGTTTGGGAAGTTTGACTTTAATCTGGTGAGCAGAATTCTTGAAATGGTGTACATTTACGTGAATAATTTTACGAATCCATTGAACTTCTTTGGGAAACGATTTCCGTGGGTCTGAAATTCCTGTTTTCACAGTCATTTCGGCTGTATAACATTTCGTTCGGGTAAAATAGATAGTAAAATTCGCTTCGTGCGCTAGTGGCGCCATCTCTCGGTAGTGGACGCGAGTTAAGTCGCGAGGAGGACGCGTGAGCGAGCCGCTGAGCCACCGGCCTTCTTTTGTTGAGTGGAGCGAGGTCCCAGCCCAGCCTAGAACCACGAAAGGGATAGGACTGGGCACTCCCACCTCAAAAGCGCTCAGTTCTGTTTAAGGCAGCGGCGCCTCCCCCAGCCTTCTTTTGTTGAGTGGAGGTCCCAGCCTAGAACTATAGAAGGGAGGTCTGGGCACTCCCACATCAATCGCCCCCCGTTCTGTCTATAAGGCGGCGACGCCTCCAGCTGACTGCGAATTGTGCCAGTTCCGATGGCGAGCCAAGCCGAATCGGCATTGTCGCTGGTGCTCGGCCGCTCGGCCCCTCGGCCCGCGCGGCCCCTCTGCCCTGCCCGGCGCGCACGGGGAGAGAACCGTAGCTGGGTGGAAGCTGTTGATTCAACTCATGGACGGTAGTTCAAAAAATAAAATTTCGAACGACACGTTAGAATAAATATGTTAAAGCAATGTTCGAATGCCCATTGCACAACGAGCCTTCAGTTCAAAAATCAAGCTGATCGGACAATTTTTACTGAAAGACTAGACTAACTTCTAAATCGTTTGAGCTAGAAATCTAAAATTTGGCATGTGACTCGCTGTAAGTTACTAGTGACTCTGAGATAAAGCAAATTCAATAACATGATTCATAAGGCTAGAAATTTTCAATTAAATTTCTACATAAACCATCATCCACCGAAGTATTTTGTGAAACAAAAACATAAACGAACTTCGTGCCTACCAGGATTTCGTGAAATCGTATTTTTAGGCAGTCGATTAGACTGACTTTTACGATAGGTATGAAGCCCAGTTAAAATGTAAGCCAGTATCCAGTAAAAGCCAGCCAGTTAAAATAAAAGCCCCGTATTGATCCAGTATCCAGTAAAAGCCAGCTAGTTAAAATAGTTCGCCCAGACAGCGAGCAGCCAGAAGGCAGCAGGCAGCGCTCACTCCCCCAGCCCCCCACCCCTCCCAGACTGTATATAGGAGAGGAGCGTGTGTGCGGCTCGCGGGCGGACTGGCGGGCTGGCGGGCGGGCTGGCGGGCAAGTTCAAGTTCAAGTTCAAGTTCAAAGCGCGCGAAGCGCGCATTTATTCATAATATAATTAGGTAGGTTACAGCGGTGGATACATTTGCGGTGTAGGTACAATATGGGCGGGCTGGCGGGCGGGCTGGTGCCAAGAGCGCCAACACTGTACCAGGCGAGCATAGCTGGAGGAGGTGGCCCGCCGCTCCCCGCGCAGCGCGCAGCATGCAGCTGTGCCTCACCAGCTCGCGCCTCGCGCCCGACCGCCCTCCCAGCCGCCCCCGCCCCTCTCGCCCCGCCCCGCCCCCGCGTGCCAGCCATCTATGGACCCTTTGTATACAAGCGCGCTGCTGAACCCTCATCACGTTACACCTCTTGACAGCGTTCGCTCATATCGCAGTAAAGAAGTGACAAAGCTACGATTGGTCCCGAAGTTCCAATATTTGAGTTCGAAATGAATCGAGTACGGTGCAGATAATTTTAACAGCCAGTTAAAATATAATCCAGTTTGACCCAGTTAAAATTCAAGCCCCTAAGAATAAAAATCAGAAATCAGCCACGGTAAAACTGGAATCTTGTTAGGCAGTCGATCTGTCTGACTTTTAAGTTTGGTATGAAGCCCAGTTAAAATAAAAAGAGCGTGTGTGCGGGCTGGGGCCGGCGGCTGGGAACCACGTTCGCTCGTATCACATTAAAGAAGTGACAAAGCTACGATTGGTCCCGAAGTTCCAATACTTATGTTTGAAATGAATAATGAATATGGTTCAAATAATTTAAAAGCCAGTTAAAATATAATACAATACGATTCAGTTTAAAACAACTCTAATTCTGTCCGATATTGTCACTTTGTAGTTTATATTGTGTCGTATTGTTTTGATATTGTTTCGTATTGTTTATACCGGCGCACCTAATTGTTTCCAGCAGTTCCTCACCCCCTGGCTCCAAAATGACTGCAGTCGCTGTAAAACTTAGCGACTAATTTGTCGTTAAATTACGCAAAAATTTCAAACAGTTTGTCGCACTAAAAAGTGACAAAGTTACAATTGGTCCCCTACTTCCAGGATTTAAATTTCAAATAAAATGAATGCGGTTCAGATAATTTAAAAGCCAGTTCAAATATAATCCACTATAACGCAGTTAAAATTCAAGCCCGTAAGAAGAAAAATCAGAAAATCAGCCACGTTAAAACTGGAATCAAAGTGTCCATGCTGTTTCTACGCATCTCGTTCCCATGACAATTACCGTTCATAATCATATTCAAAATCAGCCGACTGCCTTCCTACCCGCCGGTAGGCCGGTTTTTTTTTTTTTGATGAAAACTGGTTTTTGGACCCTTTGCATCGAAGTAGAAACGGAAACACCTGCGAATTTCTACTACGGATTCTTCCGTATTTAAGAGGTACGGAGATATCCTTAAAAAAAGTCACGGTGCGTTCCGTAGTCATGTCCGTAATTTGGTAAGGAATTTTCAACAGTGTTATGTCTATAAAGAAATTTTGTGAGCAACTACGAACAAATTTGTTCTTCAAATTTTCACTGAATCTGAGGACAAACAGTCTATAAGAAATGTCCATAGACTTTTAGAGTGTAGGACCCGTCGAACTTCAGAATAGGCAAAACACCCAAGCGTACAGCTGACATCAAAAATGTTTTGAACCCACTCCGAGGTTAACTTTAAAGCGTCCAACATTAAATCCTCATTAATGCGTAAATACAGCGGCGTAGGAAGTGGGGTGCAGAGGGTGCTCGGAGCACCCCCTAGAATCTGGTAGAGGGTGCTGAGCACCCCAAATAATTCCCGCCCGCACACCTTCAAGCAGTACTTCCCGTTGTTATGAGTTGTGGAGGTAATTTTACTTTTTGTTTGTCTTCGGGAAGATACAGTTTTCCATTCTGACAAATAATGCAACTTCGTTGTGACCGAAAAAAAAAATCGCGCTCACTTTGCTCCCTATATATTTCTTACGCATACGCTAGCAACCAAATTAAGGGCGCTGAAATGCGCCATCACCACCACCACAAACCAGTTTTGTTGTCCCTAGGCCCTAGGGTCTAGGGCGAGGGGGCTTCAACTCCTGAAATCATGTGTACACAATCGCTGATATCTTCGAAATCATTGTTAAAAAATGTGGATCTATGGCCGAAAAAATTGATTTGAGTGCGTGTTTTGGGCTCATAAAGCTCAAAATACTCTTGTATTTACTTTAAGAATCATTTCTTCCAATTATAAGAGGTGTGATCATGTGAAATCATGTGAAATCTTGAAATCATGTGTACAAATTTTGGGTGAGTTGAGGCCCCCTCGGTCTAGGGAAGACGCATTTTTGCTCCATGTGAAGTATTACTGACTACTCTGTAAATCTTAGTGTGTAGTAGTTTGCCACTTTAAAGTGCAAAACTAAAGTTCTGCAGTTATAAGTGCAGAACTTTTTTGTTCTGCAGTTACAAGTGCAGAACTCTTTAGTTCTACACTTGTAAGTGCAGAACTCTTTAGTTCTGCACTTGCAACTGCAGAACTCTCTATCCAGTTTTTAGTGCAGAACTAGAGAGTTCTGCACTTACAAGTGCAGAACTGATGAGTTCTGCACTTGTAACTGCAGAACAAAAAAGTTCTGCACTTATAACTGCAGAACTTTAGTTTTGCACTTTAAAGTGGCAAACTACTACACACTTAGATTTGCAGAGTACCTACCTAGCTAGCTCCCTTTTTTTCGAGCTTGCTTCATCGCGCTCTGGACTGACTCTCTAAATGCTTTGCTTTGCTCGCCCACCGAAACATTGGGGGAAAATTGTCACGAACATGTGGAAGGTAAAGGAGATTGGGGATAGCTAAGCACCCCCCATCGCGGGACACTTCCTACGCCGCTGCGTAAATATCATTTAGGCTGAAAGACGGTAAATTGCGTCTTAACGTTTTCAAAGCAGTAATGAACGGCCAAAAGTAATTTCGAGTCGCATACACTCTAAAAGTCTATGGACTTTTTCTGTGGATTTTTTTTTGCCCTCAGTTTTAGTGACAAGTCCATTGTTACCAGTAAGATGGTCTACAATTTTGTGAACAGCTATAGACATATTTGTTCACAGCTGTCAACAAAATTGTCCTCTGGACTTTTGTTGCGGACAGATTAGAGGCAATATTCCCGACAGCTGTGCGTTACCAAACCTACGGACAAATTTTATTAGTGTCAAACTGTTCACAATATGTCTAACATTATAGACAATTTGTCGATAATTGTCAACAAAGTTCTCACCAGCTTGGAAACGCTCAAATATGTTATCAGTGTGTCCACAAAAAAGTCCATAGTCATTTGGTGTGGAAGCATTTGAGTTATAAATTGCCATAAAAAGGTGCTAAAAATAGTTTCAACGACCGTCTTCGTTACTGTAGGCGGGTCTTTGGTCTTAAGATGAAATGTGGCTAACTATACTACAATTGCGGGTTGTACCAAGGACCATGTCGTTGGGGTGGAAATGTATTTGAGGCCATCCCACGGACAAAATTTCGTTGCTATGCAATGCAACAACGCAATCGTTGATAAACTGAACTTCCTTTTCAGTAAGAATTAAAACGGCGAATTTTAAGTATTAAACACCTTGTGATTTAATTTCAGGGCCTACTGACACACTGTGAGAAATTCTTGTACCGGTACGGGAAAATTTTCCATGAGAGGTCTTGTACAATTACGATTCATATTGTGAACTTTTTATAACTATGCGTATCAACTCAGAATCGATTGGTGAGCCAACAAAGTCGTAACGTGTAAAGTCGTACATGTACGAGACATGTTGTACATAGTGCATTATAAAATATATTGTACATCTACGGAAATATTTTTCACAGTGACAAGTGCGAGAGCCCCTGCCACATATCCCCGCAGGATCCAGGGTACCTGGAATTTGCTGACCAGCTATGTGAGCTTCCTGTAGCCGCCGAGGCCGGTACACCAGACTTCGAGCAGCAGCACGAAAGCCAGGCTGCTGTCGAACCCGCCCAAGCATTTGGAAAGACAGTCTCGACGCTAAAAAAAAGTCACCTGGTAAGCAAACTAGATTACGTATCACTGTAAAAGTACCTTACCAAATTGATAAAATTTATTGTGATTAGGGATTGAAAAATAACAGCAAAACTTGATATTCTGATTATGAATCAGTCAAGAATGTTGAAATTGATTGGTCCATGTGAAAAGAGGCTGTCAACCCCACCAAACATGCCTAATTTACCATTAGAATCAAAGACAGCCCTGGAGACTTACGAAGCTTTCCTAAAAGAATCTGATGCTAATCTTGCTGCTGTCGTAAGTATTAATGTATGTTGCTTCCATTACACATCAGTTTTAGTATCTAGCTTGTCATTTTGCTTCTAGTGCGATTACATGTCAAATTTTATACGCTCCAGTGTGGTTGACCCTGAGAGGGCCAGTGATCGTTCTATCTTGAGCAAAATGCTTATTAACAATGTGGCAAAAGAAATTAATTTGGAGATATTAAAAAAAAATTGCATTCCGCTCCTTGTATTTGTACAAGGTTTTTCTAGGTAATGCATATTATAATTACAAGTTATCTTACTTATGGAATAAATGTTTCACCTCACTTTTATTCTTAGGCACACTACAAACTGCTTTCCCTCAAAGTGATTTGGCTGCAGCAGAAGACGCTTTGAGAAAGTGGCTTAAAGACGCTAAATGTCGCAAGCAAATGAAAGTATCTTCTCCTACGAAGTCATCAAGGTTCAAGCCTCGATCTCCAAACTCCAAGTCAAGATCTTCTTGCAGGACCTAATCAGTTATTTTCTATTATAGTTGAAAAACACTTTTGCTTAAAGTCTTGATAACTTTAGGAACTGTAATTAGAGTACTTTCTCCTTTGTTTCAAATTTTTTAGTATAATTTTTTTAATATTCATTCCCTTTGCTAACTGGCTCGTCGCTGGCTCGTCGCCATACCCTGACTGTGCAGACAGCAGACCGATTCGGAAGAGCGCCCTCCTCGCCCTGTCTCTCCCGCACCTGTGCGGCGTATCCCATGAGTGCGAGAGAGACAGAGGGCGAGGAAAGCGCTCTTGCGCTCTTCTGAATCAGCCTGGAGGGGCAGCGCAGCGAGGCCGTTCCAGGGCGGGCCCGGGCGGGACGCCTCGAGCACAGTCAGGATAGCGACGAGCCAGCGCAACCTAACTAACTAAATATACTTGGTTTCTTAAGGATTGACTCATCAATAGCTCTTTCAATGCTTCAGTGATATTCTTAAGGTGGAACTCCAATGGAACAATCTATGCTACCCATCACCCATCATCCGCCACCCATCACATGCTATTTAGTGTTTTTACATCCCGAAATACAATCATAAGGTGTGTAGTCATATTTATTTTTCACAGACATCCTAAGTCTTAACCACAACCCGAGTTGTACGCGTAAATACACGAAATAGCAAGTGATGGGTGACGGATGATGGGTGATGGGTAGCGTAGATTGGTCCATTGGAGTTCCACCCTTAATGTTACCTTTGACGTTATTTTAAATGTTTTTACAGTGGCTTTTCTGAATTATCTGTGATTCTGAAAATGTTTGACTGATATAGGTACCACTTCACATACCTACTTCTTCTATTGGCAAATCTTTAAAGAATAAGGCTTGACTGAATAGGTTATCTTTCACTGGCAATTTTTTTAATTATGTTACTGTTGTTAATATACGCTTCACTGACCTGACTGATATTCCTTATTTTTCTTTGATGTTATTGTATTTCATTCTGTGCAGTGATCTTTCTTAATTATTTGTGATTCGGCAAATTTTTGATTGATAGTTACCACTTATTTGCTATGGCAGTAAAGCTGAAAAGAATTTTTTATTTTTTTAAACGCTTGGTTGAATTGGCTATCTTTCAGTAGCTTTTCCAATTTTGTAACTTAATAAATAGATGACTGCTGGTATTCTTAATTTTTCATTTGATGTTAACTACCCTTGACGAGTGGCCTACTCGGCGCGTTACAGGCGCAATTCGTCCTCTCCCACCCTCAGCAAACCGAGTTTAAAGCATCGATTTCTTACTCGAACTGGGCCTTACGCTGATAATCGAATCGACCCTTTATTTCGACGGACGGTCGAGGTCGAATTCGGAGGACAAATATCCGTCGATTCGACTAAAAACTTCGACATACTTTCGACCTCCCCTATCGATGTCGAATCGACATCGTACCGACTTTTCATTTTTGGCTGGGCACGTAGCCTGAAAGACTGGTCAGTTCACAACGGTGCATCCATATCTAAAAATGTAACTCTCTTATCATGGTATTCTCCAATAACAGTACATTTTTCACAAGCACAGTACCCACTGTGACCGATACAGCACTAAATAAAAGAGCGTGCAGGCGCATCTAAAATTAGTGTCTAATGCGAATATCATAGACTTTGCCCTCGAAAGCATAACCAGTCTCAAGTAACTCACTCAGTTCTTCACACTATTTCCTAAAAAAATCCAAAACATCCGTGGGGTCTTTGGGGCCTTTGTTCATAGCAATGACAAAAGGGTCGTTATCAGTTCCAACTAAGTCTCCTAGAATCGGCCACAACTTGCAGTTAGTCAAAGGCAAACCATCTATACCTATATCTAAAATGATGGCTTTAAACTCTTGGAGATACTCTCGCAAATCAAGCTGATCAAGGTTGGAACGAATCCCTTTGTACCAAAACTCTGCATCTGCTCCAAATGGAATGATATCAAAAACATAATCACAGGCAAACAAAGTAGTGTAAGATAACGGCATGCGAGGAAAGACCACACTCAAGCCATGCTCAAGCGGTGCAGCAACTGATCCAGCTTGCTCATTGTCGGGGCGACGCGTAGTGGTAAAGAGGAACTGCTGATATTGCATAGAACGCTCGCGGCGTTTGGCTTGGCCGCGAGTCGTCAGTCGTAAGCAGGCCCTCAGAGCGGCGGCACCTTTCGGCCCCAGCTCGGTAAGTGAGGGGTGTTCCAACCCTTAACCGCTGACTTCTCCCTTCTCATCCTCGCTCCATACTGCAAACCCCCCTCCAGCGTACTCGTCCGAGATGGTGGAGGTGCTGGGACCAAAAATTACTATAATTTTGGTTCGATCCTGGCGTGTTGTTTTTACCGGGGCGCGCGCGGCGGTTGGCGTTGACTGCAGGGCCTTCCGACTTATCCCGACCGTAGCGGTGTGGCCCTACGTGTCCACGGGTGGCTGGTGCTTGTGTCTGCCCTCCTGCGCTAGACCGGCAGGAGCCGACTGGAATAGTCTTGTTCCTGTTTCCCGGTTGGTGTAGAGATGGCCGATGCCCCTGCCATGATAATCTCTTGGCAGCGGTGTGGAGTGGCGTATCTCGTCGCGTAAGGTTTTCCCCCCGACCGTGCCCGTCTAGTAGCAATACCACTTCGCTCCAGGGGGTGGGCATAGTGGCCCACGCCTCTTTAGCGTTGGTATGGGCGGCCGCGTGTCCGCGGGTGGCCAGTGCCTCGTCTAATTTACCTCGTTTGGGATTTGTAGAGTCTAGCCAGCTCTGCAGTGAGCCATTCTTTTCTCGGCAGCAGTTTTTTTTTCTTCGCATTTATCTAAATCTTTTGGTATTGGAGCGGGACCTGTATGAGAGGGAGACTCGGTGTGTTTCGGGGCGGACCACTCCTCACGAGCCTTGCTGGCTCCGGGGGTGCCGCCGTCAGAGCGTGTGTTTCCGACTCACTGTTTTCGGTTCATTTTGGCATTTTTAACGTGTGCGGCGGGCTCCGCTTTGCCCGCGAGTCACGTGCCGTCGTGGCGCGGCAACCACTGCCCCGGTGAGGTGCTGACTCCGCGGCCCGCGAGTTCGCTGCCCGACGCGCCGGCCCACCTCAGGCAGCGCCCAGTGCCCCTCTCACCATCTTCGAGGAGGTCAGCAAAAAAATCACCGCGGGCCTTGGTCGTGACGTCAAGACACGGCCGTGCGAGGGAATACTCCTTGCGCTGACGATACTCCCCGACTGTCTCCGGTGCACTCAACTCTACTACCGTGCATTGGGGTGCAGTCTTCACGTGCCTCAGAACAGCATGGAGGTGCCTCTGAATCGAGTAGGGGGTACTGAAATGCGTGAAGAGGACCAGCTACGCCGCCCGCCCCAGTCGTCCCTGGGTCTGGGGTGTTCTCATCGTGCCGCAGTGCCCAGCGCTTTGACATCAGACTCGGGCGACCAGGTTTTCGACGTGGAAGCACGAACCTGTGGTCCTCACATAGGCCCGTGCGTGGGGACTGCAGGGGTGCTAATGACGGGTCACGTCTGAACCCCGAAGCACCGGTCGTGTGGAAGCGTCGAGCCGCGAAGAGCGCGAGGTCCGCACTGGGAGACGCCGTCAACGTCATCGTCGAGTCATCCCCGTTTTTCATCTTTTGGACTTTTTTTTTTCGGATGTTATTTTGGACTGATTTTATTTTCATCTGGTTTCTCGTAATTAACGTTTTGAATTCCCCCACGCCACAGCAAAATCAAATAAGTTGTAAGAAATTTTGAATTAAATTCGAACCTGACCTTGCCGAGCTTCGAAATTAAGGCAACTTTTGTAATGTTGCTATATTTTTCTTTCTCTAAAATTGCCAAAATTTTTATTTATGAATGTTTAAGATAAAAATCAGCATTTCGCCTTTACCGCTTTTTCTTGGGATTTTATACTCCTGGCATGTTTTGTTTTCGATGGGTTTTCAACTTAAAAGCGAGGACGCTTTTTCAACAAAAAGGGGGGCATGTCGGGGCGACGCGTAGTGGTAAAGAGGAACTGCTGATATTGCATAGAACGCTCGCGGCGTTTGGCTTGGCCGCGAGTCGTCAGTCGTAAGCAGGCCCTCAGAGCGGCGGCACCTTTCGGCCCCAGCTCGGTAAGTTAGGGGTGTTCCAACCCTTAACCGCTGACTTCTCCCTTCTCATCCTCGCTCCATACTGCAAACCCCCCTCCAGCGTACTCGTCCGAGACTCATGGACAGGACACCAGGTTCTTGTGCCCATTCTCGGATAGCATCTATTACAAACTGTCCCTTCTCAGACTCATCTCTAAACTGAAGTGCACTCTAAATGGGAAAGGACAATATTGTATCCAGCCAAGTTGTGCCCTTGTGCACATCTAGAGAAGATATAAATTTGTTTCCAATCTAGGGACAAAATAGGCTAAATTGTCCCTAGATTGGAAACAAATTTACATATTGTCTAGATGTGCACAAGGGCACAACTTGGCTGGATACAATATTGTCCTTTTCCATTTAGAGTGTGGGCCTCCTTCTTCACTGGATACCTGATCACTAGAGTCAGAATCAACATTTGAATCACCATCATGAACTTGGACATCTTCGGCTTCTAGATCCAAATCTAAAGCATCATTGACAATCGGCTGATCAACGTCATCATTCACAACAAGCTGCTCATCAATAGCATCATTCACTTCATGTACTTCAGCATCGCTAGCAACAGCAAAGTGCTCAAACAAATTGTCATTATCATCAGTGCCACTAGAAGAATCATCAACATTACACCTGTTCAGTCCGACTTTCAAATACTCCAAGCTTAGGCGCTTCACTGTCTTTCTCACAGCTCTGCGACGCAGAGTCTTTCTCAGAGAAGAGGACATCACAGAAAGGCAATGCAAATTACTGTGAACTTAGGGTGAGCAATTATAATTATCTAACCCAAGCCACTGTCAAGAAACAGACTTGACTCAAAAGTTATCTCACCGGCTTTTCGTCATCCATGATGCTGGATTTCAGATCTGACTTGATGGGTTAAAGTCCGACTTGATAAGCATGTAAAGATCCAACTTGATTGTTGTAATCTGCAGGAAAAACAAAGAGGTTATAGCACTGCTGTGATCGCATGGAGAAAAGAAAGTTGAGGCTACAAAATCGTACTGTGACGCATGTAAATCACTAATTTGAAATGAACGGATTCAGTAAAAAGTAGATTTGACACACAGGAAATCGTGGCAAGAATAAGCTTACTTATATATTACATAAAGACACAAAAATACTTGCTGGAATAGGCGGCTTCACCGTGGGCAGGTTCAATCATTTACCGTTAGAAAGGCAAACTACAACAGGAAGTAATTTTAGCTATACTTGCCGCCGCCTATTGATCTAAATATAGGGGAGGAGTCCAGCGACCATGTCTGTTTACTCAAGAAAAGCCTATATGGGCTACATCAGGCCGCACGGGATTGGAATGATTTCCTCTGCAAACACCTCCAAGAATGTGGTTTGAGACAGTCTGCTAATGACCCATGCATCTATTTCTGTGTTCAAAGTGATCTAGTTCTCGGAAGCTACGTGGATGATCTTGCTGTTTGGGGCAAGAAGGACAAGCTAGACTCGCTTCGGACCAAGCTGGAACAGCGAATGAATCTGAAATCACTAGGGAGGACCGCTCATCTTCTTTCAATGAGAGTTGAAAGTGAAAGTGACGACACCCTCACCCTACACCAGGAAACTTACCTCTCCCAGGTTCTTGAGGAATTTGGAATGGGTGACTGCAAATGAGTGTCTGCACCTCTCGAGCAACAGACACTTGAGGAAGATTCAGAACCATTTGATGCCCGCCGGTACCATGGAGCCACTGGAAGTCTGCTTCACATCTCGAACAATACAAGGCCAGATGTGAGTCATGCTGTTAATCGACGGTGCTCCTCTACCAAAATCCTACCGTTGCAGACTGGAAGAATGTCAAACATGTTCTGCGCTACCTCAACGGAACCAAATCACTGAGGCTGAAGTACAGAAAGCAGGGGAAGCCGTTGGAAATCTACGTGGACTCTGATTGGGCTGGAGACAAGACCGAAAGTCATTCAGTGGACTTATCATCAAGCTGGCTGGCGCTGGCGTTATGTGGGTCTCGAGGAAGCAAACATGTGTCTCAAGGTGCCCCCACAATGAAGCGAGTCGCTGCGACCCGGTCGCTGCGACTCGAGTCGCTGCGACTGGGCGAGAGTCGCCTCGATGGCGTGCATGATGCGGGGCGGTTTTGTAACTGTCAAATAACTGTTAAGTAGATTGCAAAGCGACCGAAACCTTATACTGTTGGAAAGAGGAAAGTACGAGGATTTATATTCTGTAAAAATATACGTACTTTTGTATCATATTAGCGATTGCAGCGTGTGTGAAAAGTCATGGTCGGTTCCCGACGGGGGACGGAGTGTGTTTGAACACTTTTTTCGGCTGTTCAGAGGCATTTTCGACACCAACATAAAGCGGGCCGATAATTCTACAGACTTTGATCTTTCCATTAGTATTTTTACGTTCTACGTGCGACGTCGGGTTCTCGAGAAAATGCCGTTTTCCTCCGAACGCTAGGCTTGCGCCGCTCCGCTCGGCTCGGTGTCGGCTCTCGGCTTTCCACTCGGCACGGCTCGGAGCTGTCTGCTTGGCTCGGGCGGGGCGTCGGCCGGGCGCCGCGCGGGCACGGGGTTCGTTTGCCGCTACCAGTGACTTAACTGTGCAGTCATGGAAGTCTCCCATACATTTCAAGCTCCTTCTTTATTTCACGCATTTAAAATGACACCTTCTTACGACCTCGCTTCCGACAAGACAAAGAGTCTCCGACTAAGACAGTAGAAAAATACAATGTCATGAGGAAGCCACTAGAAATCGATAACGAAAGTACAGTGAAAATTTCCAAATCACTCTTCATTAGTCTCCCTCCCCTCGCAAAAAAAAGTCTTAATCTTAAAATACAAACTGAGGCAAGCAATACAAATCGTCAACGCCAAGTCGCGCGATGTCATTGTGTCGGCCGCGGCTGCCCGTGCTGCCCATGTTCCACCCCATCCTCGACCTCAACCCTGTCGAACCCGAGGCCGAGGCCTGGTCTGTGCTGGACACGCTGCGGGGCGAGTTGAGTTCCGCGGCTCAGGGGGAGGGCGCCACGCTGCTGGCGGACTTTGCCGTGGTCTCGAGCGGGCCAGGGTCGCACGCGCTCTCTTTGCACCCGCCGCTGGCTGCGGGGATGCCTCCACCACGGCCATTCGATCTGTGTTCAATGACTACACCCCACTCACCGAGCTCGCGGAGCGTTTAGAAGCCTAGCGCAGTTGAAGTCGTGTTCGCCGTACCACAGCCTCAGGCCCGTGCAGAGTGATTCCGCACAATGGTTTCATCTTTCTGTCCTCGTCGCTCTGATGGGGCGCTGCCTTTAAGAGCAAGCGAGACGACACTACTAAACGCTGTTCGGGCTGTCACGGCTGTCAGTTTGGCAGGCCTGCGCCTAGCCGGCCGGCACGCTCGAGGGCTGGAAGGCGCAACCCTGTAGGCGCTGTCGCCCCCTCCTCTCCCTCTTCTCCCCCTCCCTGTGCGTAAGCCCGGCGGGTGGGCCTGACCCCTGACCCGCCGCGACCGCGACAGTTATGAGCCAGAGCTCGAGACAGCCGTAACAGAGTGCAAGTGCAAGTGATCAGATAAGATGGAGATGCAGGAGGAGGGCAGTGGTGAGGAGTTGGAGGAGGCGATCAAGGTGCCATTCAGCGAGGCGGCCTTAGCCCAGGAGGTCCGCAAGTACCCGTACTTGTGGGACAACTTCCTGCCGAAATACCACAAGACGGACAAAAATGTGCTGTGGTCAAAAGTTGCCAGCGCCTTTGATGGGACTACAAGGGGTGGGATCGTGGTTGATGGTAAGTGGCAAACGACTTAATTTCTTTGTTATCGCCTACCGGTTGCGTCAGCGTATTTAATTTTTTTGTTTTATTCCAGGAAAGTTTTGCCAAAGCGAATTTTCGCGAATGCGAAAGAATCGCGCGAAGAAGAAGCGCAACAAGGAGAAGAAGTTCAAGAGTGGGGCTGCGGGCTCCTCACCCCCGCATAACTTTGGTGCGGACTTCCTCGCCTTCCTAGATGATGTGGGACGGGGCGCCCCTCAGAGCCAGGTGGGGAGCATGGACGTGGACGCCACCATCCCCGTTGAGACTGTTCCTCTGAACGTGGTGCCACACAGTATCATGATACGAGGTAAGCCAATAAAAATGACAGTGTGGAAGTGACCCTCGAGCAGGCCGCCGCCGCTGAGCGGGCGTGCGTGCCCAATGCCGCCCCCTCGCCCCGGGCCTCACCCGTGGCGTCTTGCTAACGCCCCCTCATATTTTCCATGATAGCAGACGACGTCGCCGGTCACGGTGCTGCTGCGAGTAGCGGTGCTGCTGGTGCCTCCACTGCGCCGTCAACCCCAAGGGCTCCGCCGCCGGGGCGTTTCGTCCTGGCCGCTGGGTCACCTCGACTCCGGGCCATCCAGGAGCAGGAGGCGAGGGGCGCTGATGTTCAGCCGCGGAGCAGCCCGCGGCCATCTACGAGCACCGCAACCGCAGAGTCGCTGGAGCATCGCATCCCTCCGACACCAGACAGGATGCACGTGAATACGCGGCCAAGGACCTCCGGCCGCACCAGGAACGCGCCGGTTCGTTACTCTCCCTCTGACCTGGACTCCGACAGCTCGGCGTCGTTCTGCTCAGAGCGCTCTGCACGTCGGCGTCGACGGCGCCGTGGAGCTGACCTTTTGTCGACGAGGCTCCGCGACATCTCCGAGGAGGGCGACGAGGGCGCTGAAAATGAAACCAACGCCGGCAGTGGAGGCGAAGATCGTGACCTCTTCACCGCCGACACGCAAGTGGACTCGGAGGTGGGAGCAAGTGCATTCGACAGAAGGACCAGTCCACCATCGGCTCGAAGGCGACTTCAAATGGGTTCCCGTCCCGGAACGACGCCCACACGTGGTCGGTTGCCTCCTGCTGGCCGTGGAGTTGGTGGTGCTGGCCGCGGTCGGTCGCCTCCGGGGTCGCCTCCTGCTTGCCGTGGAGTTGGTGGTGCTGGCCGCGGTCGGTCGCCTCCGAGGTCGCCTCCTGCTGGCCGCGGGGTTGGTGCTGGCCATGGTCGGTCGCCTCCTGCTGACCGCGGTGTCGGTGCTGCTGGCCGTCGTCGGTCGCCTCCTCCTGGGCGCGGTCGTGCTGGAGCCGGGCGCGGAGCCCAACCAACAGCGCAGGAGCGTGCTCAGCAGCAAGTCCAGTACGCCTTCGAGAACCGAAGGTTAGCGGAACGCCGAGTCCTGCAGGCTCAGGTTGCTGCACGCGAAGTGAACCGGCAGCGGGAGGAACAGGTGGACGACCCCGAGGGTGGTGGTGCTCCCGACAACCTGGAGAACACCTTGGTGCAGCATTTCCTCCGAGCGAGGAACATGCAGCCCAAGGAGCCAGATGGGTTCCACTACTTTGGGATGTACGTCGCGGACCAGCTGCGGAACCTCCCTCCGCGTCGTGCTGGGAGATACATGAAGCACGTGCAAAATGCTCTTTACGACGAGGTGGAAGGCTATTATCAAACTCAGCATGGTAATGATATGGACTGGGTGCCCTAATATTCACATACATTTTTCCCAGTATCAGTTTTCCCTTGTATTTTAATATTCGTTTTTCTGTTTATTACTTTGATATGCATGTTGTTACATCAATATTGTGATATGCTTGAGACTGACTTGTTTTTAGAGAATTTTGATAAAACTTTTTAATTGCCCAAGATAAGTGTTGGTAAAACTTTACCTAATAAGATTATTATTTTTTATTTTTTTTTAAAAAATAGAAATGTTGATTTAAATAAGACTGTTTATTTTATTTTAAAAGATAACTTTAAAATATAAGATGTTCATTTGACTTGTTACATTAAAATATTGTTTGTAATATTGTTTTGAACATTCCATTTTCTTATAAGCTAATGTGTCAGAAATGCAGCTACTTGATTCAGAATGTCAAATTGTTTTCTGTACCCTCATCGAGTCAATACATGTGCAAAAATAAAAGAAGTTGTGAGTGGAAGACAACATTATTAGTGCAGGTGAGTGCCATTACTCTTGAGGAAATTGGAAGGGGAGAATTTATAACAGTTTTCCTGATGGATACATTTTTAAATTTACTTCCAAGATTATTTACATTCCAAAACAGACTGTTAGACAGCAGATCAGTTTCAAAGAGAACCCATTCACAGCCAATATGAAAATAAAAAAGTTGTTGGTTTTATATAAATCTCGTGCGGATTATTGAGGATATTTTGGTGACTAGACCATCATGTTGAGCATCAACGGAAACAAGCCTCTATTCTGGAAAGAGGGTTTACACAAGCAAAGAACAAAAATACAATCAGGGAAACCAACTGTTGAAACTTAAACTTAAATACTAATAATACTCATATATTTTTAACAAAAGATAATGCAAAATTAATTATGGGAATATTATCACATGATTCTAACATATTCTGCAATTGGTCAGGTACATTATAATTACTGTTACAAACAACACATAAAGGCAGAAAGTTATAAAGAAAACAGTCATGAAGCATTTGTTACCATTCACGTAAACTTTGACACTTTCATAAGCAGGAACACTTCGCAAGACAACAAGTTTAAATACAGCATAATCTTAAAGAATCACAGCAACAGATCCCACTGCCAAGGCAGTGGTTCTGCAATGAACAGCTCGATGAAATCATCCCTCACCATTTTTGGAGGACGACCATTGGTATGTGGAGCAGCACAATGAACCTCTTGCAGTGCAAGATTTTGAAATATGCTCTTCTCCATAGAGACTTCCTTGTTTCTCCATCGGCCCGCCTTCAACACTCCATTGGACTTGTATGTGTCAGCAAAACCTGCTGGCAGGTAGAGTCTTTGTTTTGGTGGAATACTGTCCTCTCTCATTAAGTGTAGATTATGGAGGGCAACTGTTGACAGGATGATATTTTGGGCAAGGGTCTCACTAGCAATAGGGCATCGACGCAATATCCGGAAGCGAGCACTGAGTATACCAAAGGAGTTCTCAACAACTCGCCTCGCTCTTGATAGTCTGTAGTTGAAGACGGTGTGTTCAGGAGGTAATTCTTGTCCTCTCTCAGGTTCACATGGCTTCATTAAATGTTCATGAAGAGGGAAGGCATCATCACCAACAAACACATAGGGCAGCTTACAGTCCACTTTTACATTGTAAGCTGCAGGTGGTAGACGAAGCTTGTCTTCTTTAAAAAGTTTTCCAAACTGAGACCTCTCGAAGACGCCTCCATCACTCTCTCGCCCCCTGGCACCACAGTCAGCAACAATGAATTTGTAAGTTGCGTCAGCAACAGCGAATAGGATAATGCTGTTAGCACCTTTGTAGTTAAAAAAACTCGGATCCACGCTTGGGAAACTTCTGGAAAACAATGTGGGACAATAAGATTAGATACAGTTTACAAACAGTACAAGAAACAAAACATTTCAATAAACAGAATGAAGAATTCTGTCACATTTAATTACTTGGAAATTGCAATGCTTGCCATCAATCGCTCCAACACACATAGGAAACTGCCACATGCTTTCAAATTCTGAGGCTTTTCTCCTCCAAAAGTCCTCTGTGATTTCTTCAAAAACAACAGGTTTTAGAGTGTACCAAATTACAGCTGTTGTCTCTGTCACAATCTTGGAAATTACTTGATTCGACAACCTAAATAAATACGACAAAGACTGCTGGCTGTCTGCAGAGGCCAAGTACCTAATGCAGAACAGAGAGTGACAAATAAATACACCAAAATACATGTGCATGAGTACAAAGAATGCGACCCCCTTACAACGAGGGAAGAAAACAAGAGAAAACTCATACCTTAATGTGATAGCAAGGCGCTCCCCTGGTGAGATACTTTGGCGATTGGATTTTTTCTTGATGAAAGGTTCCACTTTTGAGAGAAGCCAGTCGAAGCAGTCCGGAGTCATACGCAAAAAGCGGAAGTATTCTTCAGGATCAGATTCTCTCATGGTGGGGATCAGAGAATACCAGGCGCCATAAATTTCCCGGTTCCTAAAAATGGGCCTGACATGCCATCTTCTGGTATTCCGCGCCCTCAAAGCTAACAGAGCTTGACGCTTGCAGTAAGATGACAGCCTTCTGTGGTGATTATAAGCAATAGCATACTCAAGAAAACCTACAACAAAGAAAGATAGCCACGGTCAAGACAACACAACAATAAAATTAAAAAAAAACAACGCAATATGTAAACAAGGTTTTGGTACCGGCGTACAGGTTATGTTTCCGAGACACAAACAAACAACTTACGTCGTTCTGAAATTGTGAGAGGGCGACCCTGGCTTCTCAGCTCCGCATCCAGTAAGCAGTAATACTTCAATACTTTCGAGAGAGACGGTGCCATGATTGGATCAAAATAACAGAACTAGATAAACACCAGGGACACAACTATGGACGATGCTGAACCCTGAACCGGCAACAACTCCACTTCGACTACTGTACTGTACTGACTGACTCTTCTAACACGAAGGCGAACGGACCCCGACCCGCCGCGCCCGCCGCTCCCGCGCGGCGCGCGGCCCGAGCCGTGCCGAGTGGAAAGCCGAGAGCCGACACCGAGCCGAGCGGAGCGGCGCAAGCCTAGCGTTCGGAGGAAAACGGCATTTTCTCGAGAACCCGACGTCGCACGTAGAACGTAAAAATACTAATGGAAAGATCAAAGTCTGTAGAATTATCGGCCCGCTTTATGTTGGTGTCGAAAATGCCTCTGAACAGCCGAAAAAAATGTTCAAACACACTCCGTCCCCCGTCGGGAACCGACCATGACTTTTCACACACGCTGCAATCGCTAATATGATACAAAAGTACGTATATTTTTACAGAATATTAATCCTCGTACTTTCCTCTTTCCAACAGTATAAGGTTTCGGTCGCTTTGCAATCTACTTAACAATTATTTGACAGTTACAAAACCGCCCCGCATCATGCGCGCCATCGAGGCGACTCTCGCCCAGTCGCAGCGACTCGAGTCGCAGCGACCGGGTCGCAGCGACTCGCTTCATTGTGGGGGCACCTTCACTCTCCACAGTGGAAGCCGAATTTGTGAGCCGCGCCGAGGGGCTGAGGGAAGTCCTCTGGCTCACTAACATGCTGCATGAGCTCGAACTGGATGAGTTTGTGGGCAACCCGTGCAAGGTCATGATTGACAACCAAGGTGCAATGGCGCTCGCCAAGAATGTAGGTGCCTCTTGACGCTCCAAACACATTGATGTAAGATACTTCTTTGTGAGAAATCTTGTTCAAGAGGGGAAGGTTGCTGTAGGGAGCTCGGGCCACCCCCAGCAACGCCGCCCCCGCGACGTTGGTTTGCCCGGGGTGCAGCAGCGGCCCTAAGACGACCCGGTGGGCCTGGAACTCGTTGGGAGAGATGTGGGAGTTAAAGTCACCCGGGACGAGCTTCCAGTGGCGAGGTTGCGCAGAAGCGAGGCCGGCAATGAACAAAGCGATGTAGTCCAAATAATTCTAAAATTCATAGAAAATATCTGAAACCACAATATCTGATATGCGTACGATCACAGCCACAGCATAGTTACCTGTCTCATTTTGTAAGGTGAGCCTTTTCTTTGAGCAAGCTGGATACCCAATGGAGGGTGAGGTATGCAATACTTTCTGCTTGTTGATGGGAGTCTGGCCAATAGAATCAACACACATAAACATAGGTACCTGAATATTCTCATTCCAGTAAATTACATGCTACTTGTTAGGCTTCGCGTGCGCTAAAGCGCACACGGCGAAGCCTTAAGACAAGCTTTTGGGTCTTTCTCGTTCGCTACCTGCGAGGACCGGCCGGCCCGGGGCCCGGGCGGCGGGGCCCGGGCTGCAGTGGCGGATCCAGAGCCAGCCTTTGGGGGGGCAAAGTAGTACTTTTTGCCTACTTACAGGGGCAAAGTATGACTTTTTGCCTACCTTTCAGGCGGCTATCGAGGAGCCATGGGAGGGGCAAAAGGCCTGTCGCCCCTCCCGAGGATCCGCGCATGCCGGGCTGGCGGCGGGAGCGGCTGGGCCAGCCGGGCCGGGTGTCTATTGTCCAGAGTTCTGCAATGGGCGGTCCGGCTCCGCCCGCCGCCTGAGGTGTGCGAGAGAGCGACAGTGCATGGGCGGTTCTGCGGTGCTGTGGCATGGAGTGGCGGCAGCAGTCACCGGCCGGACAGCCGAACAGTGCCGAAGTCACCTGTGCGGGGGTCCGGGCGGGTCGGCGCTGGCCGATGCCTATGCTCAGCTACTCCACGCCACGCCAAAAAGTGCCGAACGCAGCGGGCGGAGTAGCTGAGCATACACGCTAAATCTTATGAACTTTTTTTATACGCAGCTACCGATCAAAAGATACGAGAGAGGCATCACTCCAGACGGCGCGGCTCGCTGACAAGCCTCTCGCAGGTCCGGGCTGGATCGTTAGAATAGGGATCGGCCGGCTCAAGTGGTGCTAACGTGCACATAAGGCAGGGTAAGCCTCTGATTCCGTTTCCATATCCGTTCGAAAATTAATTTTAACGCACCAAGAAAAAAGGAGAAAAAAAAGAAATTAAGATAAGTACTGGACTGAGACTTTCTCGTTCGCTACCTGCGAGGACCAGACGGGCCCGGGGGGAGTCGCTAGGCTAGGCTGGCTATTGTCAGATGGGCAAGGCGTCCGTCTGTCTGCAGGCACGGGCGAGGCCGTGGCGGGCCAGGGGGCGGGCTCTGGCCTGCCCGCAGTCGCCTATTGTCCTTCGCAATTGCCCTGATATCTCGAAAAACTTATCAATGTTTCTTCGTTAACCGCAAATACCTAACTAAGTTGGGAATAAATGAATAATGAGATGTGTTAACTTTAAAATTATGAGATAAAATAGAACTGTATGCATTGATAGTTGTCATATGTAAAAAAGAGAAATATTTATGAGAAATAAATTGGGACATATATTTTGCTTTCTTTTATAATGCACTTTCCAAGTATACTTTTAGAATACCTATGCAAGTGACCACTTAGAGGTTCAATTTAACGTGCATAAATCTAATACGGTTAATGCAACAGCAACACATTTCTGAGTTAAATGTACAAAAGTATTCAGTGTATGCAACACCATCGTCTGTTAGGAATAGTTTGTGAGTTTACTATTATCTCCCGGATGCAGCCTCACGAGCTCAGTTGCACTACCAGGGAGTCTGAAAATAGTAATAGAATATGTGTACATAGCCTGTCCAGTATCTCTTACGACACTTCGAGTTGGTTCATATTTCAATTTGCCGTTTAGTACTTGTAACTAAGATCGGGGTAACTGCTGCGTTACCAAGCACGTGAAGCCTCTCATGCCCACATTGAAAAATGTGGGCTTTTCGGATTTTTACTTATAAAGACAGCTAGACTAACCAATAGCTTTTTCGGTGTTGCTGCCTTCTCCTCCTTAATAATCACCACACTGTCATCATCACCCTCTGCCGCCTCCTCTTCTTTAACCAGTGCCACACTGGCATTGGCACCCTTAAAACAGAACAAGGGAGAAGGAAACACAAAATTACTTTTGTGGTAAATAGGGAACTCGTCCTTTACGACCCCATATGACCAACGTACCTTTAAGTTTCCATCCTCCTTGGAAAAGTCATTTGGAACTGGAATTGTCAAAACATCACTTTCAACTACTGGAGGGGTACCATCCTGCATTCTTTTGCTGTCAGACATTGATGTGCATTATATAGATTTAAATTGTCTACTCTTTGGATAATATAATTGAGAGCATCTTCATTTCTTGAACGCTGAGTCCACTGTACGTCCACTCTTCTTCGTCAGGATCGTTCTAATCACGATTTCCAGGCTCTATTGATTCCCACCACCGTTTCTGGGATAGAGCAGCCTTAACTCTTCTCGACCACGAGCCCTTAAAATTGATTTGAAGCATTTTTTTGTGTTTTATAGTTACAATATTGTTACTTTGAAGTATTTTTGATGTACCCTTACCAGTCACCTGGTATCTCAATCTAAATAGATATTATTTTACATTTGTAAATGCTTTGTCAATTATTTTTTTCTTTTAGAAAACTCACCCTTTTCCTTTAATTTGAACATTAATGCCAATGATAAGAAATGTCTACCAAAGGGAAATAAAATTATGGGGATCTTTATTTGCAGTATGCATACTGCAAATACCGTTTTGGTACCCATACATACAGTACATGCACTGCATATAACAACTTCCGGTAAGGACAGAGTACAGGTGGATTTAGACTGCTGTCGCCTGTCGCCGTTTTTCATTTGTTTTCAGCTTATGGACCAATCAGAGGCCTCTATTCGGACAAAACAAATGAAAAACGGCGACTGGCGACAGCAGTCTAAATCCACCCTACATTTTATCCATACTTTAGTGATGCTTTTCTAGCTTGTTTATAGTGTACCTTTGTGCCGCTGCGTCGCACCCGTTAATCAGAGAAAAAGACGGCACAGCGAGTGAGTCGAAAAACGTAAAAAGATGTAATCCAGGCAATAACTTTGAGTGAGGGAACTAGTTTCTTGTTGTCAATATATTAGCATCTAGGAGAAAATAAGATTTTAGCGAACGTCCCTTTTACTCAGCGATGATAAAATGCTTCGCTCATTACGGGCAGTACGTAACTATTATTTTTCCGGTGAGGGGGTGCACAAAAGTAACGTTTGAGTTTGAAGCGAAGGTATCATACCTCCTCCACAAGGTGAAAATATCAATCTCTTATCTTAGATGCTGTTTGTGTCTTCCACTTTTGAGAATAATGCATTGTATGTCATCACAATTTTTTCGTGCGATATTTTGTGGTATGAGCAGCCACCATGGTTCAGAAATAATGTTCAACAAGTATCATTTGCTGTGAAATTGTATACAAAAGTTACTGTCGAAAAAATGTTTTTCTGTGCCTGTGAATATCTCTTGGAGTAGGAAGTATAAAAGCGAAATACATTCCCTAACTGAACCGAACACAATTTGTATTTCAATAATTCGTTGAGGAAAGTTTCCCACAACAGGAATGGATCACTAAAGGAAAAAATGCTGTAAAGATGTACCAGTAAAAACGTTTTATCACAAAACCATTTTCACACTTGACTAGACTGTTAGTACATATTGAAACCAAAATTGTTTTCACTAAACAATTTTCTCCAAATATTCAAATATATGTTTTCTTTGTCGTTAAACTATGTTTAATGTCTCTCCTATCACGCATTTAAACCTACGGAAAGATCTCATCTGCTACATTATTATGCTTTCATGTACAATCTCTATGTAACTTTATCACCAACATGTCTTTAATTCTTCCTAACAAGCAGTCCTTTCTTCATTCACATATTTTACTTTTTAAAACCAAGTAATCAAAATTAGTAGAAAATTTTGAGGTCAATTTATCCATTAACCAGTGCTTTAGAGAAAGGCTTTAAAAGTAATAAAAATTTCACAAGCTTCCAAAACTAATACTGAAATATCGTCAACGAATTTCCTTTTTCGGAAAATAAAGAATCTGCTGGTGCCAGCACCTTCTGCAAATAGACTCTAAACAACCCTTTAATAAGACACAAGCCCCTAACCTTATCAGCAGTGGAGATTATTTTGGACATGGTTGTGCATGTTAGGCCAAGATATAATATGAAGGCAAAGACTGATTTAAAGTTACTATTTAGGTCATCTTGCTTACCTCCAAAGATCCTATCCTACACATCCTGCTCCAATACTTGAAGTTTCGTTATACTTCAACAATAATCTGTCAAGTCTATTTTTATGCATATGCTCATTCCCTGAAAAATATATGTAGATTTGCTTGATTTGCATATCTTCAATGTAAAAATGACGAAGACTCAACTACTATGTAATACATATGGCTCTTTCCATGGCTTAGACAATTGAATTTGAACAAAATGACATAAACATCTACACAGCTCATGAACTGTAGAAAGAGAGGCACTTCTTTAATTTCAGCTCTGCTGAAGCGCGTGCGTGGAATTAATTAATCAGATGAAAAAACTAAGTAATTAAGCTAAAACTACACTATAAGATGTATTGTAACAAAAATGTCAGTCAAAAACAAGAGATAGACCCACTAAACAGGAAAAGAATCACAGAAATACAGTGGGCAAGGAATAAAAACCTCAGCCAGTTACTATATGGCAGAAACGGCCCACCAAAACAAAATTATACGCCGATTTAAACCGTAGCCTTGCCACAGTTTGGGGGAAATAGTATGGATTACTATCTAAAAAAGCTTTCGCTACATAAGAAACATCACAAGTTTGAAATAATTCTAAATATGAACCATTGCCTGATCGGTACTGAATAAATAAAAAAAATACACAGACGCCACTTAAAATTTAGATACAGTAACTTCTGCCCTGCGTTGAAAGCATAAACAAACTTTGCAAAACAAGATTTCAGTTTACACTAACACGATATAAGTATTATAATAATATATAAGCATTCATTTCAAAGGACCTTCAACTGGTCCCATTAAATTATAACAGTGTATGAACATCATGAGCCCTATAACACGTTTGTCACTCTCAGTCATCAGCTTAGGGTGATCAGTCAAATATACAAGCTAGGACAGAAAAAAAGACTTCGGCAAAGCAGCCAGAACTGCACTTGCTGCAACTGCTATCCTGGTCACCTGCCCTCCCTTGTAGCCTCCGTAAGCGTTTTTCCTCCTTCTTCTGCATCTTGGCTATCTGCTTGAGTGCTTTAACTTGCATCTTAACCTCGGCCTCACTCATGTCCACAGGAAATCTCCAGTCTGTCATTGTAGACTCCTCAGTAGTACAAACTGAGTTCTGCACCTTTGAGCGCATACTTAAATGGATGAAGCTGCAACACGCAGAGCAAATATATATGTCTTAGCAGGTTTATTTGGACACAGAGAAATCTGTACTTACAATGGAACACTTAATCACTTGCAGGTCTTTTGATTTTAACATCTATTATAGTCTTAACTGATATGAAAAGAAATCAAATCGATCCCCAGTAGTGATGACTCGGGGACTTTTATGAGTCAACGTGATATTATTTCAATATGAAAGTGACTTGTGGTCCTCCCCCAATGTGATCAAATTTCGTCAACACACTGCACACTTAGAAGTTTGTTTTATTATAGATTCTATTCTAAATTGGTAAAAGAGGATATTATACAGGGTGGCGCGTTTGTCCTGGCCGTTAAAAAAAGGATGCTGTACCGCATGCAAGTGTGCGGTCGGTCTTGCCTATCGTCGCTCACCATGGCGCCTTACGGCACCGTGCGAGTATGCAACCCGCCCACACTCTGAATGCGGCACAGCATACTTTCTTAAACGGCCGGGGCAAAAGCGCCACCCTGTATGCTGGACCAGAATGGCCACACGTAATATGGTGCACACATTTGTCTCAAACACATTTCACTCACGTGTGATACTTTTGTATACTTGCTGCGCAATTCCTATACACACACGTCACTTTAAAGGTTCAGAGCAAGTAGTTTCTCGCACCCAAGTAGCAGTCTCACAATTGAGTTAGCAGTGCAATAGATAAATGGTCATTTTGAGGCATGTACAAGTGATCAACACCTACAGGGTGGCTCACTTACCCCGCTCTTTGCCGAGGGGGTATTTACTTCGAGAAAACTTGTACAGAGCACTCCGTATTACACTGTATTACGCGGTATTACACCGGTATTACATAGAAAATTTTGCAATTTTAGAGCATATTTTGATAAGTTTCGGTATTACATTACGCGTAATACCGTGTAATACCCAGTCAGGTGTACAGGGTATTATAGAAAGTGAATACCCCCTCGCTCTTTGCGTAAGTATGCAGCCTTACGGCAAGAGATGAGGAGGGCAGCGTGTGGGGCCACTCCCCTCCACGCACCTCTTGCCCTCAGGTTGCATACTTATGCAAAGAGCGGGTTAAGTGAGCCACCCTGTTTAAGTTTGAGTCATCGGAAGGCGTTTCGTTCCTGCCGGGGAACGGGCGAGCGGCGCCACGCCCTCTGCTTACCAGGGCCTCGGGGCGGGTCGCGGGGCGTCCAGCAGGTGCGCGAAAGGCCGGAGCGAGTCTGGCGGCTGCGTGCCGGGCTGCGCGTTGCCGACGGCCAGCCCCAGGATCCAGGCAGTCTCGTGCGAGTCGAGCAGGCCGCTCTTGATGGGCCCGGCGAGCAGCTCCACCATGGACATGCGCAGGTAGCGCACGAGGTAGAGAGCCTCGCCCAGCGCTCGCCGCTTGTTGTCCGCGCAGCTCTGCTCGCCGCGCCGCTTGCAGTCGCGGTCCGCCCAGCGCACAAGCGCGCTGAACAGGCGCGCCTCCCGCCGCACGTGCAGCGAGCCCCGCCGCAGCAGCGTCACCAGGTCGTCGTGGTGCAGCTCCTCCACCTGCAACGGGAGAAACAATCAGACACCGGGCTGTGGAGCGCGCGGAGCGGCGATCCCATATTACTCTCCCGAACTTTTCCCGGTATTCCCGGATGAAAATCAGCCATATTTTTGACATCTTGAAAGCCAACTGCTTTGCAGTTATGGAGATTTGTACGGCACATGTTTTCAGAAAAAAATTGAAAAACTTTGAGAAACTCTTTGATTTTGAGGAAAACTGCTCATATTTTGAGGATGTCACCCGGACTTTCCCCGTTCGACAGTGATTCCCGGATGATTCCCATACTTTCTGGACTGTCCGGGTCGCTCTACACCCTAGACTCAGAAAGAAAGATATTCACGAGGTCCTTGACTTGTTGTGTGTGATTTTGAATAGGGAGTGAGACGAAAAGATTGTAGATGTTCGTTAACTGCACTGGTAACACAGTGCAATTTTTGCACTCTTGCGTGTTCTATTTATGATTTAGTACATTACATTATGGTGTCAAGTTTAAGTATACATTACAATTTAGAACAAAACACCAATCGGATGGAAAACTTTATTGGTTGAGTTCCAAAGTCCTTGGCCAGAACCGTCACCGTCACAGAACGAGACCATAAGTCTGTAAGGCGGCCCGCGCTATCGGTCCACCAGGCTGATTTTGGCTTGACCTCAATGAACATGAAAATTAAAACTCAGAAATATTTGGAGTTTACGTCAGTCGGTTTGTTTGGGTGTGTCTTTACGGTTCTTAAAAGAAACTCTTGCTCAAAGGTTCGTCAACTCCGATATTCCTCCGTACACGAGATGATATTACCTCAAATATTACATTGATGGTACCCATATTACAGGTAATATTACTTTGATATTACCCATTTTTCCAGGACTATGACGTCAGTACTGTAAAATTTGTGTAATATTACCAATAATACATGTAATATTCCATATACTCCTCCGTACACGGTCAAGCGGAGTTGACGACCCTTTGCTCTTGGTGAAGAAAATCACGGCACGAAAATGAAGTTTATGAGCAAGACGGGGGAAAAACAAGCAGGCCCGCCCTTCCGCCAAACGTCGTTGCCAGCTCCGCTTTGCTACGCTGGCAACTCCGTTCGGCAGGGGGCGTGCCTGCTTGGCCTGCCGGCGGCGTTCGGTCGGGCCTTCGGCCCGACCCCTAAGTCACACAGGACGTCCTCTTAGCTTGTAAATGATCGGGCCTGCGGCCCGTAAAGGCATTCTCTTCGGATAGAGGCAGTTTGTAACGGTGAACCACCGGAACTACAGCCCTCCCTTCTGCTTTGAAAACGTGCTAAAAGTGACTAAACGGTCAGTTATTCGGCAAAAAAGGGGAGTCGGAAATCTCGAAAAATGTCGAATTACGTGAGTTCGGCCTCAGATGGAACGGTCAAACTCGGACTTTATTTGGCGGCAGTTGGCAATACTGAATTACGTTCGTCGAAACGATTTTAACGGTATAGGCGTCGAGGGGTGTCGAAAATTTCATAAATTGTCGAAATATGTCGAAAATTGTCGAAATATGTAGAAATACGTCAAAAATGTCGAAAAATCTCGAAATATCTTTAAAATGTTGAGATATATCGAAAAATATGGAAAATGTCGAAAAACGTCGAAAAACATCGAAAAATGAGGGATAATGTCGAAAAATGTCGAAGAATATCAAAAATTGTCAAAAATGTTTACAAATATCGAAATATGTCGGAATATGTCAACAATGTCGAAAAATATCGAAAAACATCGAAATTTATCAAAAATGTCAAAAAATTTCGAAAATTATCGAAAATTATCGAAAAATATCGAAAATTATCAAAAATATCGAAAATTATCGAAAATGTCGAAAAATATCGAAAAATATCGCAAATGTCGAACAATATCAAAAGATATCGAAAAGTAACGAAAAATGTCGAAAATATTGAAAAATATCGGAAAATATCGAGAAATGTCGAAAATGTCGGAAATCTTCGAAATGTTTGAGTTTTGACGATTGGCAACACTGGAAATTGAAAAACGGTTGGCTCCAATGAATTGCGCTCGAAAAGACGGTTCTAGAGAGGTGCGGGTCGATGGGGTTCGTAAAAGTTGAAAAGTGGGTTAATTTTGGGTGCTTTTTACAGTGTAGTCGCGAGTTGGGTCCTTTTTATCGGAAAACGGTGGGCGCCATTGAACTGGACGCGAAAAGACGCTTCCGGGGAGGTGCAGCTCGATGGGGTTGAGAAAAGTTGAAAACTGGACCAATTTCGGGTGCTTTTTATTACAGTGTAGTCGCGAGTTGGGTCCATTTTTTCGTAAAACGGTGTGCACCATTGAACTAGACGCGAAAAGACGCTTCCGAAGAGGTACGGGTCGACGGGGTTGGAAAAAAGTTGAAAAATTTTATTTTTTTTATTCCTGAAAACTTTAATAATTTTTTTCAGTGCCTCAATGAGGGTTCGCAGGATTTGCACCAGGCGTTTCGGTGTCCAGGAGTGACCCTTAAGATACCCTAAAAATTTCAACTCTCTAGCTCAACTCCTTCGAGTGGAACAGACAGACAGGCAGACAAACAAACAAACAAACAGACAGACACCAGATCGATTGCATAAGCCCGCTCTGAAGCTTTTTCAAAGCAGAAGGGCGGGCTAAAAACTTCCTGATTTAAGTTTCATGGGTTGGTAAATGACACTTTTCATGTCCAAAATTAAAAATCAAAGTTCCATGCTTTTTGGTAATATAAAAGATATCCATAATATGCTTGTTGAAAATCAAGCACTTCAAAAAAGTTCACATCCACCCGCCCTTTGCACCCTCCACGATAGCGTGGAGGGAACCTGTCCATCGGAACTCAACCTTCAAAGTCCTTTGACTTGGCCTAGTACATTAGTTTTACCCGAGGGGGAAATAACCGATGAATTCGGTGGACAAATCTCGTGAATTTCCTCTGAATTGGCTATGAATTGGCTTGGATTGTCTCTGAATTGAACTACATTAGTGTGTGAATTAGCTTGAATTGGGTTTGGATTGGCTTGAATTAAATTTGAACTAGATTTTAATTATGTTGAATTGGCTTGAATTTGTTTGAATTGGACATTTTGAATTAGTGGTGTACACCAAAACCGAGGTTATTTCCCCCACGGTTTTACCAGTGTGACTGAAATCTGAGATGAGACTAGAGTAACTTCTTGACTATTGGATTGAGATTATTGCGCGGTTCGGAAAGTTTGCACAACCAGCGGGCCTGCGGTCAGCATCCCGGGCCCGAGTGCGCCGGCGCGTCACGTGATCAGCAGGAAGTGGAGGGAAGGACCATGGGGTATCGCTGCCAGTGGCCCAGCCAAACTCGGAGGGTCAGGGACGTGGAGTAGCGGCACCGCGCCCGCCGGCCGCACGGGGTATTGCTACGCCAGGCGCGCTACGTAGGCACTGTGCGTGGTGCTGGGTTAGATTCAACTCTCCAACGCCCCGGCAGACAGGCACGCCCGCCTAGCATGTCCGTCACACGGTTCAGCCTAACTCTCCAGGCGCTTTCCAGCCCACCGACTCCCAAACGGAACGGCAAACCTTCAGCCCCCACTGTGGCGAGGCGGGGCGGGGCGGGCACTTACACATTCGCACTCGAAGACGTCGTCGATGTAGGCATCCACGAACTGCAGGCAGTTCCAATACAGGGCGCCACAGTACCAGCCCATGTTGGCCTCGACGGATGGGTCCGGGAAGTCCTTGTCGGCGACAGGCGCCGGACCTGGATTCACCTCCTGGCCGCAGCCGCCGCCAACCTGACGCGTCGCGGCCGTTGGCGACGTGCTGACAAGGGACGGCCTCTGGGACTGCGACTGAGGCTGAACCTGCGGCTGGGGCGGCTTCTCCCACGAGGCCTCCAGGAGCGGTGTGCACGGCGCCGTGGCCGCCTCCGAGGTCGTCCCCCCGTGTTCGCCATCGCTGCAAGCATGGCATTACATGGGCATGACGGAAATAAAATGTACCCAGATATCGCCTATTTCACTAATAAGTATTACAAGACTCTGACTTCATTTCATCTAGCACCCGTTGTCTTGGATTCCTGGTACAAATTCCCTGGGTATAGCCCAGGCACGCAATAAGTGGGCGGCGGAGAGGAGGGGCGATGTATTGAAAGTTGCCTACATTCAGGGGGTCTGGAGCTCAAATTGCCTACTTTCAGGCGGTTCTAGGAGCTGACAGAAGGGCGGTCGCCCCTCTATTACGTGCCTGGGGTAGCCGCCCCTCCCCCAGCCCAGCCCATATACGGGACCCACCTGCTCTCCTCGAACGGCGGCGCGGAGGGGGTGAAGGCCTGGTCCACGTCCAGATCGTCCGGCAGGAAAAAACGGATGGCCTGCATGACGCGCAGCACGTTGGCTGGCCTCAGGAAGCTATCGGCCGTCTCGACGCAGTGAAGGAAGAGGCGCGTGCACAGGTACTTGTTGGCGGCGTGCATGGTTAGCAGGCACGTCTGCTCCGACCGGATCTCGGGTGCGGCCCCGTACAGCACCCTACGGCACGCCAAAAAGACAGAAATGACATTGAATATCTCCCAAGAACAAGGTGCGTTTACATAGAGAGCCATTTCCTTCGAGGATTTGCTTTCATAATACATCGAGGACAACACGTTCAGTGCCAAGCGAAAATTGGGGTACTGCATTCACGAGTGATTTGATTATGTGACTTTAGATGACCCTTTTGTAGCAGTTTTTCGTTTCCATTTTTACCCTTTTTGCTGTCAGCCAGAGCGCCTCGCGTAAATATTTTGGCGCTTTCCAAATTCACTTAAACCTATGAGCATGGGCGAGCCCTCCCGCTGCTCTATAACCTGTTTCCTTTTGATTTTCGTTTGCACTGCAGTCGGTGGTCATACGCCGACTCTGCATCCCTAAAGCCAACTATAGGGTGCACTTTACACTACAGAACCCCCAGGAGGCGCAACTCCCTACGCACCCCCACAAGTGCCCCCAGCATTGGGTGCGCGATTGGGTGCCCGATCGACTTGAGTTGGAAGAGCCGAGTCACAAATGACGACCGCAAAGGGACACCCTTCGGCGACGCGAGCGTCACGATCTGACACGGCAACTGTAACCATATCGTAGATAGCCAGACCAATTAGTTATGAGTGCATATGTAGTTTACCTTCCCCGATGACCGTGGTGTACACCGCAGACAGTACTCCCTCAGGGAGTACACATTCAGTGTGCAACTGTTCAATACCTGTATGTGTGGAACTTCCAGTTTAACACGTGCAAGAGTGGAACTCACCAACTGTGCAATTTGTACAACTGAACCCACCAGCCCACCAGTCGTTCACTTGTATGTGTTCAACTCTACAGTTGTGCACTCGCAAGTGTTCAACTGCACCGTGTAACACTACCCTTGCTGAACACTTGCGAGTGCACATTTGCGGATTCGGACACCTACAGGCAGAAAACAGGGCAGGTGAGTTTAACACTTGCAATTGTACTAGTGCCAAGTTGCGCACCTGCATTTTAAATTGTGAGTTGTACACGTACACATACCATGTTGAGCAGTTGCACTTTGGTTTATCAGTGTATACCGCGCCCAAGCTAAAAACAATAGGTACTTTACGGCACACTAAGGGCGAGGTACGATTTTAGGGGAGTTGTAACTCCCCTCCCCCTTTTGTTCCACCGCGCCTGAAGGACAGACTGATCAGAAGGGGATAAGGGGGCATGGTTTTCACAACAAACGAGTTCAACCTATTTTTTGTTTTTGTTGCAGGAACTTGATATTCTTTCGGGGAGCAAAAAGTATGTTGCTAGAACAAAACATCCTGTTGGGATGGTTTAAAAAAAAAAAGCTCTGTTTTAGCTAACAGGTTGTTACCACAACAGAACAGAATGACTGTTATTATTAACAGGTGTTTGGGTTCTCCAAACAGATTATAGCTACTGCATTTTATCCTTCTTCATTTCATCAAGCTTGTTTGTTGTGACAACTGAATTCCTTGTTGTTGCAGCGTTTTTTTGTTGTTCTTTTTTCGTGAGCTCGATCAGGGCACGCAAACAGGCTGCCAGGAAATGCAAAACGTTGTATAACTCCTGCTGTCTATGATTCCTATGCTGCTTTTAGGTATTCACGAGCAGTACTACTTGAGCTAAGAAGCAAAACTTTCTGTGCGCTTATAGCGCATTACGAAGCGACATGTGTCGGTTGACGTCACGTCACATTCCAGCTCCTGACCTGAGCAGCTGGTAGAAGGCGCGACCGTCAATGTCGTCCACGCGCACTTTAGCCTGGTGCGGCGGGGCCAGGGGCCCGTTGAGCATGGCCTTGAACACGGGGGAGCTGGCGGACAGCACGTCGCGGTGCCCGGGGATCCGCCACGTGTCGCCGTCCGGACCGACCACGAACTCGACGTCGCTCTCCGCCTCGTTGTCCAGCAGAAGCACGTTATCGCTGAAAGTGTCACACGCAGAGGAGGGAGAGCTGGAGTCAGACTTAAATTTTCAAGAGGAAATTATATCTCTCAGTAAGCAGACAGTCGATAAATTTAAAAAAAGAAATATAATAATAATAGTAATAATAATTTTTTTTTTTTTTTTTTGAACTCCAAGAACTTTTTCATAATTGATGTAATTTTTTTTCTTTCTTTTGTTGATCTGAATCAAAAATGAAATTTGACTGAAGTATAGTTATTGACTTGTTGAGAAAAAATTACTTGTATCAAATAAATGTGATGAACTTGTGACAAAAATTTACTGGGATCAAAGAAAAATGTTTAGTTTCAAATAAAAATTTTATTCGCGATAATATTAAAGAAATGTTCCCTTGAATCATGCAAGCCTGTGTTGTTTTGAAGAAACGATTCCTTGGGCGATTTGGAAAATAAAATTCAAAGGTATTTATTTGAAGTATTAAGAATTTCGTTACTGATAATTATCAACTATTAGATAATATTCACTGGTAATCAGAGATATTCAATTTTTTATCGTATTCGCAATCACAGTGCACTCACTCGACTTTCGGCGTGGCGCAGTCCCAGGCTTCCCCGTGCCCCGCGGGGTAGCGGGGGCCCCACGGGCCCCACGGACCGGTGCCCTTGCTAGCGTCATACGTGAAGGGCCGTAAGCCCGCGAGCTCCTCGGACGGGGCCGTGGTGACGACCAGGGCCCCCTGGCCCTCGAGGTGCCCGCGAGGCGCTCTGCAACCAGACGAAACCATACAGATCAAACCGGTTACACGCTTTCAGTCCCGCTTCAGACATCACAGTTTCAGCTCATTTACCTACATCTACTAAAAACCGAAAAATTCAACAACACTTGCAAATACAAACAGGGGAAAAAAAAAGAAATAGAAACATAGGTTTCTAAAGTGAATACGATGTCTCAAGCCCAGAACACACAGATCTCGAGGTGAACTCCCACTATAGTCGACCCTCACCGGAAAGTCGACGCCGACGACAAGCCAGTCTCCCAGTGTTTCCCACTCAGTCCCGCGGGCGATGCTCAAAGGGAAGCCGCCCGTCTCTTTTCGCAAAGACCCTGGCTTTGAGCCGCCTCTGCTCGGCTCCAAGTTAATGCCGGCCCAGCCCAGTCTGCTGCTACTACTCGCCCATGAATGGGTCTTGCACCGCGCCACGCCGCGAAAACGGGAGCCAGACAAGATTCGAGCCCGGCTCGGGCCCGGTTGCGCTAGCCGGCGCTATCTGCAACTAAGCCTTACCTCTCAAAAGGGCTCAGCACCGACACGGGTGATAATTAATGACAAACCACCCAGTTTTAGTTAAAGCGATAGGAGAAATCTTATTGACAAACCAGTGGCAGGTCTGTCCTGCCGCGCGCCCGGCACGCCGTCGCGGCGGGGCGGGGCGGGGCGGGGCGTGTGCGGCGTTTACTTGGTCCTGCCCCGAGGCGCGGTGCGCGGTCCGCGCCGCTTTGTTTCGCCTCCCTACGTGCTGCTATACTCCATTGTGCCGCGTTTTATCGCCAGTGTCGCCGATCACATGTTGTCATCCAGCATCACCGGGCCGCCCGCTGGACCTGCCACATTGCGTCACCCCTTCTCCTCTCTTCTCCTGTCCCCTCCCCTCCCCGACCAGGACCGTGACCTCCAGAAGGACTTCGGCCAGTAGGGCCGAGCTAACTTCAAGTACGTGAGAATATCTTGCAGGAGAGTTATTATTTTGAAAGAGATGAAACGTTAGTATCAGCAGCTTTTACTGTCGTAAAATTAAAAGGAAACGTTGAAACGTAGTCGTCCGTTAAAGTTGTCAAAGTAAAAGTTTACAGCGTTAAGCGTTTATACTAAATCCTTATGCACTTTGGTGTGCATAAGCCTTGCAGGATTTTACACAACCATAATTGTGCACATTGGCTGATCCATCGTATTATGTAGGTACGGAGAGGTCCGCGTAGATTGATCGGTATGGTTGTCCCGTCCCGTATACTTTAAAAACAGTGTAACCGACAAAAAAATATCTGGGCCAAACCATCAAAATTCCCGCTGTAAATTTTTAGCATTGATTTCAAGTGAGGAAGTAAAAGAATGCCGTGTCTCACATCCAAGAGTGCGTAACGAATTGGCGACATTACTACACCTGGATTTCCAGGGCGGGGTGCGTGCCAAGAGCGAGCAGACAGCGTGCAGCAGGCAGCAGCGGTGCAGCGCAGCAGGAGGTCTCTCTCTCTCTCTCTCTCTCTCTCTCTCTCTCTCTCTCTCTCTCTCTCTCTCTCTCTCTCTCTCTCTCTCTCTCTCTCCCTCCCTCCCTCCCTCCCTCCCTCCCTGCCTCACTCCCTCTCTATCTTTCTCCCTCTCTCCCTACTAGCGGACAACTGTCACGAAAAGCAACCTAAAGGTACGATCATATACTGGTCAAGTCCTTGCATGCTCCGGGTGTACTTGGCGAGTACGGTACTGAAAGGAATGAAGTACAGTAACTATAAGATAAAGCTAGTATACTTGGTACCTCAAAGGACCGTACTCGCCAAGTACACTCAGAGCAGACAAGGACTTGACCAGTAAATTTTTGTACCTTTAGTGTACTTCGGTACGATTTTTTCCAAAAGTGTGCACCGAGCAGCTCCGCGGCCCGGGGCCGCCTTGTGGACTCGATAGCGTTCGCTGATTTACAGCTATCCGGCTACCCGGCTCCTCAGGAGCTTAGGCGGATGGCGCCCCAGGAGGGGGCATCAAACTCCGTCCTCAAGTGTCCATCGGATTGCCAGGACTGCCAGATTGCCTGTGTATTTTATAGCCTTACCAGAGCAAGACGCCCGATTGTAGGCAACGGAAACGACTTCACCACCGATTTCTTTGAAGATCGCAGACTGATGATTATTCTTGCAGACTGCCAGAGAGGGTACAGTCCACATCCACACTGCCCCTCGAGGGCGCCGCACTCAGAAAAAAATCCACCCATGCGGCGAAAAGTTAGCTGTATGGACAGTTGTGTGTACACTGTTATCCAATTACTGTGACGTCACGTTCCTTTACATGTGAAAAGTGTCACATTGTTTAAAATGTAATGTCACATTCTTTTCAACGTGAATCGGCCAGAATATGCGGACTAAATTTTATTGTCACATTCAAAAGAATGTGACATTAACATTAAAAGGAATGTGACAGTTTTCACATGAAAAAGAATGTGACGTCACAGTAATTGAATAACAGTGTAGAGCTACAGCTAACACGACATTACACTGGTAAACATATGTAGAAAGCTTTACAACAATTGGTGTTTAGTTCGAATTGTGCAAATAATAAACACTTCGTGGTGTTGAAGTGAACTAAACACCAACAAGTGTACAATCCTTCTACGTGTCACAAACGTTTAGTAAACGACTGCACATCATTTTGAGTGCAGTTACTCGACGTGTTCCATTGATTCCAGAGGGCTGGTGTGAGTCCATGTGTGCAAAAATACTACACCTGTTAAGTGTCTATTACTCTCGCTATTACCCAACTAAACATTGTGTAATGTCTACTTCAACTCGACACCATGTAATTTTAAAATCACAGATTAAACAATTAAGTGTTCAATAATTGCACATTTTGTTTTAGCAGCGTAAGAACACTGTAATTTTAAAGGAAACACATGTTGCCTTAAATCAGCGACACATAAATGTGTGTCCTTTATCGGCGACACAAATGTGTTTCCTTTATCGGCGACAATTTTGTCGCCAAAACCTCCGCGTGTCACCGAAAAAGGTCACATGCGTCTTCGTTTCGGTCACACACGGAGGTTTTGGAAACAAAATTGTCGCCGAAAAAGGTCACTCATTTATGTGTTTCCGAAAAAAGGGAAACAAAAAGGGGATGTTTCCTTTTACGATGTGTCGCCACAAAAGAACACAAATTTGTCACCTTTTGAGTTACAGTGCATACCAGGTGGCTGATTCACCCCGGGCACTTTTTGTACTATGCAACCCGCGGTGTGCAGGGTGGGGGGAGGGGGTGACAACCGGGGGTGAGGTGCCCGGGGGCGCGGGGGAAACGACTCGGGTATTCCGGCTGACATTATCGAAGGAGTGATCCTTAATCCTGATCACAAAAAATTTTGTAATAATCCGGAGGCAATCCGGGGTGATCCGTCGGTAATCCAGCGAAATCGAAGTTTTGAAATTTTCGAATGTAATCCAGAGTTTATCCTCTGCTAATGCGGGTTAATCCGCGGTAATCCGTAATCCGGCTGACACAAAATTATCGAGTCGTTTTCCCCTCAGGCATGTGGCGCGCCCTTTGTCTCGCGGGACGTCATTGGCGGTTTTAATCCACGCGTGTCGTGGCGGGGCTGGGCGTGGCGGTGCGTGGCGGGGCGACGCGTGGCGCTGAGTCACGAGGAGCGGCGTGACCAATTAGCAGCCGGGCAGGAATCTGGAGCCGCCAGTGCCTGGGCGCGTGGGGCGCCGCGCCGCGAGGTGCCAAAACCATCACCACGGCGCCGCGAGGTGCCGCCCGCAGCAGAGCCACAGGATCTACAACCGCTTCGGCAAAATCAACCGCATGGTTCCGGACATTTATTCACTTTGGTTTACCAGAGAGTGCAGTTTAGAGCGTTTACACATGACGCCAATGGCCACTCCTATCGCAAAGTAATCGCCACACCTGCCGGTCAGTTATTCAGTCCTATGGAATCATGCTCCGAGTAAATGAACAAAAAGTGATGTGCAATTTTACGGAACGTTTGCAAAGTGTAGAGATAAATACCACACCAATTGATTTTTGGTTCAGTTGAACACCACGTGGTATTTATTATTTGCACATTTGGAACTAAACACCAATTGGTGTAAAAGTTTTAAAATTCGTTTCATGAGTTTTCTGAAACGGATGCCTATCTGTAAAGGCTCCCGCCAATCTTTTCTCCCAAGTTTCTTTCGCGGAAGCCGACGGAAAACGCATGGAGTGCGCACGCACTGCCCTGCCGCCCCGCCGCGCGCCGCGCGCTGCCGGCCAAGTGCAACCTGCCGTCAGACTCAGAGGAGCGCTTTTGTATCTCCGTCCTTGTCACACGCATGCGGGTCTCGGCCACTAGGAGTGAGTGAGAGGGCACTACGAAACGATCATCTGAATCGGAGGGCAAGTTGGACATAAAGAATGCAAGCTAGCGTGTGGCTGTGGAGCACGTGCCTGAGCTATGGGTGCGCAGAGCGAGGGCTGCTGCTCCGGGCAGCCCTCCCCCTGAGCTGGGCTGGACTTTGATGCGGGCGCAAAGGCAATAAGAGGCAGATGATGCCGCCGCTGCTCCAACGCGACTTTTGGTGCAGCGCAGGAAATGACGCAAAAGACTCGGGCCGTGGGCTCCCCGCACATGTCCTCTGAGGCACTTACTGAGCGAGGGCGTGGTGGTGGCAGGCGGGATGTGGAGGGAGTGGGGGAGAGGTGGGGCAGTGGCAACCCCCTAAACCAAAAGTCACACTCTAACTGTATTTGCAGGTGCTTAAGCAAACCTTTGTGCAATGTTCACTGTTATTCAATTACTGTGACGTCACATTCTTTTCCATGTGTGAAAACTGTCATATTCCTTTTAATATTAATGTCACACTCTTTTGAATGTGACAATAAAATT
Organism: Frankliniella fusca; assembly: GCA_029379305.1. NCBI lineage: Eukaryota > Metazoa > Arthropoda > Insecta > Thysanoptera > Thripidae > Frankliniella > Frankliniella fusca. The sequence goes on from JAHWGI010001079.1 coordinate 152,235, forward strand.
TAGCTCGCATATTTTGGCCGATTCACATTGAAAAGAATGTGACACTTTTCACATGAAAAAGAACGCGTGACGTCACAGGAATTGAATAACAGTGTTAGCGAGGGGGCAACCACTCCCCTTTAATGTGTACACATGATTCCCGGAATGATTGACTCCCAATGATTACCATCCATATCTTTCCATTTCTAATAACTGTTTCTAGCGACATAAAACTCTAATTTCGGCTAATTATAACTGATTCCAGGTGTTTCCTGCATTGTTATAGTGGTTTTCATTGATTTCCCTTAACATTTATGATTATGATCCCAAGGCTTGTCACATGATTCCCAAAATTGTCTCCCCCTCGAAAGTTAGACGTTCCATTCGTTTCAGAAGAATTCAAAGGGTGGGTGGACCACTTGGAATACTCCATGTACAGTATACACATCGTACATGCCATTCAAAGCATTCAGCATTCTATCTTATTTCAAAATTATTCCATATGAAGTCGGCCTACTCCATCTACTCCAAATATTCCCATATCCAGTGGTCGCCCCGCGCTTGCAGAAGGTCGCAGAAGGTCCTACGTGTCACAGCCCGGGCTCGCTGCCCCGCGCTGAACCTGTTGAGGGGGCGGACCTGATCTGATGACACCCTCTGACTCCTGGCACTGGTAATTTCTTCACAAATCTTGAGTAATGGAGCTTCATGGTTCCGCGAATGGTTTTATTACAAGCAATCTGAATCTGACGCGAATTTGTGAAAAAATAATATGTCAACTGTGTACCGGGTGCACCTGTCTTCTCGCAAAAGTGCAGGGCCCCTCGGGAAGCGGTCCTTCTTTCGTTCCTGGTTCGCACAGGGTCGCATTAAGAGATTTTTATAAAGCTACTCATATGACTCAAGCGCACACGCTTATCGCAGTCCCGTGCAGCTTTGACTCGAAGGCGTACGCCGCGTCAGCCTTCACTCCGAAAGGAAGAGGAAATCTGCCTCCGCATCAAATCTGAATGGTTTCAAGCGACCGTGCGAACTACACTTACTTAGGTGTTCATTTAAAATTTCGGTATTACACCCAGGGTCTTACGTACTCTGGTAATCCAAGTGTGCGAATGTCACACACTTGTAGGTGTGCGAGGATTCATTCGTACACTTGGCCACTCAAACGTGTGAATATATCCTAGGAAAATTCACACGTTTATGCGGCCAAGTGTACGAATGAGTCCTGGCACACCTACAAGTGTGCGACATTCACACACTGAAAAAAAAATGAGGAATTCTGAGGGACTTCCTCAAAATTTTCCCTTTTCCCTCAAAAAAATCAGACATTGTTTTTACTGTGTGCTGGTTGCTCTCTGCTCGCTGCGCTGCTCTTTGCAGGCTGCTCGCTATATGGCAGTACAAGCAGGCTGATACATTTCGTATCATCTGCTAAAAAGTGCAGTATTAGGTAAAAGAGAGTGTGAATGTGAATCAGTGGAAAACTGCACATTGCTCCTTATATCTCTTCTCCATAGCAGGGTTCTTCCTGGGCCCAAAGTACTACCTGACGGCGGTGACTCCCACGGTAGTGCAGGGCGGGCGAGGGGTGGGAGGGGAGGGGGCGGCCGTCTGGAGGGGCCCTGTTGTGTTGTGTTTGCACGGCTGGCGCGACGAGGCGGGGTATGTGCGGACGCGGCGCGGACCTCAGCATCGCTCAGCATCCTCCAGGCGGGGTGGGGCGAACGCCTCCCCTTCCATATGCACGTCACACCACGGCAGGGCAGGGCAGGGCAGGGCAGATGGCAGGCTCAGCACCACAGAGCACACGCGCCTCGCCAGACTGCAAGGCGACATTTCGTCGCCTGAGAATCACACTTATGCGAGATGTGCGTATTGTTCCATTTCGAACCAGACAGATTCGCCAGTTCGAAAGAATCCGCAAATTTGACGGGTTCGATGTAGGATAGTTGGAAACTTTGAATCGGGCTGGTTTGACAATGAATCGCGAACACAGTTTGTTTCAATTAGACATACTCCCAGCGCAGACCCCGACCTAGAAGCCGGCACTTTACTGTGCTAATCAGGACATTTGATCGTTAGGCCCTAGCAGTCTAGTCTGCAAGAGATTAGCACCTGGCTGGCTTCGCCGAGCAGTGCTTTTATATTATAACGCATAATATTATAACCGTTTTCTCCCCGAGGAGGTATGCACTCGCGTAACAGTCACACTACCCGTAATAAAGGCGTAATAGCATGTGTAATAGAAGCGCGAAAGGAGCGTCCGGGAAGAAGGATCTTCAGTTTTAAGTTAGTGGTAAAACTGTACTCAAACTACATTTATACTGTTGAAAACTATAGTTTAACTGTAGTAAAAGTACCAGTTATTTGAGACAACTGTATTTTTGTACAGTTAAACTGCAGTTTGTGACACCTCAGTTTGCCCACTGCATATTTAACTACAGTTAGATAGGCAAAATTCTCCATACATTACTTATTTTTAGGTCGTTTTCGGCTATTTCTGGCCGTTTTCGGCCAAATCTATCAAAGTTTGGCGCGTAATTCAGCGTAATAGACGTAACGCGGGTCACAGATTTTCTGAGCGAATAACCCCTTGATTATAACGGTGCAAATCATGCAAAATTTCTCTATGCTACTTGCTGTTTAGGGTGCCGGGGCCGGGAGCGGGAAACGAGAACATACTACACGATTAGCCCATCGCGTGCGCGCGCCTGCAGGGGAGGGCGGTGAGCAGTGCCCCGGGCGCGCGGGGCTGCCTAAAGCTCAACCAGCAAGGTGATTCCGAACACCGTTCTCTGTACTGTCCTCTCTCTTGCTCCTTATGGCCATACCCCATGAGCCCGACAAGGAAAGGGCGACGAGACCAGTGTGCGGAATCACCCTCTACGGGTCCCGTTGCCTAACGGTGCAGTCACCCCCTGGGCCCTGCCCCGCCCTGCCTGCGCTGGCCTCTGGCCCGGGCCAAAGCCTCCAAAGCTAGGGACAGCTCGCGCGGCGGCCGGGTGCGGGACGCGCCGCTGGGCAGCCCTCGCCCCCTGCTGCCCACCCCGCTGCCCGCCCAAGCTGCCAGCCCCCGCTGCCCGCCCAAGCTGCCAGCCCCCGCTGCCCGACCCCGCTGCCCACCCCCGCTGCCCGCCCCCGCTGCCCGCCCCCCGCTGCCCACCCCCGCTGCCCGCCCCCGCTGCCCGCCCCCTGCTGCCCGCCCCCTGCTGCCCGCCCCCCTGCTGCCCGCCCCCTGCTGCCCGCCCCCTGCTGCCCGCCCCCGCTGCCCGCCCCCGCTGCCCGCCCCCGCTGCCCACCCCCGCTGCCCGCCCCCGCTGCCAGCCCCCGCTGCCCGCCCCCGCTGCCCACCCCCGCTATGCCCGCCCCCGCTGCAGGAGCGTGGGAGCCTATGGGTAGGGATAGCAACTTTATGCGTTTTAAAACTACAAATTATGCCAGAAAATTTCCCTTTCATATGCTCTTATTATGCTCTAAAAACAGAGTTTTATGCGCGTATTATGCGATCTATTAAAAGCCAAATTTAAGCATTTGGACGTGTTTTGGCGTATTGTGCGCTATAAACAGTGTATTATGCGCGTATTATGCGCTAAAAAACAGTATTATGCGCGTATTATGCGATTTTTAAAACACCAAATTAAATATTTTGACGTTTTTTGGTGCGCAAACGTACAAGATAGACAAAGGATAAAGGCACGGGGTGGTTATTTTTCTTAAAAAAAAATAGCAAAGGACTTCAATAGAACTGAAAGGAACTTTAATTAATGTGACCCCTTTCCAGCTGGAACAAATGCAACGCGCGCGAGAATTCGAATGTTGGAGGCTAAAACAATCGGAAAACGACTCCGTAATAGGCAAAATACGTACAAAATACGCACAGGAAATGCCATAAAATGGCTAATTATGCAGCATAATGCTTTTTGCCCATTATGCTGCCGTTAAGGGCAAATTATGCGATTCGATGCTCATTGAATCTCGAACCTACAGGTGTCAAGGATGTCGAATATATAAGTCATATTGTTCTAGGACACTGTTTAGTTTTTTATGCTTTTATGCCAAAGCATAAAGTTGCTATCTCTACCTATGGGGCCGGGGAGGGGCACGTGCTCCTGCTCCCCCACTTTTCAGAAGGAGCTACCGTAGGGTGGGCCCAAGTTCAAAACTTATGCTAGGTCCAATTTGAAATCTCGGAGACAATGCAGCGAACCCTTCTAACTGTAAACAGTTGAACCAATAAATGGCCTCCCTATGAAGAACGCCAGATTTTCGCCCCTTTCAATGAGAAATATGCCTCGGCCTTAAAAGGGGGTGAATTTGGTGTTCGAAACTAACGCCAAATCCACAGCGGTAACAGTGCGATTGGAACCTGTAAGTTAGGCAAACCACGCTACGTGCCCCCCACTTTACAGGACCTTCCTACGCCCCTGCCCCGCTGCCCACCCCCGCTGCCCGCCCCCACTGCTGCCCGTCCACACGGTCTGTGACCCCAATCGCCTCGGACGGCGACATGTCGCATCGCACGGGCATCGTCGAGGACTGAGGGGGAGGGGGTAAGTCGCTCGTGTCTACCCCACGTGAGGACCGGCGCGCACCCCACACCCCAGCACGCCAGGGCTTGGGGCTTCTGGATGACAATCAGTCGACGAACTCGGTTTGATGGTGTAGGAGGGCGGTGCAGGGCGTGCGCCATGCGCTGGCTGGGGGCCAGGCGCTTACACGCACGTTGGGCGGGGCGACGCGAGGCGGGGCGGCGCACAGCTCGCGCCGCACCCGCAACAAGTATGTGGCTGTGCATTAGTAAGAATTATTGCAACAGAGAGTGCCATGTAGGCGCCAAGTTAAATAAGTAAGTCAATGAATTGGTCTAAATTGTAGACTGCCCAAGACAAAACATTCGGTGTAAATGCTAATAATTGTGAGTTGACGGCGACGGCACCGCTCTTTTCAATAATGTAGACGAGTGGCGTAAGTTCCGGTGGAGAATCTCGCAAAACTATACATCAAGCTGTCATGTGGTGTCGAGGACCAGTTGTTCTTAAGCCAGTAGGCTACCCCCCCCCCCCTCCCACTCGCCTCCCCAGTCTACAACCCCCCTCCGCCCTCCCCAATGGTCCGATCCGCAGATATTTTGCCTCTTTCGGAACGTGTTTTTTTGATTCTGGGGAGGTCATTACATTGGGCAATTATTATCTTACAGAAAAAGGCACAGTTTGCACCGTAAGGGGCTGAACGAGCACGAAAAATACGGCGTGGACCATAAGCAAAGCGTAACTGCTGCCTTCGGAACTTTTCACAGAGTATTATAGGCAGTGCGAACGAGCCAGTCGCGTCGTGGCCGGGCGGAGCGGGGCAGAGAGCATGTGGGAAGGAAGGGTGCAATTATTAGCATAAAAACCGTCGCTCCCGCGGCTGGGCAATGCGGGGCAGTGCGGGGCGGGGCGGGGCGGGGCGGGGCGTGCACAGCAGTGTGCCCATGCGTTGCGACGGCCCGCAGCTCGGCCCGGCGGGCACAATACGCCCCTTGTGTAGCGAGTGTCCTTACCTTTCCTCGCCTTCGGAAACACATTCGCACGTCATTAGAGGGGCAGGTTAGCGCTCGTCCTCGGTCCTCGCGGGATCTTCCGTCCCTCCTCAAAGGTTTTGGTTTTCACGAGGTACTCTACCTCCGTGGGGCACCAGAATACCGACTCCAAAAAAAGGTTGATGGTAGTGTCTTCTGCCTTATTGCTCCTTGTGGGCTCGCTCAAGGGGGAAACGACTCAAGGTTTCGGTGTCAGCCGGATTACCCTGATAGCCCGGATTATAATCGGGATCCGGAATACCCCCTCGGATAATTATCGATTTCTACTTAAAAATTACCTTAATCAACATAAATTTGACCCAAATTTTCTCGGATAACCGGATTACCGCTAGTACTCCGACTGATCCTTAACAGCCGGATTATCCAAGCAGTCGTTTCTTCCTCGGGCTCTCGGGCTCGCCCCATGAGTGCGACAAGGGCAGAGAAACGAACCTGCCTTCGGAATCATATCCTCTGCTCGTAGCCTTCTCTCTCCGCAGGGTCCTCGCCAATCCCGCGCCCGCGCGCGTCTCTAGGAGCGGCTTTCGGCTGATAATGGCCGCCGGCCGTGCAAACAAACGAGTTGTGGGTGGGGCGGGGCGGGGCGGGGCGGTGCACGGCCGGGCGGGCGGTCGGCGACGTGCTCGTGGAGCGGCTGGGTTTCCTTTAGGGCGCACCCTCGGCAGGACCTTTCCCCTTGGCGGGAGCCCGCGCGCGCGCGTATGGACAAGACACCTGCTCCGACCTCGACCCTGGGCGCTCAAGGCCCCGCCCCGCCCCGCCCCGCCCCGCCCCGCCCCGCCCCGCCACCTCATCCTTCCTGCACACCTGTGCTCGCGATCATCAATGAACCTTGGGTGGAGGGAATAAAGGATCCGACCAACACGTTCCTGCAGAACTATCATGCATTACACATACACATATTCCGCGTGGAGCAGTCAGGGCAGTAAAAGAGCTGCGGTGCCCCACTCGCCGCTCAAGTGTGTGCCCCCCCACCCCCACTCCGTCGGCAGCTGCTGCTCGCAATTTTTTTTTTTTTTCTTTCTTTCAGCTGGCGGCGCGGTGCAGGTCCTGCGGGTCCAGGCACGTTCACGCGCCCGTTGTTTTGGAACGCACCCAGCCCGGTTGCGGGGGGAAAGATATGGAAGAACAAGCGGGGTGACCAGATCAAGCGGAGGCGGGTGGGGCGTGGCGGGGCGGGGCTGTTCGTTATGGGGATACGGAGCAGTGCGGCGCCTGCTGCCGAAAAAAAAGGGTAAAGTTTACTCTTCAGCGTATCGCAGAAGACTTATTGGGTAAGCCGCATCTGACGTCTGCCAGCTAGACAATATGTCGGTACCGGGTGTTTCTTTGAATGAGTGACAGTGTTGTGGGATTGTATACTCGTCAGGGCTTCAGGGGCCATGGTGCCTTACGGGCGAGTGAGGTACACTGTTAAATAAAGTGTCATTTACAGTGTCATTTAAACACTTGCAAGTGTGCAACTCAGTTTCGAGCACTTGCAAGTGTGCAAATCGATAGTTCTGCACTTGTAAGTGTTGAAATCATCATTTGCACACTTTCTTTGGCCTACGGTGTACAAGGCTGCGGAAGTGTGCAAATGAGGATTCAAACACTTAAAAGTGCACAACTA